>VDFB02193867.1:143926364-144123394 GCA_007258455.2 Sequoia sempervirens | reverse complement strand
AATAAGCACTATCCATCCACCAGGACCTTTACGGCTTGTTCGTCATCATCCATCCATTCCGTTTCCATCATCCATCACATTTAGGTCTCCATCCATCACATATCCACTTGTGACCTGCATCTTCCATAGCTTGTCCTATACTCAGATTGCGATCCTCCTAGTACTACTCAGCCCATCCTCAAGGTCAGTTTGTCTTGCCTTTATTGGAGTAGTCTATTGCATCACACTGGGGGCATGTTCTTATCGGATTGGATTTGTGTATATTCTTAAAGTCCTCAAATTAGAAAATCCAAAAACATTCAAACATCAAAAGCCAAAACATCGAAAATCAGAAAACCAAAAACATCGTAAAATCAAAAATCCAAAACATTCAAACATTAATGCAAATCCAAAAATAGGTCAAAATGTCATTCAAAAAGCAAAATAGAGTTGTCTTGTCGAACTATGTCGTCTCTGAGCTTGAACGTATGCAAGGTTGATTTTTGATCATCCCCCGAGACATTTAGGTCAGTCCTTTAGGAGTTTGTCATAATAAATTGACAATTCATCATGTATATCTTCATCTGTAAATCGGTCAAGTCATCAGTCAAACTACATGGTATCTATGTGTATAACGTAGGCAAGGCTAATCTATCGATCAGCCCTCAAGGCCCCTAAGATAGGTCTTTAGGTTAGTTTCTTGGTCAAAATCTCAGAAAATCCAAAAAACATTTGAAAAATCAAAAAATCAAAACATTTCAAAAATCTCAAAAAAATAACAAAAAAAAATAGCCTCAGAACATTGCAAAAACATCAAAAACATCCAAATATTTGAGAAAAATCTATCTCATCTCACTTATACCTGAAATAAACATTACTCATAATAAACTGATCATCATCATCAACCTTTGGTAAAACAATCGGAAACAAGTCTCGCACCATCTTAAGGTAGAACTCAAAACTTCAAGTCATAAGTCTATGTCAGTACGTAAGCAACCTGGTTATCTCTTTGTATTGGTAACTCATCATTTGAATTGGTCCCATATCAATCATCCCTTATAAATGAAATGACGTGCCGCCATCCACTAACATGTCCTAGGATGAATCCTTCCTACAATGGGAATTATCTTTTGGAAATAAGTTTTGTTCATCATCCTTAGAAAGCATATCCTTTTTCCGTTAGCGGTATTGAAGAGCATTAGTTTGTTTGTTTACTTGGTCTTTATCTTTTGACTTATCTTATTTTCCGCTCATTCCAAGGACATCTCGATGATATCCCAAGGCAGGGGATTTAGAGAAATAAGAATGGGGCAACAATCATTATCTTTTGTTTGTTGTGCTTGTTGGATGTTCTTGTAATATAACCTCGGCGAATACTTTCTTCATTAGGTATGTATGGAAGAGGTCTAGGACAACTTGTTGACTATTGCATAGAAAGGTTTACCTTTCCATGTTTTGGTCCAAGGTGTCTAAAATTTTTGAAGTGCATCCTAGCAAGGTTTCCGTATGTCAGGTGTGAACAAGAATACTCCTATTTGTTTGTTGAGTCAAAGTCCATCACACTAGGTACCACACTATCCTGGTTTGCTATACCTCGATGCATCATACGTGTGTTATCAAACATAAGAAAATATGGCCATTTGAAAATCCCAATTCCTCGGCAAGTAATCATCATCATCATCATCATCATCATCATCTGCATTCACATCATCGTGCGTCTTATTGAAATAACTTCTTATTTTCTTACTAATCACACTAACAAAGTACTATGACAATTGATCATCATCACCATCACTGGCATCAATCCTGCATCCACAAATCATTAACATATTGCATACACATCTCATATAAAAAGCATATCATATAAGAAACATACACATTGCATTTTAAATAGGTGCATTCATGACACCGCATTCCACCCATTACATTACATCTCATAGCATTATATTGATCATTGCATAAGCATTCATTTGCATTTCATAACCAATGCATATTATCATTGCGTAAATCACCACATAACATGAACAGAAGCATCTCATAATCATAAACAATAGGAACATAAGCATTAATTGATTAGGCATACATATCATTGCATTAACATATCATTGCATCACATACATCATCATTTAGGATAATAACATTTGTTATCCTAAGCATCTCATACCATCATTTCATTTGTATCATATCATGGCCATCACATCATATCATATTCACCCATAAATCAACTCATATATAAGCATTTTTTCACATTATTGCATCAAATCATTTCACATATCACATCGGCATAAAAATAGATAACATCATTGCATAAACATCATTTGCATCCATAAAAACATCATTGCAAAGCATATAGAAATAAACCATCCATGCATAAATAAAAGTACATGGTACATTTCATCAAAACTGGCTCATATATATATCAACTGTCATAGTACAAAAAAATAATTGAATCACTGTACATATGTGTCAATCGGTACAAAATGCCCATCGGGCTATCAAAAATGAGCCCATAAAGCACAAAAGGTACATCATAAAGATCTGGATCAAGCCCGATCTCTATGGATACTGCCCTCGCCCCTGTCACCGTGACCCTCTGGTGGTCTCTAACTAGCCCGCTCTGAGTACTCTGGGACCTAGTCTGCTCTAGGAACTATATCATGGTAGGCCCAACAGTAGTACTCTGCCTCTCGAATGGCCTCTCTGTAAGATCGGATTGGCACTGTACCCTGAGATGAGGAGGCTGTCATGCTCTCAATCTGCTACCTACGACATAGCTATGTCACTACCTGTAGCTCTGTAGCCTGTCTCTACTGCATAGCCTGATCCCTCTCTCCTCTCAACCACTCTCTGTTAGCCTGTGTCTGGTCCCTCTCAGCTATCACTGCCTGTACCTGTGCTTGTAACTGCAAAATCAAGGCATCTCATGCATCTGCCTATCCTCCTGGCTGTGCCTATGGCTGTGCATGGACCTGACCCTCACCCTCGGCTCGTGGTGGTGGGATTGGTGGATCCTGCTGCTGGTCCTACATGGGGACATCCCCGTGACCTGGCGGAACTGGGGGCACCTCTGGTGGGTCCCGTTGGATCTCGATCCTTGGACCTCGCCCTCACGCTCGTCCTCTACTCCTACCTCTAACCCTGTATGCCTCTGGGTCCTCACCTGGAACAATCAACTGGAGAGGATGCCTGAACCAATCCCTTTATGCCTATGTCATGCTCGGATCTACCAATCCCTGATCATAGGCCCAAGGTCGGACCACCAAATGGCAGAAGCTATCAACCGCCTCTGCGGTAGGAATGTCAGGCCCCCATGACACTTGTGTCATACTGCGTGCAAACACGGCTATGTAGTTGTCATCTGATCAATCCTGTGGCTCTCCAAACTGACGTTGCACGCACCCTGGCAGATACCTCTCTATCATGGTATGCTCTTGGCCCTACATGTATCTGTCCTGCGACAATAAAAGAGCTGGTCTACATCGTCAGCCCATCCAAGCTGACCGAGGTATGGTCTCCAAGTAAACACGAGCATCTCATCTATGACCCACCTCCGGTAGGGGATCCCATGCTCTCTAGTATGTGTGAATGATACACCCCCTCTGTATCGTGCCACAAGGGCATCCTTTGCCCCCATCAGAACTCGAACCACTCATGGACGTAGCACAAAAATGTGCTCCCATGCCCAAATATGCAGCAAGGTAACTCCGGCTCCCATCGCTCTTCCATCCGCATAGACATACTCGTGGAGATCCCTGTAGAGTGAAGCCAAAAGCATGGGTCCCCTTGCAAATCGAACTGGCCTGTCCTAGACCATCCTCTCCCAGCAGTATCCCCATCCAGGACTGAAGTACCGCCCTCATCTGTCTGGGGCAACTAGGCCTAAAATGATCGCTACAATCGCCCACCAGAAGGGAGGTGCTATAACTTTGTACCTCTCCAGCTTGATCTGCCCCTCGTAGTAGATAATGTCTCGAGTGGCGAGGAATCAGGTGCAACAAGTGCATCCCTCCTACATGCCGTAGATCACCCGGCGGCCATGAATGGACGATCGTCATATGCGCCAGACATCTTCCACTGTGACGGTCACCTCACCAGTGGGAAGATGAAATGATGACGTCTCGCTATGCCACCACTTCGCTAGCGCTAAGAACATCCGAAGGTGTGTGCACATGGGTGCTGTGTACGCAATGTGCAATAGTCCTGCAACACCCAATCGATCCTGACCTCTGTCACTGAAGTCCTGGAGAACACTCGCCAAATCCCGCGACCAGTGCTCCCGAGAATAGAGCTCCCTAGGTCCGTCCTGTATCAGCAAGGTCGGCATGTTAAATTTTTTGGAAAATTCCTGACCTAATGCCTCAAACTGGTTCCCAGTGACGTAGTTTGTGAAGGCATCGCAGTTTGAGTTTCCTCAAACTCCAACGTTGGACCTAGAATTTTGCCAAATAGCACCGCCGCAGCGCACTTTAGCCCCTGGCATCGTAGTTTTCATGAAAAGGGCGCTACCGTGGCGCACTTTTCCAAACCGGCCCGCGAGTTCGAGCCGAGCCCGAGCTAAGCGGTGGAGTTTTTTAAATTCTAAATTGCACCACTGCGATGCTAAATAGCGCCACTGCGACCCAAAATGGCAACTAGCGGTGCATTTTAAACACCGAGTGGCGCTATAATAGCGCCGTTGGAGGTGAGCTTATTATTAAACATGCAATAAATGTGTTAAAATGAAAAAATGAAGCTTCAGTTAGGGTCACATACCGATGCACCGATGTCAGGTGGCCGCTGGTAGGTCCGAACTCGGTCCAAAATATGTAGAGGAAGCTATTGTTGCACCATATCGTCAGGAGGTTAGAGCTCAATTCTCAAGTTTGCTAGCAGAGGTGTGTGAAAGTGACTTGAAAGTGACCCCTCGGGCCCCTTTTAAGCCTAAAAATTAGGGATTTTTTACCCTCTAGGGCTGTCCTGCTAGGGTTTTGGACCCCCGAACCTATTTTCATCCATTCGAGGCTTGTTTTTCATTGTTTTATTGCGTTTAGACACGTTTTTAGCCTCCCGAACCCCTTTCGGACCTGTAAGGAACTTTGTCACTTTTTTCGTGAGATCACCCAAAAAATAGAATTTTTCATCCAAACTATTGATGGGGCATTATAATGGCATGTTTTCTCTCGCCATGCAGCAGTGGGGCAAGTTGTTAATAATCAAAAAATTTGGCTTTGATTGAAATTGTGTATTCTTTGAACCAACGCAACGAGTGCATTGCTTCAAAGAGGGGCAAAATGTAGACACATAAAATATACTGATTGACATCGTGCATTTGATCCTAACTTACTAACATCATTTCCTCCTAAATCATCCCTCGGTCTAACCATTTAATCTAATTCCCCTATCTGATTAAATTCATCAATATTCATCTCTTAATTAAATAAATCACTTTATCTGATTAAGTCAATCTCCTGTTAATTAAATCAATTTATCTGATCTAATTATCCCTATTTAATTAAATAATCAATTTATTTGATTAAATCCCTAAAGTTTGTCCATTAAATTAAATAAATTAAAACCTTATTTGATTTAATCTAACACCATCCCTTTTAATTAAATAAATCAAAATCTTTATTTAATTAGCCTCTTACCATATTCCTCTCTTATCTGATTTAAATAAATCCATAAATCTAAGTCAAATAAGTCACATCATCTAATCTCCTACTAAATTAATTAACCCTTGATTAATTTAATCTAATCTCATGTCACATCCTCTAGATAATGCAAGTTGCACATGAAAATAGATTTAATTCATTTATTAAATCCTATTTTCCTCACAAGGCATCTTTTTGGAATATTCTCTCATTTTGAATTCAAAAATTCCAAGTCAACATGTACATCCAACAAGGCATTTAAACCTCTTACATGTCCTTTGCCTTGAGCCAAGTGGCATTTATTGCATTTTTTCCTCTTACATGTTTTTCAAACAAATTTGAATTTCAAATATTGACATTTATTGGAAACCCCAAATCTTGCACAACCATCATCCATTCATAGATTGACAAGTGGCACCATATCATTGGATGAATATTAGTCCCACATTGCTCAACTTTGGGCATTCATCCATCTTGAAATCCTATAAATAAAGAGCTCCTCTCCTCATTTTATCATCCACAATCCAAGCAAAGTTACCATGCTAAAATACTTAGCCATTTCCATTCATCCATCTTGAGTTCTTAGCTAGGTTATTACAGATTTTGTTTGGAGCTCTTACCATTTCATCAAAAGTGGATCATCAATCTCTTCAACATTCGAATCTTGCATCTTAGGGATTGGGAAAGGGCCAAATTTCCACATCAAATTGGCACCAATTCCCCGATGGGATTGAGAGTTTGCATATCTAATTAGGATTTTATCTTGTTTTTATCATTTGCATTGTGTTCTTCAATATTTTTCTTTCCTAGTTTGATTTGTAAATGGATTTCATGGGGAATCCTTCTTTTAGCTTGTAATTCCTTGTCTAACTCGTTTATTCATGTTGTTTTGCAGGTACTAGGAAAAGGGTTCGCACAGATTTCATATCATGACATCATAGTTTCTTTTTACTGTAGCTTTCATCCATTAGGATTCATTTACAGTAGCTTCATATCATTTAGAAATAATTAGCAATCATCACATCACAACATTTAGCATCCATTCCATTCTCTAGATAGGCATTTTAAACAGTTACGGTGCTTACAAATCTGAGAGCTTATGTAATTTGATAAATCTTTGGAGATAGGAGATAATGAGACACTTTCAGGATTTTCTATGTTTTATTTAGTTTAATTCATGTTTAATATTGATACAATGTTTCATTAAGAGGTGTATTGTATTGTATTTAGTTTAAATTTTCCACACTTACAGGCTCGCCATGGGTAGCGAATGAGTCCTTGGCTCCAAATTCAAAATATTTCAAATTTTCTTTCAAGTTTTTATTCAAAATTAACTTATGTCAGCCTGTGATGAGGTATCATTGGATTAATAAGGCACAAGTATGTAAAAATAAGTGTTTTTCTCATCATTTTACATCTCTTAATCTCATAATTCATTCTTCATCATTCTTCCATCTTAAGTCAAGCAAGTTAGGGCTTCACCATTTCAAGGCATTAATATATCAATCTTCAAACTTTCAAGGGAAAATCCTTCATGTTTTGCTACAAAATTTCAAGATAAAATATCATGGCAAGGTAATAAAATCCATTATTGTGTGTTTTATTCCATTCTTTAATCATTTTTTCTTAATTACCTATAAGGGGTTTGACCAAGGCAAACCCCCATGCCCTAACATTTAACATTTCTCTCTCTTTTCTAGTGTGTTTATAGATTTAGGCATTTTGGAAGCATGGAAATCATAAAGAATCAAGTTGCAAGTTGTTTAGGTCTTCTCTTCATTGTACAAGTCAAAATACCCACAAAAAGTCACTTTTAGGCTTGAATTTGATAATTTTAGAACTACAAACCTAAAGAAGTAGAAAGTACAAATTGAAAGCTCCAAATTCCACCTTTGAATATTCAGAAATTCAAAGTGGACTCATTCACCATGGGTGATGAATGAGTCCCACTCCAAGGTCAATTTTTGGTTTTTTTCATTTTTAGATACCCTTTTGTCCAGAATAGGTTCCATAATAGTTTTGCAGAACTGGTACTAATTTTACCAAAATGGTGAATGAGTCCCACCAGGCCTGAAAATTAGCATCCAAAACATTCCAAAAGCCATTTCTAGTCTTCATCCACATTCTAGGTGCTCACTTTCAATTTTGTCGAGTTCTGTTGCAATTTGCATTCATTTCCAGTTTATTTCTGCATAGCACAATGTGTTTTCAAACAAGTTTCACTTCAATAGTTTTACATTCTTAATCAATCAGTTCCATTATCTAGTTATATTTACATCATTTCATTTAGCCTTAATCACATCATACATACCTTAATTTGAATAAACCACAAACTTTTTTGGGGTTTATCTCTCTTCTTTTAGGTGAAAGATCCTAAGAGTGCAAGAGTAGCCTATAAACCTCATGCCGAAAAGAATTTTTGTTACATTTTGGTGAACCTACTTTTTGAACACTTTCTTTTATAATTTTGGAGTCCTTCATCATAGATCTAGCCTTGTATTGACTTAGCATTAGGGTTTTCATTAGTTACTTTGCATTCTAGGTTTCAAATTTTGCATTCATAAAAAGTGCATTTAGGTTGCATATTTAGCATCTAAATTCATTTTAATTTTCTAAAATTATGCATTTTTAACTTAGGTCTACATCATAGCACTCAGAAAACATCAAAATCCCTCAAATTCTTTTGAAAATTCTGAAAAAAGTCCATATTGGGACTCATTCACCACCTTGGGCGAATTAGTCCCTCTTGACCCCTGAAATTGCCTTTATAGAGCTAAAAAACCCTATTTTTATGCTTCTCTTTTGTGCCATATCCCTAACTGTATCAATTGACTACATTTTTGTAACATGCATTTCATCAAATCTAGCTTAATTTATCTCATTTCATGCATGGTTTACATTTCAATTTTGCATTCTCATATTGTTACATATTATAATCAGTCAATTATCATCTAAAAATTTCACTTCATTTGATCCTTTTACATTGCATTTTGAGTTAGCATAGATTGTTCTTTCAAAATGTGAGTTTCAATTTTCTCCAAATTTGCAAAGAAAAAGTTAGTCAATAAGCATGATCGTCATTCATTCAATGCATGTCCTAGTTATGAGAGCCTCTTAGCACAAGAAAGTGAATGTGACAAGGCTAACCTTAAACTCACACCCTCTCCTATCTCCCCTATTTGTGTGGATAATGTGATAAAAGAGAATACAAGCATAGATACTTCTGATGATTATAATTTTGCTTCTCCTAATACCTCTCCTTTTAGTGACAAAGGTATCTTGGTGCAAGAAGATAAAATTGTTGAGCATCATGAGGATTTTTTTTGTCCTTCTCCTTATCCCCTTGGGAAGATATTTTAACACAAGAGAATGAAATCATAGAGACATTCTTAAACATCACCTTACCTAATTTCCATTTTGTAGATAATTTTTAGGAAGATAATATTATAAATGATGAGGACGTGTTGGTCTACAACAACCCTCTTTATGATCCTTTCCCTATTTATCCTATTTTGGAAGACATTTGAGAACAAATACATGACGTTGTAAATGCTCATGATAATCATACTTGTTGTTCTCCTAGTATCTCCCCTAGTTGTAAGGAAGATTCTTTGATGTTAGAAAACATAACCAATGAGAGTCATGAGAATCTTAGTTATCCTCTTTCACCTAATAAAAACCTTATTGAACAAGACAATTCAATCATTGATCATCCTCATACTTGTGATGAAGTCCTTTTAGGAGAACCAACCTTAGAATGCCAAGAAGATTCGGTTTGTAGTTCTCAAAACCATCCTCCTAGGATCAATATCATGATGAAAGGCACAAACCACAATAATGATATAGACTCTCACTTGCTAAGGGATGTTAAAATTATTCAACCTCAACTCATCCTTTACCCCCCTTCACACAAACAAAAATCTCAAAATAAACCTGAACTCATCCTCTGCCCACCTAAGAACAATTTTTCACAACAAATGAGTCATAATACCATTGCTCATACATATAATACTCACAATAGTATACAAGCATTGCAACCAATCCCAACCTCTTTACCTTTACCTAATCTGCCTAGTGCTCCTCACTCACTCCCACACACCAAGTAGTATGATCTTGTTCAACAACTAAAGAATAATCCCGCTAAAATCTCATTATGGGATCTTATTCAAGAATCCCCTCACCATCACAATATGATCCAATCATCCTTGCAACAAGTTTCTATCCCTTCTAAAGCACAACCAACTAACATAGTAGCCATGATCCAAGGAATAAATGTTGAAATTATTTTCCACCAAAGTGAACTCCCCCCTTTGGAAGTGCAAAAACAAAACAAAGCTTTCATGATCATTTCTCAATACAATTAGATAAGGATAAAGGGAACCCTTATTGATAATGGTTCTACCCTTAATGTGTGTAGTGTGAATCTCCTTGATAGATTATGTGTTGACAAGTCACAAATAAAACTTGATTTTCTCTCTATTTGAGGATTTGATAATACAACAAAGCAACCAATCGGTGTAATTAATTTTCCTATTGTAGTTGGGGTGGCTACTTTGAAAAATCATATTCATGTCATGCCTCATGATCTTTCATATAATCTTCTTTTAGGCAGACCATGGATTCATGAAATGAATGTAGTTCCTTCAACCCTTCATCTTATAATGAAATATGTCTATAATAATAACATTTATCAAGTTGAAATAGACCCCGAGCCTAAAAGTTTCTTACATCTTGGAAAAGGAGATACAAGTCTTTTGAAAACATTGATTCCAACATCCAATATAGACCCTCTCGAAATTGAACAAAACAATGAGGAATTAGTGTCTAAATTATTTGGTGATGATTGGGCATCATTAGAATTCACACCATCATTTATGGGTGAATACATAATCACACAAAAGAAAGAAGAGAAACAAGAACATCCAACCATCGTGACAACTCAAAATTCCACACAATCTTCTCAACCATCTATCTCTTCTACTTTGGAAGAAAATACAACATACATAACAAAATTTGATGAACACAATAACAAACAACCACCTGATTCTAAAGCAATGAAAAATATTTATGGAAAATTTTATGAACTCATTAAACAACTAGGATATAGTGGAAAAGGATGTGGTGCTCATGAACAAGGTATTCACAACCCTATAGACCCTATCACATAACAAACAACTCATGGTATTGGTTATTGTCCTATGATAGAAATTTCCAAGCCTTCACTCAACATCAACAATCTCCCAAAACGAGCATCTAAACTAACTTCAACTATAAATCATCTTGCACTAATCAAGACTAGTGGTCTTCATCATTATCCTTTACCAACAATCACCCAATCACCTACGTATTTGCTTAATGTCAATGTGACCTCACAAGACACCAATGATTTGCATTCAATATATTTTCGCTCCTCCTATAAGAGTGAGAACACAATCTTGCAATCTAGAGAAACTTGTGTAAGTATGACATCTACTACTCAGTAAGAAGTATCTTTGACACAAGCTACAAGACCACCTTCCATGATTGATCAAGATGGCATCTTGTCGAGACTCGTCCAAGATTAATTGATCTCTCTCCCTTCAAGAACTCACAAGCAATATTATTGCAAGACTTCATTTTGTGTATATCATAGAGTTCATGGCCATTCTACTAGTGAATGTAAGGCTTTGAGTCATAAAATACAACATTTTTAGGAGTTTGGTATGCTTCCCTATGTGGGGGGCACCTAGTTCCTCTAATTGATATTGATTTTCACTCTAGAATTCTTTTCATTAATCACTTTGACTCACCCTTGTCCCACACTCAATGGGGGAAAGGGGTTATCTAGCCTTACCCTCATATGTCACTTTTCATTGCCTCCTTTGGCTAGTAGGTAATCTTTCATGAATACATAAGAGAAAGCTTGAGATGTGGATGACATACCTTAAGTTGGCTCACATATGACATACTATCCTTTTTCATGATATAGCTTCTCGAAAACATATGACTTAGCATAGGGTTTTTTGAGTAAGCTCTTATGTTATCCTTCTTCTACTTTAAAGAAATCGCTCACAATACTGGTGTTTGCAACCACTTTAAAGTGGGGGCTTACATCACCATTCACATTTCATTGTGTGATTTTATTTTTCTTGTGATTTCCTCTATTGGAAGAATTAGGTACAATGTTGCCTAGGATGAGACATTGCACTTGTCCTCTCTTGCAAACAAGATGAGACCATTTGTACTTTTCCTCTCTTGGAAGCATTTGGCACAATGTTCCCTAAGATGAGACCTTGCACAAACTAAACAAAATCCCTTTGAAAAATCCAAGCACTATTTTGCATTAAAAATGTCTATGAGTGTCAAGCATACGAAGGTTTGCTTACCTCATAGAGCTCAAAAATTATTTTCCTTTGTGGTTCCTTATTAAAGTTATCAAGAGGTATAACTTGTATATCGTTGAGCAAGAAGCCCATTCTGAGGCATGAATTTCCCCATAGCCACCTATGTGCTTGTGAGTGCATAACAACTAGCTTATGTTTCTCAACTTTTGGGCTTTCTTACCCAACAGACAGCCAAGAGTTTCATTTCCCCAGAGCGAGTATCCATTTTTCTTTTGGATAAACAGCCTAGATATGATCCACAACTAACTGGACAAACGATCAAAGATTGATCCACCTTTCATTTCTCTTCCTCCTAGTTCTTTCCATTGCATGATTATGTATCTTGATGGGTTGACTTAGGATCTTCAATCCTAGGTGCTTGGCCACCTGCTTTGATCTTTTTTGTTCTATCATCTACATGTGTACACTTGGATCTCTCTTTAATTTCTACTTTAGTGTGAGTAATGTCTACTTTAGTGTGAGTTTGAAGCAAGTTCATCCTCTCTCTAAAGTTGGGGCTAAATGTATCATAGAAAAAATGACCTCTTGCTTGACATGGGAATAATTAATGATAAATTGGACGCAATGGGGCCTTGATTCAATTGTTGTGAGTAATTTTATGCATCCACACTATATATTGGACCCCTTTCATATGCATTTAATGGTGTCTTGTGAAGGTGTTGAGAAGTGTTGTAAAACATTTCTACACTTTTCTAGACTCTATTATTACAATTCACCTAAAAATCACCTTTTCATCACTTATCAAGTCCTATTTTGAAGTGTTGTAAAGCCTTGTAACAATATTTCATGCTTTTATAGGCTTGATTTCACTATCTACACCTTTCTTATTCTTTATTTGACCCCTTTATGCACTTATAAGGCTCAATTAAGTGTATTTTTGAATGTAAATCTGACAAATAACATTAAATGTGACTTAATTCCTAACACCCACTTACAATTCCAAGGTGGGACCCATTTTCCATGGGTGGTGAATGAGTCCTTCTTGGCTCCAAATTCAAAATATGTCAAATTTTCTTTTTGTTTATTATTCAAAATCACCTTATGTCGGCCTGTGATGAGGTATCATTGGGTTACTAAGGCACAAGTGTGTATAAATAAGTGTTTCTCTCCTCATTTTACATCTCTTAATCTCATAATTAATTCTTCATAATTATTCCATCTCAAGTCAAGCAAGTTAGGCTTCACCATTTCAAGGCATTAAGATATCAATCTTCAGAGCTTCAAGGGAAAATCCTTCATGATTTGTTGTAGACTTTCAAGATCAAACATCATGGAAAGATAATCAACTCCATTATTGCATGTTTCATTCCATTCATTCATCATTTTGGGTTAATTACCTAAAAGGGGTTTGAATGAACCACAAAAAAATCTATGGTACATCTAGAACAACAAAGTATGCACATAGATTTTGCTAGGGTTTATCTCTCTCCTTTTAGGTGAAAGATCCTAAGAGTGCAAGAGTAGCCTATAAAACTCATTCCCAAAAAAATATATGGTACATCTACAATGACAAAGTGTACACACTTGACACTGATCTTGAGCCTTATAGTGTCTTGCAACTTGAGAAAACAAAAGATAACCCCTTAAACTTATTAACACCAACCACACAAGTGGAACCTGAATAAAAAGGAAAAATAATAACATAGTGAACATGTCACAAAGCTCTTAGAAGATGAATGGGCTTCCTTGTATTTTGAACATGACATCATGGGAAAATATAAAATCATACACAAAGATTCAAATAGGGGAAACAAAACAGAAGATGTCCCTTGGATAGCATCCACCTCAACCACTTTAGAAAAAGAAGCAAATTACACAACAACCTTTGATGAACACAATAACAAACAACTAATTGATTCCAAAGAAATTAAAAAGATTTATGGAAAAGGTTATGACCTCATGAAACAAGATATAGTGGAAAAGGATGTAATGCTTGCAAACAAGGTATTTGCAACCCTATAGACCTTATCACACAACAAACAACTCATGGTCTTGGTTATTTTCCTGTGATAGAATATGCCAAGTCTTCACTCAACATCAACACTCTCCCACAAAAATCCTCTAAACCAACTTAAACTATAAAGCATCTTGCACTAATTGAAACTAGTGGTCTTCATCATTATCATTTTCCAATAATCAAACCTACATATTCACTTAATGTCAATGGCATCTCGCAAGACACCAATGATTTGCATTCAATAGATTTTCCCTCCTCCTATAAGAGTGAGAACACAATCTCACAATCTAGAGAAACTTGTGAAAGTATGACATCTACTACTAAGCAAGATGTATCTTTGACACAAGCTACAGGACCACCTTCTACCATTGATCAAGAGGGTATCTTGTCAGGACTCCTCCAAGATCACTTGATCTCTCTCCTTCCAAGAACTCGTAAGAAATTCTATTACAAGACATCATTTTGTGCCTATCATAGAGCTCATGGTCACTCCACTAATGACTGTAATTATGTGATTCATATAATCCAACATCTTAAGGATTTTAGTATGCTTCCCTATGTGGGGGCACCTAATTCCTCTAATTGATACCAATTTTGACTCTCACATACATTTCATCAATCGTTTCGACTCACCTTTTTCTTGCACTCAGTGGGAGCAAATGGTTTTGTAGCCTTGTCCACATATGTCACTTTTTGTTGCCTCCATTGGCTAGTAATTAACCTTTCATGAATACATAAGAGAAAGCTTTGGATATGGATGACATGCCTTAAGTTCTCTCACATATGACATATTTCTATTTTCATGACATAGCTTCTCAAAAACATATGACTTGGCATAGGTCTTTCCAAGTAAGCTCTCATATCCTCTTCTTCTACTTTAAAGAAATTTTTGATAGTACTAGTGTTTGCAACTTCTTTAAAGTGGGGGCATACATCACCACTCATATTTCATTGTGCAATTTATTTCTTCTTATGATGCATCCTTTTCTTGGTGGATTCATTGGGCTTGATTCCCTCTAAGAGTGTGATACTTCATTTGCACTTATCCTCTATTGGAGATATTAAGCATGATGTTCCCTAAGATGACACATTGCATGAACAAAGAAAAATCCCTTTGAACAATCCTTTCACTATTTTTCATTAACAATGTCTATGAGTGTCAAGCATACAAATTTTTCCTTACTTCATAGAGATCAAAAAGCATTTTCCCTTGTGGTGCCTTATTAAAGTTATTAGGAGCTATAACTTTGATATGGTTGAGTGGGAAGCCCATCCAGTGGCATGAATTTCCCCATGGCCACCTATGTGTTTGTGAGTGCATACCAACTAGTGTATGTTTCTCACATTTTGGGATTTCTCACATTGTGGACAACTAGAAGTTCCATGGCCCCAAAGTGAGTGGCTTTCTCATCTATCGGATAGCCAAGAGTCTATTGCCCCAGAGTGAGTATGCATCTTCTTTTCAAACAGCCTAGATTTGATCCACAACTAGTTGGAAAAATGATTGAAGCTTGATCCACCTTTTCATTTTCCTCTTTTTCTTCTTTCCATTGCATGATTATGTATCTTGATGGTTTGAATTAGGATCTTCAATCCTTAGGGTGTGGCCGCCTTCTTGATCCTTTTCATTCTTTTTCATTGAAATCTATACACTTGGATCTCTCTTGAATGTATAATTTAGTGTGAGTTTGAAGCAAGTTCATCCTCTCACTAAAGTGGGGGCTAAATGTATTGTAGAAAAAAAGGAACTCTTGCTTGACATGGGAATAATTCATGATAAATTGGACTTAATGAGGCCTTGACTAAGGTGTTGTGAGGTAGTTTATGCATCCACACTAGGTCTTGGAGCCCTTTAATGCATTTAAAAAGGTCTTTTAAAGTGTTGTAAAGGATTTTCACGTTTTTCTAGACTTAATGAACCCATTTTCCTTTAATTCAAAAATTATGAAATTTGTTTAATAACATTATCACATTAATTTAGAAGGCTTGTGAATTAATTTAAACTAGTGTTGTAATGTGTCTTGCACATTTAGATTGGTTCTTGTGCCTTCCTAGGCTATGCGGACCTCATTTTAATGTTGTAAAGTGTATTTAATGACACTTTCACATTGAATTATATGTCCCAATCCCTAATTGACCTTTACATAATAACTAATAGGCCACTATTAACCCATATTGTGCATCCTAAGGCAATATTTGATGAAACATCTGACAAAGTTGCAATTTTAACCTTATTTCCTTATCTCCTAGCATCCTAGCTGTCAAAATGGCTCATGTGGGACCCATTTTCCATCTATGGTGAATAAGTACCATCCAAGTGGGACCCATTTCCAATATGGGTGGTGAATGAGTCCCATTTGGCTCATTTTTGACCTTTGAGCATGAAATTTTGGAATTATAGTTCAATTTTACTTCATGTCGGCCTTAGGGATCTAATTAACGAGTAAATTAGGAGAATTACCTATAAATTCAACCTTCTAAGCCCTAATTAATAATCTACCAACTCATTCACATTGATTCTTTATCATTCATCTGTCACTCTTCCATCTCAAGTCAAGCAAGTTAGGGCTTCACCATTTCAAGGCATTAAGATATCAATTTTTAGACATTCAAAGGTAGATTCTTTATGTTTTGTTTTAGACATTCAAGATCAATCATCATGGAAAGGTAATCAAGTCCATTATTGCATGTTTCATTCCATTCTTTCATCATTTTGGTTTAATTACCTAAAATGGGTTTGACCAAGGAAAACCCCCATGCACTAACATTCAACATTTCTTCTCTTCTTGTGTGTTCGTAGATTTAGACCTCTTGAAAGATTACAAATCGTTGAATATTGCATTGCAAAGTTGTTTAGGTCTTCTCTTCATTGTTTTAGGAAAAATATCCATCAAAATTCACTTTCAGATCCTTAAATCAGAGTTTTGAAAGTAGACACCTAGAGAAGTGGGTATGTGTAGGATCATGATGGGGCAAAAAGTGGCGATCTGATGGGCATCTGTAGGGTATGTGGTTGACGAAATTTTTTTGTACCCAAAATTGATGAAACGAAAATGGTTTTTAAAGGAGATTCTCAAATTTCCACCAATATAAATTATGCTTTACTTTGAATTTAATAAATAATTATTATTCATTTTCTATTTGAATTACAACTAAATTCCTAATTGATAGGTTGATTGAAAAATATCTATAGCTTTCAAACGGTATTAGATTTTTGAATTCAAAAAATCGTCACATTCTATGCTTTGCATACTATAAGATTAAAAAATGAATTTCATGAGGTTTTGACCAAGTGAAGGTGGTCAGACATACGAGTTTTATATTTTTTAAAATTTGTAATAAAAATTCATAATTAATTATTTACTTGGAAAAAAAATATAAAAATATGCATCACATCGAGACATGAGTCCTCTACTTATATATAAAATCTTATAAAAAATATTATTATTTTATTGTGGTTAGGGTGGTTAGCAGACACCTACTTATTTTTTCCGAAATTTAAGTACTACTCCATTGAAATTTCAAATTTTCACCAAATAGATTTAAAAAAAAAAACCTACTAGTTTAGAAACTACATTAAATTCTCTACAAATTATATTCTTACATATTTTTGAAATAATATAGATAACTTATTTAAATTTTTACATCAAGTTTCCTAACTCTGTTTTTTCTAAATTTTTTGCCACTTAAGGGCCTATTTTTTCCATGATGATCCTACACATGCCCAAGTCTAAAGTGCAAACCGAAAGCTACAGATTCCACTTTTGAATATTTACAAATTCAAATGTGGATTCATTCTCCATGGGTGGAGAATAAGTCCCACTCCAAGGTTAGTTTTTAGTTTTTTGCATTTTTAGATACCCTTTTGCCCAAAACAGGTTTCAACATAGTTTTGTAGAACTGGGACTAATTCGCCTAGAATGACAAATGAGTCTCATCGGGCCTAAAAATCAGCATCAACAACATTCCAGATGTCATTTCTAGTTTTCATCAAGATCTCAAGTGCACTTCTTCAATTTCTTTTAGTTATGTTATAGTTTGCATTCATTTCTAAGTGTTTTTGCATTACAAAATGTGTTTTGAAACATTCTTCATTTCCCTAGTTTCCATTCATTAATCAATTAATCTTATTAAGTTCTTTCATTCAAATGTTGCATCTAGGTATATTGCATCCACATTCCATCCATATCACACTAATCTTTGAATGTAAGCATTGCATTTTGGCCAATCTTTCTCCTTTTAGGTGAAAAACCCTAGAGGTGCTAGAAAGACCTTGGGATACCAAAAATCTATGCTACAGAACCAAGTGTTCAATGCTTTAACTATCACAAGTTTGGTCACAAATAAATTCATTATAGAATTTAGTTATCTAATTCAGATAGAAGAAGTGGAATGAATAATCTCTTCCATGGTTATGGTCACAAAGCTAATCAGTGCAGACCTAGGGTTCACTTAGTTAAATTAGAAAAAAGATGTTACAAGTGTAGTAAACCCAAAAATTATGCTAACACATGTAGATATATTGCTCTGAAAAATCCTAAAAACAAAAAGAATATTGTAGAACTAGGTGAATCTAAGAAGAAGACCATCATGGTGTGGAAGAAAAGGGAAATGACTATGTAGAACTCCTTTGTGGTACCAGGTCCCTCTACATTCCCTTTTAGAAACCAAGCCAACTACCTTGGCTCAATGGGAGTATTGTGATGCACATCCTAATGTATTCCCCCATCTTTGAAGGAATATTGATGTGTTTTCGATAGGGCTAGGTCTGATCCAGTTGGTAATATATGAGGAAGTGTAATCTGGCTGATTGTAAAGTAAAGTACAATTGATGATGTCATCATGAGTAATTAAGGTTAAAAGGTGGAAATTTTCAAAGTATTTCTCATAGTTTGCAAAGAAGAAGAAGTTTTTTTGAGAAATAAGAGATTGAAGAAAATAAGTGCGACAATGGAATCCATTGACAAAGGCGGCCACCATACTGCCGCTGCCGCCCCACTGCACCGCTCATCCGCCGCCTCCGTCCAGCGCTTCCGGGCTCCGGCCGCTTTCCCCCGGTCACATGGAGGACCGAGGGCCTCCTCCCTAGCCCCTGCGGGCTCTTCTACACCAGTCGGCGGTCATATCCGCGACCAGGTGCCAACAGTTAGCCCCCGCCGCCAGAGCATATTCCGGCAGATTCAGGGAATATTCCGTCAACGCGCGCAGGACACCGGTAGCCGATTTTTTTTTCCGACAGGGGGGGCGATTTTTTTCCCTGACGGCCAGACGGCCGTCAATTTTAAGCTCCCCCAACTGCTGACATCAGCATGACGTCAGCGTACGGCCGGCCCTCATATGCCCCCTCCTAACCCTAGTTTTTCCTAAAAGAGCAGTTTTTTTCTTTTGGCCATAACTTGGGCATACGGTATCAAAATTGGGCAAACGAGATATCACCGGAAAGCTGGTTCGAGCACTTTCATTTGGTGCAGTTTATTTTACAGTATTTTTCTGTTTTACTGCATTTATTGCTGTTTGAAGTCAGATGTACTTTTTATGCTTCCGAGCTCATAACTTTTTGCCACGATCTCCGTTTCGTTTGAAGCGTCGGAAAGGTATTGAGGAGCTCTAGGTTGCTGTCCATGCATTTTTCTGTATCTATCCCAAGTTTATCAATTAATCCAGATTTGGCCCGATGGGTTGTTTGGCGATTACTTGGATGTTTTGGCAGTTGGGAGAGTGCATCTTGCATCTTTGCACTTCATTTTCAGTAATACATCATTCAATAACTGCTTGCTACTTCATAGATTCCAGAGTTGTTCCGTTTGGAGTTTTCGAGTGTTCCGTGGCATCGGGTTTTCTGTTGCTTTATCATGATTCCTTGAGTCAATCAGTGACTCTCATCGGTTTCAGTAGTATACAGAAGAATATTTCCTTGCTTGCCTATATCAAGTTCTAGTGTTACTCTACAGAGTTCTTCCAGTGCTTCTTTGCAGCATGTTATCTCATTGTAAGGGTGTTTTGTCCCAGGTTTTTCCTCTCTTACTCCTTATTGCATTTGTAAATGGGTACCTGATCAGGCCTCGTTGTCGGGACCCATCTTTGCTTTCATGCATCTTATTCTAGTGTTTTAGCTTCTTCCTAAGTTCATCTTAAGGGGGGGTGTTAGAGTAATAAGTTATTATGCTTAATTAATTACATCACATTGATTAATTAATTAAGTCACTTATTCCTCTTTATTACTTAAGCTAAACTTAGACACATTAATAATTAATTATTAATTACTAAGTGTGCACACTAGGGTTTCATTTAGGGTTTCCCTTTTAGGGTTTCTTGATCTCCTTCATAAGGATTGATCACATTGTAATAATTGATTCTCTTAATGCATTTTTACTGAGAGGTTTACAGAACATCTTCTTTGGTTCTGCATGTCTTTTGCATGTGACAGGTATTCATTTGCATGCAGGTGATCTTGGATTCTAACAGAAGGAAGTAGAGTTGGATGAATTTTATCATCAGAAAATGAAGGAAATGGAACTAGGGTTGAAGGTCGATGATTTGTAGAATGTAAGTGCTCTGGGTATGTATTTATGGGGAGAATTTCCCTAGTTTTCTAACAAAGAGTATATCTTGTACCTGTAGAGTAGATTCAAGGATGGTAGCATCATTTTGGAAAAAATCTATCTGATCGTGCTAAGGAAGCAATTGAAGCTATTACTATATTGTGCAGCATTGGTGACTTCAAGGATGGTAGCATCATTTTGGAAAAACTCTATCTAATCGCTAAGGAAGCAATTGAAGCTATTACTGTATTGTGTAGCATTGGTGACCTCCCTAGGAAGAAAATGGTGAAATACAAAGACATGGAAGAACTTACTGGTATGAACAAAGACCCTTGAGCTCTTCTAATAAACAACATTGTCAATCTAGCAGTAAGGTATGTTGCTTATGGTATCACTTACAAAATTTATTTATGAAATTGTGAAGGTTTTACTTCGGTTATTGCTATATATCTTACACATAAGAGGGTGAAGGGAAATAAGTATTTTGACTTGTGTCTCCTCATAATGGAAAACCTAATTGAGAATGTCAAAATGTCTTTGGTTAAGAGTTATCCTTTATGGTTTTGGTCTTTTCTCATATGTTTAGTATTCTACTTTCTAAGTTCACTACCCTCAAAGGAGAATGTTAAGTGGAAGTTTAACATCCCTGATAGAAATCAGGTCTACATGTATCTAGAATGTATGGAAGAAAATGAAAGTGCATGAAAAGTTTATTTCTCATCCTTGTAGATGAATTTGTGATCTGATGTGATAGTGTCTAGTCAATTTGAGGTGGGTTCCTCCTCTAGTAATAAGGAGTTATAGGTTGTCATTAGTGTTTCCTCTCCATAACCTAAAAAGAGGAAAATTAACATGAAGGATGTCATTGATATCCCAAAAGAGGAGAAGGAAGAAAATTCTCTTCCTAGATATGACTATATCAATCTAGATGAAGTTCATTCAGTGTTGGATGAAGGTAATATAAAAAATATTAGTGAAATGTGGTATGCATTCTCTCTAGTCAGTAGGCTTAGAATTGATGATGCCTTAGTTAATTATCTTCTCAAAAAGGGTATATTGTTTCAGATGTTTCTGACTCATTACCAGATTCCCTAATAGAAGTTATTAAAGAAAGGAAGTTTTTGGAAGGATCTAAAGGAAATAAGTTCCAAGCTATGATTGAGAAAAGAGGTTTCAAATCCAAGTAGAAGTTATCCAAACTCATTGGTGAGACAAAATAATACATTAAGGAGATGTCTGACATCCACAAGTATTGTCTCCAGTGGCCTACTATTGTTGATATTTTTAGAAGTAGAATTGAATCTATTGAATATGAATTGAGTAGTATCGGGAAGTGTTTTGACTTCTTCAAAGATAAGGATGGAAAATAGAGAATAATAATTGGAGAATTGCAAGCTGAGTTATTGTCTATTCAAAGAAAGAGAAAATATTTGGTTAAAACTTTTTGGTTGGTCAAAGAAATTGTTGAGGTCTAGTTGGATAATCTCTCTGGGATACTTTCTAATGCAGAGGATTGTGAATGTCAATACATGTCTCTGGACTAGTCATCTCCACTTATGTTGTTGACTCTACTTGAAAGTATGTATGCAAGAATGGTTTCTATAGTGCTAGCTTGGAAGAGGATTCTTCCAATTGTGAAAGAAAGGTACAAGAAAAATTTTCATGTGAAAAGTGTTAGTTTTACTTGATCTTTTAAATGTTCTTATTTTTCCCTTTTCCTTTGATGGAAAAATGGGCGAGAAAATGAAGATAAAGAAAAAACAAGAAGTATTGAATTTCTTGTCAAAGGGGGAGTGCTTGGAGTTTTGAAGTTTTGTGTTTTTGAGTTTTTGTTGTTTTTCCATCAATGCCAAAGGGGGGATTGTTGAGATGTTTTTGAGATGATTTAGCATTGTTTTCATTGATGTCAAAACCTGGATCTAGAAGGTTGTGCTCCAGATGATATACAAAAATGATCTATCCTATCTTGTACTATGATGTTACGTAGTATAGATGTTATCTTTGATCCCGATATGGAAGTACTTATTTTGGGACATTCATGGAAGTTAGTCAATTCAAAATAATGAAGACTACTCTTTTGATGTTGGATGTTGTGCTCAAAGCTTACTTTGGGTAACCTTGCTATCTAGACATTCATGTAGCATATTACAAGTGTTTTTTAAATAAAAGAGAGATAAATGACAATTAAATAAAAACTATTGAATTTTTAATTATGTAAATAAGAGAGAATAATTAGAATAATATAAATGTGAACTATATAAATAAATATTTCTATTTATTCAATAGTAAATGAATTTATTATAATAATTAAATAATACAAAGTGAAATTCCTTTATTTAATGAAGACAAAATAATAGAATAAAGATTGAAGAATTTAAAAGATGAAAAATATAAATAAATATTTCTATTTATTTAATAGTAAAAGAATTAAAGGTTAATTAATCAAATAAATCATATTTAATTAATTAGATTATCCAGACCATTTTTAGTTGTATAAAATTTTCCCCTCTTTGAAGTGATGTGTTTATGTTGTAAGTGTGGAATAAGTAATGACTAAAATAAAAAACAACACTTCTTAATAATACATTATATCAAGAGAATAAACAATAATTAATCTAATTAACATAGGAAAAATCTTGAAAGCGTCATATTGTTCTCTATCTCCAAAGATTTATTAAGTCACAGGGCTCTTAGATTTGGTAAGCATTATAACTATTAAAATGCCAATCTAGAGAATGAGATGCTACTAAATGCAATAATCTAATCCTATATGATGATATCTAAATGATAATGATGAAACTATTGTAATCTAAATTGACATGAAACTTGATAAAAGAAGCTATAGTAAACTATGATGCAGCCATGATATTGATTCTAAAATACTATGATTGCTATTGCTAAATGATAATGCTATTGCTAATATGCTTGATTGCTCAATTGGTATTTCTATAGAGTAAGATTGCACAAATTTGGACCCTTTTTCATGTAGATAGAGGTTGTATTTATAGGTTCACGACATCACATTTGTGAAGGGGTAGCACAACAAATGGCTAGATTTGATTTAAAGAATTGAATGGTGAGAGATGAAGAAGCCCGAGCTGATTATGGGGATTGTTCCTCCCCAGAAAAACACTCAGCCAGAAGATAGGAAGAATCATTGGAGAAAGATGAAGAGGATTTCCTGCAAGTTTGTCTCCAAATTTTCCCATGAAGGTTGAGATGAGTTAATAGACATTTCATGTCTAATTTGGTAGGTGAAATATTGATATGCTATAGAATATACTTTTAATTTAAATATTTTAGATTTCTTCTAATTTAGGAAGAAATAACAATTATTAAAATAATTTTTTTTTGATATTGTTTATTTAACAAAAGAGAGATAAATGATAATTAAATAAAAACTATTCAAGTTATGATTATTTAATTAAGAGAGAATAAGTAGAAGAATATAAATGTGAACTATATAAATAAGTATTTCTATTTATTCAATACTAGATGAATTTGATTATAATAATTAAATAAAACAAAGTGAAATTTGTTTATTTAATGAAGATCAAATAATAGAATAAATATTGAAGAATTTAAAAGATGAACTATATAAATAAATATTTCTATTTATTTAATAGTAGAAGAATTAAAGGTTAATTAATCAAATAAATCGTATTTAATTAATTAGATTATCCAGACCATTTTTAGGTGTATACAACAAGTTTTGGTATGTCTCTTAGGTTGATACTAAAATTGATGATAATCAAGATTTGGTCTTGGTTGTGGCATTCCTATTGGCTCCAAAATATATTTAATGTAATTGAAAGTTTGCTATCTTCTGATAATTATGTCATGTAATGAATCTATCTTAATAACATAAAAAAATCCACTTTTTCTTGCTTGATTTGGGAATAATTGATGATAAATTAGACTTAATGATGCCTTGATTTAGTATTGTGAGGTGTTTTATGCATCCACATTAGGTCTTGGACCCTAGCAAACTAAATAAAATACAATTATCAATGTCTTGTAAAGGTGTTGTAAAGTGTTGTAAATGACTTTCACACTTTTCTAGACTTTTATTAAGAATCTAAGTCTAATGGACCTATTTTTCCCCTAATTCAATGTTATAAAATGTATTTAATTACATTCTTACATTAATCTAGAAGGACTATAACCCAATTCTAATCTAGAGTTGTAATGTGTTTCACACATTCACATTGGATTTTGTGTCTTTCTAGGCTAAGTGGACCTCGTTATAAATTTGTAAAGTGTACTTAATCACACTTTCACATTGAATTTTGTGTCCCTAGCCATAATTACCCTTTACATCATCATTAATAGGCCCCTATGGCCCTATGTTGTGCATCCCAAGGCTTATTTTGATCAAGGACCCGATGAAATCATCATATATAAACATGATTTCTTCACTCCCCAACAATCCAACTAGCAAAAGAGCCCCTGTGGGACTAAGTCACCCATTTGGGAAAATTAGTCCTATCTAGGTGGGACTAAGTCACCCAACTTGGTGACTTAGTCCCATTTAGGCTATTTTTGAGGTTTGAGTAGGAAAAAAATGATTTTAAGTTCATTTTTTCTTGCTGTCGGCTTTGGGGATCAAATTAATGGAAAAATTAGGATGATTGCCTAAAAATACAAGCTTATAAACCCTAATTCACAATTAATTCATTATTTATCCATCATTCATCATGTTCTTAAGTCAAGCAAGCTAGGGTTTTGACATTTCAAGTCATCAAGATAGCTTTTTTAGATATTCAAGGGAAGATTCTTCATCTATTGTTGTAAAGAATCAATATCTATTATCATGGCAAGTCTATAACTCCATTATTTCATGCTTCATTACATTATTTCTCCATTTTTGTTTAATTTCCTAAAAAGAGGTTTGACCAAGGCAAACCCCATGCCCTAACATTCACCATTTCTTTCTCTTTCTTTGTGTGTTTGTAGATTTAGGTACTTTGAAGGCTTGGAAATAATTAAAAGGTTAAATTCCAAAGTTTTTGAAGGAATCTCCTTGTTTTCTAGGTCAAAATCTACACAAAAATTCACTTACAATGTGAAAAATTAGAGTTTCAAAACTAGACATCTAGAGGAACAAAAAGTGTAGACCGAGGGCTTCTATTTCCACTTTTAGATTTTTAGAAAATCCAAAGTGGACTAAGTTGCCATCAGGGGTGACTTAGTCTCACTACACATGTTTTTTAGAGTTTTCTATAGATCTGGATAGCCATTTGGCTAAAATGGGATCTAATGCAGTTTTCTAGATTTGGGAGTAGGTTGTCTAGAATGTTGTAAGTGTCTTGGTAGGCAAAAATTTCAGAATTATCAACATTTCCAGACTCCATTCCAGTCTACAACACATTTCCTAGTGCACCTATTTAGTTTTACAATTTTATGTTTTGTTTCATGGTCATTTCTAGGTCATTTAGTTTATGTTTTCATAACACATTGTGTTTTCAAAAAACTTGCATTTCTTAGGTTTTGCATTAATAATAAAAATATTTTACCATTTTATTGCATTTAGGCATATTTCATCCACATTTTGATTAGTCTTGAGTGAGGAAATTTCCCAGTTTGGCCCATCTCTCTCCTTTTAGGTGAAAAACCCTAGAAGTGTTAGAGAGCATTAGGCTATCAAAACATTTGTCCACATTTTGGTGAACCCAACCTTAGAATATCACATTTTATAATTTTGGAGTCCATCATCATCCTATAATTAGCTTTCATTAACTTTGAATTAGGGTTTGCATTGATTAATTTGCATTCTAGGGTTTCAAATTTTGCATTAATGAATCTGCATATAGGTTGCATTTTTGGCATCCCCAATCATTATTTTTTTTTTAAATTTTTCATTTGAATCTTACGTCTACATCATAAAACACATCAAACATTAGAAGACATCAAAAAAATCTGAAAAAAAATCCCTATTGGGACTAATTCGCCACCTTGGGTGACTTAGTCCCTTTTCACCCTAAAATTGCCTTTTACAAAATTGAAAACCCTACTTTTAAGCTTTTGTTTTTTTTCCTTACCTATCTATATCAGTTGGTTGAGTTTTTGTAACATGTATTTAATTAGATCTAGCTTAAATTAGCTCATTTCATGCATGGCTTAAATTTCAAGTTTGCGTTCTTATTTTGTTACATAGCATAATCACTCAATTGTCATACTTAAAACCTACACAATTGCATTACTCTTTTGCATGTTTTCTTTAGCATGGTTACATTTCAAGATTGTATAATAATCATTACATTATGTTTTTATTACAAAAATATATGGTTATCATCTTCCATATTCTATTTTTAGATATTATTGCCCGTTGTAAGAAATTTTTGTTAAGTGCATATGAATATGAGGTCCTTTCCCCTCTCTTTTTTGTTCTTCATCGATCCATCTCCTACTTGTAAAGAATATATTATAGTTCTAGAAGAACCAATTGATGAGAGTTTTGAAAACCCAAGTTATTTCTCTCCTCTTATCTCTCCTACTAGATAAAATATTACTAAAAAAAAACACATAATGATAAGTAATCATGATGATCACACAACACAACAAGAGGCCATTGAAACCTACCCATGTTTATCTTCTAACATTTTTTTCTCTTATGATAGTAATGAGGATATGTTAGTGTTAGATAAACAAACTTTCATGATCTATGATAATCCTCTTTATGATCATTCCCCTACCTATCATATTTTGCAATACATTATGGGCCAAAGGAATAAACTTATTATTGATCATGATAGTCATACTTTTTCTTCACCTAGTATTTATCATAGCTATGAAGACAATACTTTGATGCTAGAAAACACAATGGATGAGAGACCTGAGAACATTGTCCCTCCCTTCCCTTATGTTCCTATCTTATGGGAAAATCTATTTGGTAAGCATGAAAATTATAGTTGTCCTTCTCTTGATGCCTCCCTTATTTGTGATGAATCTTCTATACAAAAATTAATGGATGAACATATTACATGCTCTCCTACTAGGGTCACGAATATGGAACAAGAGAATGAGACCTTACAAAAAAATTTCAATCAAATAAATTCTTCCCCTAATATCCCCACTATCAATACACACAAAAATCCAACCATTTATCATTCCCCTACTTGAGATGAATTCATTTTAGAAGAACCAATCCTTGAATGTCAAGAACATTTGATTCATAGTTATCCTAAAATAGTCTCCTCCTAGGGAGAATATCATAGTGCTAGAACATGACAACAATGGTAATGTGTCTTAGATAAAAAGGTGATTCTAGATTTCCCTTTATTAGAGATACATCAAAAAAGACCGTCGAGGTTATGAATGTGCAAGTGTCCATTAGATCCCCCTTGATTAATGGACCTCCTACATATCTCGTGGGACATCCTAAGGATCCTCTAATACTTTACGCACCATCACACAAACCTCACAATCACAAAAAACTTGAAATTATCCTTTACCCACATAAGAATAATGTGTCGCAACAACCAATTCATAATACAGTTACTCATACATATAACACTAGAAATAATATGCAACCAAAAAAACCCACCCAAACACCATTACCTTTGCCTAATCCCATTTTTCCTAGAGATCCTGGATTAAATTTGTATGATCTTGTTGACCAACTTAAGCATACTCCCGCAAAGATATCCCTATGGGATTTACTTTAGAATTCACCTAACTATCACACTATGCTTCAAACAACCTTACAAAAAATTCCTATCCCTTCTAATGCACAATTAAATGACATAGAAGCCCTAATTCAAGGATTGAATGTTGATATTGTTTTCCTCCAAAGTGAACTCCCCCCTTTGGAAGTGTAGAAAAAAAATGACACTTTCATATAATAATATACCAATATAAAAGAATAGGGATAAAGCGAACCCTTGCTGACAATGGATCAACCCTTAATGTGTGTAGTGAAAATATTTTAGGTATGCTTCGTGTGGATAAATTAGAAATTCAACCTGATTCCTTGTATATCCATGGCTTTGACAATGTAGGAAAACAACTGCTTGGTGTGATCACTTTGCCTCTTATAGTTGGGAAGGTTAGATTGGATACACCAATCCATGTTATTCCTAATGATCTTTCATATAATCTCATTTTAGGCAGACCATGGACTCATGCAATGAATGGTGTGCCTTCTATTCTTCATCATAAAATGAAATACATCTACAACAACAAAGTGCACATACTTGAAGCTTACCCCAATCCAAATAGTTGTTTGAATTGTTATCTACTAGATTTGCACCTTATTGAATCAAAAATTTCAACAATCCAGAGACAACATTGGAAGTTCTCACAAAGTGTAAGCTTTAAAAATTGAGATCAACCTCTAGAGAAGGCCAACTTCCTTTGGTACTCACCTAAAACTACTGCTTTTACTAGGAAAAATGGTAAGAAGTAATACATAAAATAAAAACTACTCCTATGGTGATGCACCTAAACATTACAAGAAATTGAAACTCAGATTTGCATAACACTTGGCTACAATAACTGTAAACAGACTTGCACAACTTATTTATGTATTTTTTTCATATAAGTATTGTATAAAGAGGCTTTAATACTTAGACTCTTAGGAGGAATGAGATTTAACAAATAAAATTAACTCAGACATTTGCACAGATTATAACCTGCAATACACACTTTCTTGCAAAAAAGAGCTTAAAATGAGACAAAATTGCAAGGAAATGAATAATACTTCATAAGAAATTTTATCAATCAATAAGATGCACACAATAAAGTAAAAAATAAGAAGTAAAAATATTCCACTCAATGATACCCAAGGTTTTCACTATATTTCATGTCTAAATGAGTTACAAACCTCTATCTTTTTCTTCAAGGACTGCCAAAAGTCATAGAACAAAAAAAGAAACAAGTAAGAAATAACTACAAATGAGTCACACAAGTGATTATATCCACTCCTTCAAACTAGTGCATCAAAATAGGAGCTAGAATATTCTTGGTCGTGTGTAACTAAAAGGCAAAGAAAATAGGCCTCAATCTCCCTCCAAATAGAGTCTAAAGTGAAGAAAAAGTCAATGTATGACCTTGTCCACCATAAAGACCCTAAATCTAATCCAAAATGAATCAAACATGCCTATATTCACTTCATATGTCAACTAACCTCCTCCAACTTCCCATGATGCTTGCACAAGCATAAAAGCCTACCTAGATTAGTTCAAAGCTTTCATAAAGCATGACACCTTTTTAATTTGCATTTAGAATAACAATTTGACTAAGTGATTTATAAAAACAACACTTTAATCAATTTTTTTACAATTGTAATTTATGCAAAAATAAAAGTCATATCTTGACCCACACCTCAAAAGGTAGTGCAAAAGAGAAATAAGTTAGGGGAAACATCCTGATTTCTAGGCACATATGCATAAGGTATTAATTATATGCAGAGTTTAAAATAAAAGGAAAAAGAATTCCTTTATGCTATCGGCATGCTTTGAGGCTAAAAACCTAATTACAAAATGAATGAAAAACAAATGAAAACATTTCATTTTGAATTCCAAGTCTCTGGAAAGGCCGCTGACACAGGGTTTGGTAGAAACTTTGTAGAAAGTTTTCCATGGCATATTCAAGGCAAGCAATGATATATTGCCATCATTTTCTAGCAAAAAACATCACAAGAAAATGCTCCAATTAACTTATATAAGCATATTCATTCTTTTAATTTCATTTTCTATGGAGAAAATGCTCGAACTTGGGCTTTACTGTGTAGAAATAATGAACATATTTTGATTTCCTATGCATTTCTATGCCTTGGCTTCATTTTTTAAGTTGATTTTCTATAGAATGCTCATTACCATTCATTATACCATGAATTTTTGTTTTTTTGTGTTTTTGCTTGACATTTAGAAGTATTACTACCTCGACTGAGGTTTTTATGATTTTCCATGGCTATGGCTTTATATACTGTCACATGTATTAAGATTTGTTTAACTTGGAAAGCTTGGCTCTCCCACTTTGAATCTAGGTATTCTTCAATATTTTACCATTTCAAAACCCTAGTGTTGAATCATTGTAAGCAAGTTAGAATGATACTTCCCCTCTGTAGAAAACCCTATCATGCACTGTCCTTGTTCTTTGAACTTCATTCAAATGACTATGGTTGTCTTCTCTCCTTAAACCTCTTATGCTTTCTTAGTCATGGTTATCATATATTAGAAAATAATATCCTCTATGGTTGCCCACCGCAATATCCCCTTTACACTCATGAACACTACTGACTTCTACTATAACAGACTACTCAACTGTTATGACCTACAACCTTTTCTCAAAACTATATTTTCTCCACTCAACACTGGATAGAAAAAAACTAAAGTAGTCATATGGAGAATATTTTCCATTTCTAAAATTGATACTCTCATCTAACTTGGATTTTTTCTTCTATCCTCCTTGACTATATCTTCTTGTTCTCGTTTGAGGCCTATAGACCTACCATGAACATTTTGTTTGAAGGCTTTAAGATTTATCATGATATCTTTGCTCAGACTAGCCATGCAAACTGTATTTGACTGTGACACCCTATTGAAAGTGTCCTCTTAAACTACTCACTAATCATAAGATGATGGATGATCATATCTGATGCAAGAAAGGTGGTTGAAACTCACAATCAGACTCAAATTGTTCCAACTCAATCAAGGAAATCTGCCTTTGGTCACAAAAAGATCCAACTTTCCCAAGACACACACAAGAGGCTTCTAGCCCTCAAAACACAAAAAATGGACTTATCTTTTGGATAAGGCTATTTAAAAGCCAACAAAACATCAATAAAGGTTCACCACAGTCCCCAAAACAAAATCCCAAAAGGTTTCAGGTGCTTTCTTCATAACAATATTGATAACCATTAAATTGCCCCTGTTTTAGGCTACTAAATTAGCCCTATTTTTCAAAGGAAGTACTTCCTATAATTATTTTTTTTGTCTTGAAACTCCACAAAAATTCTATATTTGAGTGTAAAAACACCAAATTCCAACATTTATTTGCAAATTTAAGGCTTCTAGATCACTGTCCCATCAAACCCTCACATTTGATGCAAATTACCTAGGGTTTATTAAAACCCACATCACCTAGGCTTCTCAAAGCTCCACAATTTCACCCAAAAACTTCTAAATAACCTATAAAAAATCTCAAAATCATCTCAAGACCTAATCAACCATCACTTCTTCAAAAATCTATACCAATACCTCTTTTTCACAAAGAAAACTCACTGCCCAACCCTAGGGCATCACTCCATTTCACACAACTTAACCCCATAGCCTACAAAACACATGGAAATAAATAAATTAGAGATTATATGACCCATTACATGAGAAAAAGTAGGTACAAGAAGTGGAATGGGTCATTTTTTCATCTTAGAAGACCCTTAACCCCTTCATAACTATATAAATAGTTTGCTATAAAAAATGAATGAATTATCCCTCAAAATATAGAGTTAGAATCTCAAAATGGACCCAATTGAAAGATAAAACATGTATCTACAAAAAAAATAAGGATTCAAATCATTAACACTGTACGGTTCTATACAGTATGAACAAAGTTTAGAAATCATAGTAAATATGCAGAAAACATTGCTTTTTTTATTGGAATTCTTCAATATATTGTTCAAAAGATTTTCTTGAGCCTTCAAGAGGCTATATAAACTTGTTGCCTCCAAAAAATAACCAAAAAAACTTCCTAACTTCCTTTTAAAATACTAATATCTTCATATTCCCTTAAATTGCATTTTGACAACTTTGCTTGACAACATTTTTTTGACATTTTGTGCAACTTTTCCACGTTTAACACCTATAACACTAAAACACCCAATTACATTGAAAATGTTATTTTTAGACCTTATTTAACTTAAATAGACTCTATTTACTCCAAACCACCCTACTTACCAACCTCTTACATCTTCAAGTATTCAAACTTGCAAATGGTGGATTAGGTGCTCTTGTACATACACCCCCACAGAAAAAGAACTCTTGTCACATGAGTTGGGGTTTGCCTCTATTCAGGTCCATGATTCATATTTGCTCCACACACTCTCTGACTTGCAATTTTTTTTTGTGATTCATATACAGTGACCTTGCAATCTTCCTTGCATCTTTGTTTTTTTTTTGCATATGCAACTATCTTCATTCCAACATTCAGACTTGATATCTTCCTTCTTTCCGCTCTTTGACCAAAACCTTCTTGTACTCCTTCATACGTACCTACAAAAAAAGATATGTTAGTAATCCCTATTTTTTCCTCCTTTTTACCTTAGTTTCTTGCTTGTAATAGTCCTCAAAACCCTATCCAACTTGTCCTTTCCTTACTATCATCAGACTTCTTGTATTGTTAGTCTTTTGCACTACTATACCATCATAACCATTTCCCACTATTCCTACTGATCCTTCACACTTTACTACCTTACCTTCAATCAAAGGACATATGATCGTTCTAACCAACACATTTTTAGTCCAATTCACTATCAACAAATCTGAAGTGACTTTCTTACCTACTACAAAACAATTTTATTCTTCATACTGACTATAGTATTTAACTTTTTGTCTTCCTTTGCATCCCTTACCAATTATTTCTTTCCACGCATAATCACTTTTTCCTTACCTTTCTTATCTTCCACCAAAGGAGTTAAAATAAACTTGCACCCATCATTATTGAATAGGTTTTCTCTATGCCATCATATAAGGCTCGCCTATCATATTGTTAGGGGTCAACCTAGGAGTAGGTGACAACAACCCATGGGAAGAATATCACAAACTACACTATCTTTATAGCCTCCAATCTGGAAATATACCATATCTTTTTCATTAACCAACAAAGATTTCCTATCACTCAACCAAGACACCTTATATGAAAATTCATGAGGAAATTTTTGTAGATTCGACTTACTCACCATCTCGCTAGAAACCATGTTCTCTATAGAACCAAAATCAATCACAATTTTGCATACCTTGTTTTTGAACTTGCATGTAGTCTTGAAGAGGCTCTTTCTTTGCAAAGGTTCCACTTCCTTGGCTTCCTTCAATACTATCGGGTATGTGCAGGATCATGATGGACCAAAAAGTGGTGATATGATGGGTATGTGTAACGTATGTGGCTGATGAATTCTTTTTAACCCAAAATTGATGAAATGAAAAGGGTTTTTAAAGGAGATTCTCAGCTTTCCACCAATATAAATTATGCTTTACTTTGAATTTAATAAATAATTATTATTCATTTTCTATTTTAATTACGACTAAAGTCTTGATTGATAGGTGATTGAAAAACATCTATAGCTTTCAAGCGGTATCACATTTTTGAATCAAAACATGTGTCACATTCTATGCTTCACATACTATAGGATTAAAAGAGAATTAAATTTCATGAAGTTTTGACCAAGTTAAGGTTGTGAGACATATGAGTTTTTTTTTAAGTTGTAATAAAAAATTCATAATTAATTATTTACATGGAAAAAAATTACAAAAAAATATGCATCACATATAGACATGAGTCCTATACTTATATCTAAAATCTTATAAAAAAATATTATCATTTTATTGTGGTTAGGGTGGTCAGTCAGACACTTCTTATTTTTTCCTTGAAATTTAAGTTCTATTGCATTGAAATTTCAAATTTTCACCAAATAGATTTTTTTTTTGAATAAACCCAGTAGTTTAGAAACTACATTCAATTTTCTATAAATTCTATTCTTACATATTTTTGAAATAATATAAATAACTTATTCAAATTTTTATGTCAAGTTTCCTAACTCTAATTTTTCTGAATTTTTTACCACTTAAGGGCCTATTTTTTCCATGATGATCTTGCACATACCCTATCTTCCTCATTATCAAAATTTCCCCTATTTTAGGAACAACTCATAAACTTGTAGAATTTTTACTCTCACATTCCTCTTCTTGAATGATTTGTGCTCTCTTATCAATCCTTTTTTCACAACTAGATGAACTACCAACCTTTTTAGGACATTTCCAAGATGGATGACCATATTCATTACAAGTATAGCATCTCCCTACAAATCATTAGTGTTTCTACCACCACTAAACCTTCATGTACCTCTAAAACCTCCTCTAGTATCAACACCTTGCTCCTTACCTTTATTTTCTCCTTGTTCTTCCAATGGCTACTTTGGTGTAGGCATTCTTCCTTGCCCTCTTCTGTTAGTTCCTCTTCCTCTCACTAATTTCGCTTGCCTTCTTTTAAGATTTTCCTCCACCCTGATTGATAATTGGAAACATTCCTCAATAGAATTTGGGTTAGCAACAAAAAGTTCATCTTGAATATTAAATATGAGACCACCTAGATATCTAGAAATATTTTCAACCTCATCTTCATCCTTTATGCTTAATTTGTAAAATTCATCAGTGTAGAACTTGACATCTAGATATTTTTGTTTCAAACCTTGCAACTTCTTATACAATTGAACTTCATAGTCCTTTGAAAGAAAATTACCTTTCAATTTTTGCATCATCTTGTCCCAAGAATTAATCCTTGATTTGTCTTTTTTTCTTCTCTCTACTTGTTCATAGTCCCACCATAGAAGAGCATGACCTTTAAGTTTAGTTTTTTCCACCTTCACCATCTGCTCATATAAAATGTCCTCACTTTCAAAGTAGTTATCCATAGAAAAAATCTAATCAAGAAATTCTTCTTCATTTAAATTACCACCATACACATGAAGATCAAATTTTACCTTATGAGAATCACCTTTAACTGCTTTGAGCATCTTTACCATCCTCTAATCTTCAGGGTCTAGTTCTTCATCAACATCTTCATATTCTTCATCATCTTCCTCTATTTCACTCTCTTCATTCTCATCCCTTCTTTTCTTTGTCTCCAAGGTAGTAAGCCTTGCGAAAAATTCATTATGTGACTCGAGAAGCTTAGCATGCTTCTCTTTTAGATCCTGCAACTCTCTTGCAACACCAACACTTTTCGGAGGCATCTTAACCAATTTGTATCTTCACCTTCTAATCAAATTTCTTCAAACCTGCAAAATTCAATCAAAAGATACCTTGTACTTATGCTCTGATACCACCTGATGCAAGAAAGGTGGTTGACACTCACAATCAAACTCAAATTGTTCCAACTTAATCAACGAAATCTACCTTTTATCACAAAAACATCCAACTTTCCCAAGACACACAAGAGGCTTCTATCCCTCAAAACAAAAATGGACTTATATTTTGGAGAAATCCATACAAAGGCCAACCAAACATCAATAAAGGTTCACCATAGTCCCCAAAACAAAATTGAAAAAGGTTTCAAGTGCTTTCTTCACAACAATATTAAGAGCCATTAAACCACCCCTATTTTAAGCTACTAAATTAGCCATGTTTTTCAAAGGAAGTACTTCCTAGACTTCTTGTTTTTGTCAAAACTCCACAAACAGTCTCTATTTGTGTGTCAAAACACTAAATTCCAACATTTATTCTCAAATTTAAGGCTTCTAGATGATTGTCCCATCAAACTCACATTTGATACAAATAACCTAGGGTTTATTAAAACCCACATCACCAGAGCTTCTCAAACTCCACAATTGCACCCAAATTTTTTTAAACAACCTAGAAAAACTCTCAAAATCATCTCAATACCCAATCAACCATCACTTCTTCAAAAAGCTATACCAATACATCTTTTTCACAAAGAAAACTCACTAACCAACCCTAGGGAATCATTCCATTTCAAAAAACTTAACCCCACAACCTACAAAAACATGGAAATAGATAAATTAGAGATTATAGGACCCATTCCATGAGAAAAAATAGGTACATAAAGTGGAATGGGTTAGTTTTCCATCTTAGAAGACCCTCAACCCCTTTAGAACTGTATAAACAAGCTACTACAACAAATGAATGAATTCTCCCTAAAAATACAGAATTAGAATCTAAAAATGGACCCAATTGAAAGATAAAACATGTATCTACAAAATAGAAGGATTCAAATCATTAAATCCCTATACAGGCCCATATGTTAAGAACAAAGTTTAGAAATCACAGTAAATATGCAGAAAACATTTTTTTATTGGAATTCTTCAATATATTGTTCAACAACTTTGCTCGAGCCTTCAAAAGGCTATATAAACTTGTTCCCTCAAAAAAAAACCAAAAAAACTTCCTAACTACCTTTTAAAATACTAATCTCTTCATATTCCCTAAAACCACATTTTGACAACTTTTCTTGACAACATTTTTTTGACATTTTGTGCAACTTTTCCACATTTGACACCTATAACACTAAATCACCCAATTATGTTTAAAATGGTCTTTTTAGACCTTATTTAACTTAAATAGACTCTATTTACTCCAAACCACCCTATTGAACAACCTATTACATCTTCAAGTATTCAAACTTGCAAATGGTGGATTAGGTGCTCTTGCACCAATATCATTTCCAAAATCATGCACATTTAAAACATGTAATAGCTTATCTCATCAAGTTTTTTGTAGACTTATTCATCTTCATTTCCTCTATCCTCAAAGATCAAAGTAAATCTTGGAATAGATGTTTACTTGTAAGAAAACACCTCCCTAGCTATACACAAACATCACCTACCTTGAACAAAAAGTGATGAATCCAAACACCAAAAAAGCTCTCTAGAGCGCTCTCAAGAATGCAAGGTTGATTAACAAATCTCACTCAATACAAATTCAATCTTCAAAACATGATGATGGTACAAGGTCCCATAGAGTATGGTAAACTATATTTCCAAACTTATCATTGCCCATTCATTGTGATATCACAGTCCATTGTATGTACTACTGTCGTATCAATTATTTCATATTTTACTTTCATTATATTCATGTTTTTATAACTTCCCACTAGCATGGTTATCCATGGATTCCACATGGATAGTTGATTGCGGTTACTTCCTTGTTGCATGATAATGTCTCTCTATATTTTTCACCTACACTCCTTTGCACAGACCACTGCTAATTTTTTGTCAAAAAATGACTATCATTCATGAAAGTGTCATGCCATTGATATCTAGATGAGACTGTATAAATGAAAAAAATATTGTAGTTGTAGCCTCCTTTACTTTTTAGCACTGTCTATTATGTCTTATGACTGTGAAAACTTCACTACCTCTCCTGTCATGATTTAATGCTTGATCTCTAAAGACCTTACTTTCATTATCATGAGTACCTTCCATATTTTAAAACTATCATTGCCATTGGAAGATGGAGATGTCATTAATTTACCAAGAGAAACATGTAGGACCAAACTAAATGGAACAAAATTTCCAAGAGATATATTGGAACATTTAGATTCTAAAAATAGAGGTTCCTGTAGCATTAGAATCAATGCTTTCTATTATGACAAAAAATGTATCTACAATACATAGGGAAATAACCTTTGTGCACCAAGGGCTTGTCACCTTTTTAGTGCATTTGAAACATGATATGTTAATATTGCCTATAGGTATATATGTTTTCACAAATGAGTAGGTGTATAAGGTCTTGATAATTTTTCATTGCTTTACTCATTGTAATTGTATTGAACATATATTGATTGTTTGTAATAATGGATTCATCATTTCATTATTATGAATGATAAGTATCTGATCAAGGAAACTATAGTCATGCTGGGATCAACCCTTGTGGGAGACACATTTTACCCCACATGCTTTAATCAAATGAATCAAAATAGAAACAAGGATTCCATCTATTCCTACACAAGCAACAAACATGTTAGGTAAAAACTGAGCATATGATGGATGTGTTTGATTATGCTCCTTGTTTTCTTGGAAATTTTATGATGTGAAAACTATTTTAATGCAAATGAAGGTCAAGTTATATGTTTTTAGATGTTTTTGCATATATTGATTTGTGATCCCTCATTTCTCTAATAAAAATCTCTCTCAGATGTAGGCAATTAGGAGCAACAAAGGACCAACAACTGGATACAAGACTATTGAGAGGACTAAAGATGACAGAAGACAACTCAACCAGGACTCATCATTTAGGAAATGATGGGTCACTTTTCCTTACATGTACATTTATTTTCTGCAAATGTTTAGTTTTTCTTTTATTTGTATTGAAACAATTAGTCTCACGGCTTGTGTGAGACATTATCCATTTGCATTATCAATAAAGATTACTTTTCTTTGAAAAAAATTATACTTTCTCCTATGTTATATGTATCTACATAAATGCAATCTAGTGATGTAATCTTCTGATTTTATTTATGCACATAAATGTAATATAGCATAAATAAAATGTACCTTATTCTTTGTTTGAAAATTATAAAAAATCTACCTGATTGAGCTATTAGTGAAATAAGGTAACATTTTTGGCGACATCTGCTATATTTTTATCTTATAAACATTAGACTAGTTGCCTAGGCTTATCCATTGGGCATAGAGTCACTTAGAAAACTAAAGTTGACGTGAAATATTTTTTTTTCAATGTTGTAACTCAACAAAAAAGTTTGACACCTTGGAAACTTATTGAAAACCCAAAACTGCAGAATGAAAACTACCAATTGTGCTAAAAAACACTTAGGGAATTAAAAACTTGCATCTAGAAACCTACCCTACACTAACAACAAGACAAAACCACTTAAACAAAACCATTTATAGGAAGACTGAAGTAGCTACCCTTTCTTCTCAAAATATAATGACACATGCTTGAGGACAACTAAGTATAGGTGGACATAGAGAAAAGTTCAACAAGATTATACACTGCCCCTTGAAAGAGGAAAACAAGTTCACTTACCTTATCAAACTAATCATATGAATTGTTGTTCAAAGAAGGATAAGTGAGTTGAACATACTCTTGTCTAGTTGCCAAAACATCCTTGATACTATCTTTAGCTGGGTAAAAGCACAAAGTTGTGTCACACTTTTAGCCAACTTATCAACACAACTGAATTTAAGTATTTCTAACTAACAGTCAATTTTGGTTAAACATATGATGTAGTAAGATTCATTCTAGCTAAGTTAGATACTTCCACAACTTTTTCAACGAAAATTGTTGGCTAAAAATACATGGAGCACCATTTTGAGTCCAATTTACCAAAAAAATAAAATTATTTTAAAAACTTGAGGTTTCAATAACTCTTGTTAATGTAAATAACATTTTTTTAAAAATATAAAAAATACCCTTTTGTAGATCCATAAGTGTAGTTTTCAAAAATATATTTATTTGAATAGTTTAATTATTATTTATTTTTTATTTTTTATTTTTACTAAAAGTAGGTTATCAACACAAAATATTAGGTTGATTACCATGCCAAGGAAAAATACTAAAACTTATTAAAAAAATTTGAAAAAAATATGATGCACTAGAGAAAAGAATCTATTTCAAGATGGTATAGTTTTTTTTCCATTTTAGATAAATATTTAATATGAAAGTTGACGTCCGATGGAAACAACTGGTTTTTGATTCATGCACATTCTAATATTTATTTAAAATTATATACTTATCAAAATTAGAAAAAAATGTATCCATGCACTAAAGTTTCAAGTTATAAATACACACAAAAAAATTGAAAGAAAAATAATAAAATTTCTGTAAAAAGTTTGACGTCCCTTGTAACTTCATTTTTCAGCATTTTATCAGCAACTAAATTATAGTGTTAATTTATTAAAAACTAGTTTAAAATATTTTTTCAATTTTTTTCAAAAAATACAAACATAAAATATACTAAAAAATACATATTTTACTAGTTTACATCATTTCAAAATTCAAAAAATATATGCCACTTTTTAGTGATTCAATTTTAAAAGTTGGATCAGCGTTGGCCATTTCCTTTATAAAGTGTGACACAACTTTGTGTTTTTACCCAGCTGTACCTTCATGTGTGGGTGCAAGATCAACTTTTGGTACTTTATTGGACTCCATTTGGGCTAATAATCTAATAAGACAACCTCTTGAATGAAAAAACTTAAACATTGAGAAAAAAAATAGAATCATTTAAACATAGTGTCACTAACTACACAAGAAGAACCCATACAACATAAAGACAAACAACATATTGAAAAATTCATGAAGTTATTAGAAGATGATTTGGGTTCCTTAGATTTTAAACATAAATTCATGGGAAAGTACAAGATCATAAAAAAAAAATTAACTACGGGAAACAAAAATGGAGTCATGTCAACACAAAACTCAGATGACCCTTTGCAAGCATCCAACTCAACCACTTTAGAACACAAGATAATGAATTACACAATGCACTTCAATGAAATTAACAATGAACAACCACCTGATCCAAAAGCAATGAAAAAGTTTTATGGAAAAGGTTATGAAATTATGAAACAACTTGTCTATAGTGGAATAAGATGCGGTGCTAGAGAACAAGGTATTCATGTCCCCATCGACCCTAACACACAAGAAACAACTCATGGTCTTGGTTATTTTCCTTCAATAGAAATCACCAAGCCTTCACTCAACATCAACATTATCACAAAACATCCTTCTAAGAAGACTTTAACAGTAGTGCATCCTAAGATAATAGACACTAGTAGTCTTGATTGTTGTCCTTTTCCTGAAATGACACAAACAAAGACATCTTCACTTAATGTAAATTTCATCTCACAATACACTAAGTATTTGAGTTTGTTAGATTTTACACCCTCGTATAAAGGAGCACACAAAATCTCATAGTCTAAAGAGTCTTTTCTAGATATGACATCTTGTACATCTAAGCAAGAAGTATCTTTTCCACAAACTATAGGACAACCTTCTACAATTGATCAAGAGGGTATCTTGTTGAGAGTTCTCCAAGATCACTTGATATCCCTTCCTTCAAGAACTCCAAAGAATTTCTATTACAAGGCTTCATTTTGCACCTATCATAGAGTTCATAGTCATTCTACTAATGAATGTAACACTTTCAGTAGTAAAATACAACACCTTAAGGATTTTGGTGTTCTTCCTTATGTGGGAGCACCCTGTTCCTCTAATTGATACTCATTTTCACTTTAGAATGCATTTCATTAATCATTTCAGCTCATCCTTGTCCTACACTAAGTGGGAGAAAGGGGTTAAGTAGCCTTGTCCTCATATGTCACTTGTCATTGTCTCTTTTGGCTCATTTTTAACCTTCCATGAACATATACAAGCAAGCTTGGGATGTGGACGACATTTCTTAAGTTGGATCGCACGTGACATACTACCTTTTCATGACATAGCTTATAGGAAACATATGACTTGGCATAGGGCTTTCCAAGTAAGCTCTCATGTATTCTTCTTGTACTTTAAAACAATTTATCACAACAAAGGTGTTAGCAACTACTTTAAAGTAGGGGCATACATCGACACTCATCATGTTTCATTGAGTGATTTCTTTCTTCTTGTGATGCATCCTTTTCCTAGTGATGTCATTGGTCTTGATTCCCTCTAAGAGTGTGATACTTCTTTTACACATCGTCTCTTGGAAACATTAGGCACAATGTTCCCTAAGATGAGACCTTGTATGAACTAAGCAAAATCCCTTTGAACATTATTTTCACTATTTTGCATTGACAATGTCTAGAGTGTCAGGCATACAAAGTTTTGCCTACACCATAGAGCTAAAAAATAATTTTCATTGTGGCACCTTATTAAAGTTATCAGGAGGTATAACTTTGGTATGGTTGAGCGGGAAACCCATTTCAAGGCATGAATTTCCCCATAGCCACTCGCGTGTATGTGAGCACATATTGATTATACGCGTCTCACCTTGTAGGACTCCTAACCCGATGGAAAACAAAGAGTTCCATCACCTCAAAGTGAGTATACATTTTTGGAAAAATAACCTAGATATGATCCAAAACATGTTTGACAAATGGTCGAAGCTTGATCCACCTTTTCAATTTTTCTTTTCTCTTCCTTCTAGTTATTTCCATTGCATGATTATGTAATTATTTTGCTACAAATCATTCACCTTATGCATGTATTTTTATGCATATGTTGGTTTGACTTAGGATCTTAGATCTTGGGGGCTTGCACAACCTCCTTTGATCTTTTTCATCCTAGACCATCCGCATTGGTATGATTGGACCCCTTTTGAATGTCTAGGGTGAAGCCACAATAGTGGTTTACAATTTGATGGAGGAAGGAAAAATGAGAAAAAATGGCCCCATGGCAAAAAAATTGGTTTTAGGGGTTCGAATGAACCTACAAGTTTGACCGAACCATAAAAGGGTTCGACCAAACTAGGGTTCGACCGAACCCATCAATCACGGCGCCCACATTTCTCACCCAAAAAAAAAAGGGAAAATGCATATTAAGGGGGTTCAAATGAAATAGGGTTTGAATGAATCCTGGTTCGCTAGAACCCCTGGGGGTTCGCTAGAAACCCCCTGGTTCTAGCGAACCCCCCTTTTCCCTAATTTTTGAATTTTTTCACACAAAAAACCTAATTTTTACGCTTTGATGCCTAGGTTGAGGATGAAAATGGGGGAATATTCACAAACCCAATTGGAGTTAGGTAGTCCTCGAAATGAGCTATCCAATGAATATAATTTTAATATGTTTTGGTTTTATTATGTATTTGTTTTTTTAGTTTTATTAAACATAGGTTTTTCGTAGAAAATGAAGGTCTCTATTCTGCACATGTGGAAAAATAGCAGATTATCAAAAAAAAAATTTGAAAAATATGAGTCACCAGATATTGAAGTCCTTGATCCAACAAAAAAATAAATTGAATTTTGATATATACAAAAAAAGTTACGCGTTATACGGTCGCGCTATGTCTGAATTGTCATTGGTTTGACTTTGAAACTTGATTAAAGAAATAATATTCAATAAAAAAATATCTAACCAAGTGCAAGCACAGATATCAGAGTTACAAATCTAAATTCAAAATAATTAGAATTTTATCCTTCATGGAAAAAAAGTTATGCGTTATACGGTGTGCGTCACTTTTTAAAAGTGTTGTTTTGAAAAAAATCAATTTTTTGTGGGAGATGGAAAAATAAGTGCAATTTGATTCCAAAAATTTTGAAAAAATATTTTTAGAATCTACAGACAAAATGTGATGAGACTCTAGTTTGCATCATCTTCAAATTCCTCACGGTTTAGCCGCTATAGGTGTCCGAATGTGAAGATTTAGTTAAAAATAAAAATTCTAGTGTCTAGTTTGGCCAAAAATTGTAAACCACTATTATGGGATCACCCTCTACTTTAGTGTGTTTTTGAAGCAAGTTCATCCTCTCACTAAAGCGAGGGATAACTATGGACACAGAAAAAGTATCCCCTTTTGCTTGCTTGATTTGGGAATAATTGATGATAAATTGGACTTAATGTTGCCTTGATTTAGTGTTGCGAGGTGTTTTATGTAGCCACACTAGGTCTTGGACCCTGGAAAAATAAATAAAATTCATTTATCAATGTCTTGTAAAGGTGTTATAAAGTGTTGTAAATGACTTTCACACTTTTCTAGACTTTTATTAAGCATCTAAGTCTAATGGACCTTTTTTTTCCCTAATTCAATGTTATAAAATGTATTTAATTGCATTCTCAAATTAATCTAGAAGGCTTATAAATTAAGCCCAATGCTAATCTAGTGTTGTAATGTGTTTCACACATTCACATTGCTTGTTGTGCCTTTCTAGGCTATGTGGACCTCATTGTAATTTTGTAAATTACATTTAATCATAATTTCACATTGAACATTTTGTACCTAGCCCTAATTACCCTTTACATCATCATTAATAGGCCCCTATGGCCCCATATTGTGCATCTCGAGGCTTAATTTTATCAAGGACTTGATGAAATCATCATATAAACATGATTTATTCACTCCCTGACAATCCAACTAGGAAAAGAGCCCCTGTGGGACCAAGTCACCCATCTAGGTGAATTAGTCTGATGTAGGTGGGACTAAGTCACCTAGTTGGTGAATTAGTCCCATTTGGGCTATTTTTGAGGTTCGGGTAGAAAAAATATGATTTTAAGTTTATTTTTCCTTCATGTTCCCCTTGGGGATCAAATTAATAGGAAAATTAAGAGGATTTTCTATAAATACAAGATTCTAAACCCTAATTCATAATCAATTCATTATTCATCCATCATTCATCATGTTCTTAAGTCAAGCAAGATAGGGTTTTGACATTTCAAGTCATCAAGATAGCTTTTTCATACATTCAAGGGTGGATTTTTATCTATTGCTATAGAAAATCAAGATCTATTATCATGGAAAGTCTCTATCTCCATTATTTCATGCTTCATTACATTATTTCTCCATTTTGGTTTAATTACCTAAAAAGGGGTTTGACCAAGGCAACTCCCCATGCCCTAACATTCACCATTTCTTTCTCTTTCTTTGTGTGTTTGTAGATTTAGGTACTTTGAAGGCTTGGAAATAATTAAAAGGTTAAATTTCAAATTTTTTGAAGGAATATCCTTGTTGGATAGGTCAAAATATGCACAAAAATTCACTTACAGTGCCAAAAATCAGAGTTTCAAAATTGGACATCTAGAGGAATAGAAAGTGTAGACTGAGGGCTTATGTTTCCACTTTTAAATTTTTAGAAAATCCAAAGTGGACTAAATTTCCATTAGTGGTGAATTACTCCTACTACACATGTTTTTTAGAGTTTTTAGTAGATTTGGATACCCATTTGGCTGAAACGGGCTTCAGTTCAATTTTCCCGATTTGGGACTAGGTCGCCCAGAATGGCGTAAGTGTCCCGACAAGCTAAAATTTCAAAATCAACAAAATTTCTAGTCTCTATTCTAGTCTGCAATGCATTTCTAGTGCACCTCTTAAGTTTTATAATTTTTTTTTGTTTCATGGTCATTTCTAGGTCATTTAGTTTGTGTTTGCATATCACATTATGTTTTCAAACAACTTGCATTTTTGAGGTTTTGTATTAATCTAATCAATATCTTTTACTAGTTTATTGCATTTAGACATTGAATTTAGGAATTTTTCATCCAAATTTGTATTATTCTTGAGTGAGGACATTGCTCATTTTGGCTCATCTCTCTCCTTTTAGGTAAAAAACCCTAGAAGTGTTAGAGAGATTAGGGTGCCAAAATATTTGTCCATAGTGATAAGAATATTTTTTTTGTGTGACCTATCTTTTGGGTCCGGTGCTAGCATGAAAAGCCTTATTGAATATATCAAGGTTTCTCTTCATGCCAACATGTTTTTTGGTGATCTAATTCAAATTGTATTTGCCCAACTTGGAAGACTATGAAGACATTGTGTTTGGCTAACCTAGGAGATTATGAAGACATGGAATGGTATAAGTAAAGGTTGTTTTTGTCCAATGAGATGAGAAGTGTGGAGTATGATGTGTATGATCATATAAGAGGGGGTGAAGGTAGAAGTAAATCTATTTTGTAGAGTTAGTGTGAAGAACTTGTGCAAAATTTTCTTGATCAAATCTACTACAGAGAGATATTGTGCTCTTAACCGGAATTGAACTCATGCATATGTAGATGTAATTTCATTAGTTCACTTCTATCAATGAGAATATTTTGTAATTAGTTGTATTAATCAGGAAATGAGCCCACAACACTAAGCATTACCTGTAGTGAGCATTTTGGTAATGAGCCTTCTATAAAAATCACCTTAACTGGTGTCACCTTAACCGATGTTTTATAATTGAGAATTAGCATTCTCCGTGGTTTTTCCCTTCTTGGATTTTCCACATAAATTCAATTGTTCATTGTGCATGGTGTTGTTATGTGCTTCCATGTTCATTTTTGTTAGATGATTATCTAATTTCTTTAATTTTTCTCAAACTAATTAAAGATAAAAAAATTATGCTAGGATAATTGATTCACCCCCCCTTTTAGTTATTCGGATTGTTCAACACTACTATCCCTTGTGAGCATATGTTTGGTTTGCATAGTGGAAATAATGTGTCTACTTGTAAATGTTTTGGAAAAATAACTTAGATTTGATCCACAATGTGTGGGACAAACAGTCGAAACTTTATCCATCCCTTTTTGTTTTTATTTTTCTTTATTCTTTATGTCTTTGGTAGTGTATTCTTATGCATTGTTATTGCTCCTTATATCATTTAAATGTGTGGTGTCTTGTGCCTATGATAGTTTTCCATAGGATCTTGATCCTTGGGGGCTTGTACAACCCTCTTGATCATTATCATCCTATCCCACTAGCATTGGTACACTTGGACCCCTCTTGATGCATATTTGTCTACTTTAGTGTGAGTTTGAAGCAAGTTCCTCCTATCACTAAAGAGGGGGGAAATGTAATGTAGAAAAATGTATCCCTCTACATTTTCACACTTGTTTGGATCCTCCCTACTAAAATTGGGATTCTTTATGCCTTCTTTGGTCCTATTTTGCATCCACAAGTCTTATTTAATGCATTTTTTGAGGATAATCTCAAAAAATATCAAATAACCAATCATAATTCAGTGATTTTGGATTGTATGACCTATATTTAGTGATCTGAGACTCATATTCCACCTTGGATGTATGGGTACCACCTACGTTTTGGAGCCTGGTCTTGAATTTGGCATTAATATTAACAATTCTTGAAATTTGTGTCCCAATCTTAGCCTACTGGGAATCATACACCGCAACTTGCATATGAGTCCTTCTTAGCTTGGACCTATTTTAAATTTAAAATTTTGGTAGGATTTTATCCTCTTAGATTTGATGTCGACTTGTAGTGTTGTAATTTTGAGAAATTTGGCATAAACAAGTATAAATACAAGGTTATTTCATATATTTTCTCCTAACAAGACTTAGAATTTTTATGCAAGCACTCTTATAGAAAGTTTATGAGAGCAAGAGAAACTCATTAACATTAAAGAGCATTCACAAGATGATTATCAAGTGTTTTGGAGCTATATTCAAGATTCAAGCATCATGTCAAAGTCATCATGCATCATGTTTATTTTTGAGATAACATTTATGATGTAGGTTCTATTGTTTCAAGCAAGCATTCAAGTCAAGATCTACAACATATAGTCAAGAGTCAAGAACCACATTCATACTAGCCATTACATACAAGATTGTAGCCTTTGTTCCAAGGGTTTGGTGAGTTGAATAAAGCATATTTGTTCATTCATCATTCCTTCTTTCTATTGCATTTCATTTCAAGGTTTGATTACCAAAATAAGGTTTGACCAAGGAAAATCCCTATCTACTAACAAAACAACATTTTTTCCCTCTCTTTGATGCATGAATTTCATATCTAGGTTGAAGATACATTGAAGAGAAAGATTGGAGACAGTTTTCAAAGTTTTTATCTACATTACAAGATCACAAAAAGTCACCTACTGAACATAATTTAGAGTTTCAGACCTAGAGATTGGAAGGGAGAGAAGCTATAGGAAATCAGTAGAGGATATCAAAATTTTAGATCAGTCCTGATACTGGAACTAAATTTCCACTTGTGGTGTATGAGTTCCAATATACCAAATTTCAAGAATTTTCTGTAGATCCTAGTTTACTAGTTGCAAGTTCCAGATTCAATGAAAAACCTTAAATTGGGACTAAATTTCCCTAGTGGTGTATGAGTCCTAGTGTGCATTAAAAGTCTTAATTTTGAGAGTGTAGACCTGTTTCAAGAACCTTCATTTTTCCAAGTTCCCCTCTATCCTTTCTTAGTTCATTATTCTGATTTTCAATTTCATATTTTAGGTTGCATAGTTATATTTACACATTTGCATCTTCTTCTTTCCGATCCTTTTCTTGGTGGTGAACCTCATTTTTTTCTTTAATGTCACCCAAGGAAACCATCTTAACCATCTAACCCCTCCCTCAATCAAGCCAATTGGTTGAGGGATCTTGGTTTCCTTTTATGAAACATTAGTGAAATAGGATGAGGAACCCTAATTCCCCTTTAGTTCCATCTCCCAAAAGGCGGAACACTATTTCTGAGGTTTCAATAATCTCTTATTATGTTGCACTTAAGGGGTTAATTGGTGTGAATATATGTCTCGTACCTTGTAATTTTCCTTACTGGGGAATTATGGGATTTATTCACATGTTAAGTTTACTTGGGATTATACGATTATTTCTAGAAGTCTTAGTTGGCATATATAAATCTTATCTTTCTAGCATTTAACACTTCATTCTTGGGTTGTTATGAGATAGTTGTCTCATATCTTAGGATTAAGACACATGTCACAATAATGTTTAATCCAATTCCTCACCTTCTCTATATAATCAAGGTCATTATACTAATTTGTAATGTACTTCATACCTCGTCATCATATTGAGAGGTCTTAATATCAAGCAAGATCATTTTCTTGCATACTCTCTTGTGGAAGGAATTCACCATTTTTTTAGGTGGTCTTGGCTATAGAAGTAATCATCAAATCTTATAATATTTTTTATGCAACAACAAAAATAACAAGGAAAATAGAATTCATCTTGGCTTTAGCGCCAAATATCTCAGAGTAGTCAATACCTTCAACCTACGAAAAAACCTTTTCCATAAGACGTTCCTTGTGTCTTTCAATATAACCATCAACTCCATATTTGGTGTGGTACACCCACTTGCACCAAGCTAGATTTTTGAACTCTTAGGAAGTGTAACTAAATCCCATCTATTATTATTCATCAATTAAGAATACTCCTTTTCCATAGCACTATCCCAATCTAGAATACTGAAAGCCTCTAAAAATATTTGTAGATCTAGAGATATAGCATGACTCAAAATGCTAGGGCTAGAAGTCTATGAATGAGTATGTATAGAGGATGTAGGTTCACCAACTAAAGAACTAGCCTCATTAACAACACCTCTACCCGGCATGGTAAAAAAATGAGTGGAAGGAAGTGGTGATGATGGTGGAGGTGGTGGTGATGGTGGTGATGGTGGATTAGGACCATTATATGAAGTAACCTCAATCACTAAAGTATCATCATGAGATGAATAAGGAAGAGTAGTTAGTGAGGAAGAAGAAGATGATGGAATTTTTTTTTTGTGTGAAACTCATTAAATTGTACATCTCTATGAAAGTGTACATCCCTAGAATCATAGGATCAAATAACCTATAAGCTTTACCATCCTCACAAAAACAACAAAGATGTATTGTTGACTCTTCCTCTCCATTCCCTTATGCCAACCATCTATTATGAACACCCAATATTCACTACCAAATAATCAAAAGAAGGAAACATCTGGCTTGATTTTGGACCAAGCTTCCTTTGGAGTGAGATTTAGAAGTACCTTGTGGGGAGTATAGTTCTAAATATAGCTAGAATAATTGATAGCTTAGGCCCAAAATTATGGGTCCATAGACCTAGATTGAAGCATATAATTTTCCATCTCCTTTAATGATCTGTGGGTATGTGCAAGATCATCATGGAAAAAATAGGCCCTTAAGTGGCAAAAAATTTAGAAAAATCATAGTTAGGAAACTTGACGTAAAAATTTGAATAATTTATCTATATTATTTCGAAAATATGTAAGAATAGAATTTGTAGAAAATTGAATGTAGTTTCTAAACTACTAGGTTTGTTTGAAAAAATAAATCTATTTGGTGAAAATTTAAAATTTCAATGCAGTGATACTTAAATTTCAGGGAAAAAATAAGAAGTAGGTGTCTGGCTGACCACCCTAACCACAATAAAATGATAATATTTTTTTATAATATTTTACATATAAGTAGACTTGTGCCCCTATGTGATGCATAATTTTTTGTAATTTTTTTCCAAGTAAATAATTAATTATGAATTTTTTATTACAACTTTTTAAAAAATATAAAAAATTCTTGTCTGACCACCTTAACTTGGTCAAAACTTCATGAAATTCAATTTTTCTTTTTTTAATCCTATAGTATGTGAAGCATAGAATGTGATAGCGTTTGAAAGCTATAAATGTTTTTGAATTAGCCTATCAATTAGGACTTTGTTCATAATTTGAATAGAAAATGAATAATAATTACTTATTAAATTCAAAGTAAATCATAATTTATATTGGTGCAAAGCTGAGAATCTCCTTTAAAAACCCTTTTTGTTTCATCAATTTTGGGTAAAAAAAATAGTCGTTAGCCACATACCCATCATATTGCCAAATTTTGGCCCATCATGATCCTGCACATATCCCTGTTCTTTTTTCACCAACACCATTTTGTTGAGGAGTGTAGGGAATTGAATACTAATTTTGAATACCTTTCTTAACATAATACTCCATAAAGGCTTATTTATTCCCCCCATTTTCTATGTATATCTACCAAATGGAAGAACCTCACTGCTTCTCCAAAAACACCTTGAAGGTCCTAAAAGTGTTGAGGACATCACTTTTGTACTTAAGAAAGTACCCCCAAGTGTGATGAGAGTAATAATCAATGAAAGTGAGTATATACTTGGCTCCAAAAATTAAAGAGGTTGGAAATGACATGAGGTCACTATGAAGCAACTTAAGTAAGGTATTAGCAAGATGGGCCTTACCCTTTGGAAGGGTTTCCTAATGATGTTTTCCAAGTACATAACCTTGAAAATTTTCCTCTATGAAAAATACCTTAGGGATTCCAAGTATCATATTATTAGTAATCAATAGTTGAACATACCTATAATTAAGGTGTCAAAACTCTCGTACCAAAGTCTTCTAAAAGCATGGGAAATATGTGATGCTCCATAAGATGACCCAAAACCATGAAACCTATACAACTAAGATCAATGATATGCTCTTCCTAATGTAACAATCCTCTCTAGATGGTATATTGGAATAAGTACATCATGTGATGAAAACTAAACTCCCTTTCTATCACCAATATGAAAAATATAGTAAACTAAAATGAGACTAGTTGAAATATCAAGAACATAGAGAAAATCCTCAATGCTACCTTTTGTCAACTGTATCATACCTAAAATAATAACTAGAATTTTTGAAGAGTTTCCCACTAAAATATGAGAAGTAGTGCTATCAAAAATAGATGCCAAAATATCTTGTGAGTGAGTCATATGACATGAGGCTCCCAATTCAACTATCCAACTATCCTTGGATGTGTTGGTATGTGGAAATTGATCATGTTATACTATACACTCTTCATGTATCCTCACTGGGGATTGGGGCTAGGCTGGGCCCCGGGTGTGGGTTTTGGGGCAACAGGCCTTAGGAGTTTTTTTTTCCCATTTTTTTGCTTCATCACTGACAAAAGAAAAAATTGACTTTGTAGAACCCTAATTCTAGAAGGTTCTAAAAAGTTTGTTATAAGTAGTTTGGATGGGAGTTGCAATAGGGTATTATTAGTGAGATTGTAATATGTTTTACACGATATAATAAAATCATTGGATGGCTATGGTTTTGTGGATGTAGCTCTGATTGGGTGAAACACATTAAATTTTGTGTGTTTTTTTCTTTCTGCTATAATTTTTTGTGTGTTTTATTTCTCTATTTTTATTGATCAAATCTGCATTTAATTGTCAAATGTCTACCTTCTAACCCTAACAAGTGGTATCAGAGCTAGGTTATGTTCAATTATTGTCTATAGGAAAGCCTCACAGTTGGAGTCTCAAGGTTAAGTGGGAGAAATGGAGGATGATGGGAAATTGAAGGTAGATAAATTCAATGGGAAAAACTATCAGTTATGGAAGATGGAGATGGAGGATAATCTCTATCAAAAGGATTTATGGAGGTCATTGGAAGGAATAGCCAAGAAATCAACAAAAATGAGTGATGGGGATTATAATCTTCTAGACAAAAAGGCACTGGGAGCCATTCATTTATGCTTTGCAAAATCGGTGGCATTTAATATTACAACAACAAAGACAACTAATGAGTTCATAGAAACCCTAGAAAAGTTATATGAAAATCCTTTTGTTTCAAATAAGGTATTTCTTATGAAGTGTTTATTTAATATGAAAATGGTAGAAGGTAGGTCAGTTGCTAATCATTTAAATGAGTTTAATACAGTTACCAATCAATTAAATTTTGTAAATGTAAACTTTGATGAAGAATTTAGGGCTCTTTTGATTTTGTGTTCTTTTCCTAAAAGCTAGAATAGCTTGGTAATGATTGTTAGAAATTCTATTTTTGGTTCAAATACATTAAAATTTGATGATGTTGTTGGTGTTATTTTGAGCAAGGAAATTTGTAGGAAAAAATTAGGTGGAACATCCACATTAGGTAGTGTTTTGAATGTAGAAAGCAGGGGTAGAACAAAGGAGAGAAGGAATTTTTTTGCAAGTCATGGGAAGTCATGAGGAAAATCAAAGGTAAAAAGTTCCCAATCTAGAGACAATAAGGTTTGCAAGTACTGTGGTAAGCTGGGTCATTTAAAGAAAGATTGTTGGTCTCAGAAAAATAAAGAAGGTGAAAAGAAGGAAGGAAATAAAGGGGAAAATGTGGTAAGTAATAAATCTGATGAGGATGCTTTGATTATTTCCCTTGATAATGTTGATGATTCTTGGGTGTTAGATTTAGGGGCTTCATTTCATGCTACACCCCATAGAATTTTTTTTCTTGATTATGTCCAAGGGGATTTTTGGTTGGTTTATTTGGGAGATAATGAACCCTATTAGATTGTTGGAAAGGGGAGAATCAAGATTAAGTTGCAAAATGGGAATCATTGGATACTACATGAGGTAAGGCATGTTCCAAAGTTAAAAATAAATTTAATTTTAGTAGGGTAACTATATGATGAAGGTTGTGTTGTTACATTTAGTGATAAAAATTGGAAGGTTACAAAAGAATCCTTAGTGGTAGCAAAAGGTGTGAAAGTAGGCATCTTATATTTTTGCACAGGTCATACTATTCCTTCTACTTTAGCTATTGTAGATAAAATTCAATGTTCAGGAACAATTGTTGCAGTTCAACATTAAGAAAATTAGACAGTTGCTATGGATTATGAATCAACACTATGACATAATAGACTTGGGCATATGAGTGCAAAAAGGTATGAAAGTATTTCATTCAAAGAATTTTTTACCAGGTCTAAAATGTGTTAATATGGATTTCTATGAAATTTGTGTGTATGAAAAACAAAAGAGAGTTAGTTTTCTTAAGGATGGGAAGCAAATGAAAGATGAGAAATTGGAGCTTGTGCATATGGATGTATGTAGACTAGCTCAAGTATCTTCTCTTGGTGACTCTCAGTATTATGTCACTTTTATTGATGATGCAACAAGGAAGGTATGGATTTATTTCCTTAGGTAGAAATGTGAAGTATTTGAAACTTTTAAGAAATGGAGATGCTTGGTTGAGAATGAGACAAGTAAAAAGTTAAAATTTCTCAGATTTGATAATGGTGGTGAGTATTGCAGAAAAGAGTTTGAATATTATTGTTCATCTAATGGTATTCCTAGGCATAAAATTTTTCCAAGGACTTCACAGGAAAATGGAGTGGTTGAGCGCATGAATAGAACAATAATGGAGCATGCACAGAGTATGAGATTGCATGTTGGGCTTCTTTTAAGCATGTGGGTAGAGGCTATAAACACTATTGTTTATTTAATCAATAGAGGTCCCTCTAATCCTTTGGGTTGTGGTATTCCAGAGGAAGCATGGATAGATAAGAAGGTGAGTTATTCTTTTCTCAAGACCTTTGGTTGTGAAGCATTTGCACATGTAGATTATGAAAATAGAACCAAGCTTGATGAAAAATCAAAGAAATGTGTATTTTTTGGATATGACATTAATGAATTTGGTTAGAGGCTTTGGGATTTTGAAAATAAAAAAATTGTGAGTAGGGATGTGATATTCAATGAGAAAGTGTTGTACAAATATCAGTTGCAGTAGCATGAGAAGAAAGAAAATGATTATGTAGTGCTAGATGATACACCAAATAATGATGTTGTAGTGGTTCCTCATGATCTACAACAACAACCACAACAATAAATACCACAAACTCCAGTGAATGTTAGACGATCTTCAAGGATAAGTAGACCTCTAGAAATATTTTCTCCCTCTTTGTATTCTATTTTATTAATTGATGTTGGTGAACCAGAATGCTATTATGAAGCTATGTAGGTGGATACCAAGGTTCAGTGGGAGCATGGAATGGAAGAAGAAATGAAGTCCTTACTGAAAAATCAAACTTGGAATTATGGAAGTTTCCTGCAAGTAAAAAGGATTTACCAAACAAATGGGTTTATAGGCTGAAAGAGGAGGATGGAGGTAAGAAAAAATTTAAATCAAGATTAGTTGTAAAGGGATTTGCATAGAAAAAGGGTATTGATTTTGATGAAATATTTTCTCTAGTTGTTAAAATGACTTCTATTTGTATTGTTTTAAGTATTGTAGTTGTTGAAGATTTGCATTTAGAACAACTTGATGTTATAAAAACCTTTCTCCATGGTGATTTGGAAGAGGAAATATACATGGAACAACCACAAGGATTTGAGGTCAAAGGTTAGGAGAAATTGGTGTGCAGATTGAAGAAAATTTTATATGGCTTGAAGCAAGCACCTCAGAAATGGTATATTAAATTTGATATCTTTATGGTTGAGAATGGCTACAATAGATACAATTTAGACCATTGTGTTTATTTTAAGAGGTTGGATGATGATAACTACTTTATTTTATGTTTATATTGTATGATATGCTTGTAGCAGGGTCTAAGATGGATCACATAAAGGAGTTAAAGCAGAAGTTAGAAAATTCATTTTCTATGAAGGATTTTGGGGCAACAAAACAAATCCTTCGTATGAAGATTACAAGAGATAGGAAAAATAGAAAATTGTTTTTATCTTAGGCTGATTATGTTGAAAAGGTGTTGCAAAGATTTCATATGGAGAATGAAAAAGTTGTCAACACACCTTTGCCTAGTCATTTCAAATTAACTAAGGATATGTGTCCACATACACAAGAGGGGGAAGAATAAATGTCCAAGGTACCATATGCTTCAGTTGTAGGTAGCTTAATGTACGCCATGGTATGCATGAGACCAAATATTGCACATATTATAGGAGTTGTTAGTAGGTATATGAGTCATTCTAGAGTTGAGCATTGGAATGCAGTAAAATGGATTCTCAAGTATTTGAGAGGCACATCCAATAAATGTTTATGTTTTGGGGGCTCTAATAATATTTAAAAGGCCATGTTGACTCAGATTTGGTAGTGAATATACTAGGAAAAGTACCATAGGTTACGTTTTAGAGTTGGTGGGATAGCAGTGAGTTGGATTTATCATTTGCAAAAGGTGGTTACTTTATTCACAATGGTGGTAGAGTATGTTTTTGTAACAAAGGTAGCAAAGGATATGATATGGTTGCAACTTTTCATGGAAGAGTTGATCAAATAACATGATAACAATCACTTGTTTATAAATAGCCAAATTGTTATACATCTTGCAAAGAATTATGCCTTGCACTCTAAAACCAAACACGTACAATTGAGATATCATTTCATTCGGTCATTGTTGGAGGATGGATAGGTAAAGATGGAAAAGATACATACAAATTCCAATCTAGTAGATATGTTTACAAAGGCAGTGAAAAGGGAGAAGTTGAGCTCCTCTTTAGCTTCAATTGGTCTTCATGGTTAATATTATAACAGAGCAGGAGGGTCCAAGATGATTATTTCTAGTGGGAGATGTAAGTGCAGTGGTGCCATCTAGGATAAGTCTCCAAGTGGGAGATTGTTTGGTGTGGAGCCTAATTAGTTTCCAAGTGGGAGATTGTTGGTATGTGGTGACAAATCATGCTATACTATACACTCTTCATGTATCATTGCCAGGGTTCAGGGTTGGGTCAGGCCCTGGGCAGGGGTTCTAGGGCATCCCACTCCACAAAAAGTAGGGATTTGGGGGTAGCAGACCCTGTTAAATTTTTTTCCCATTTTTTTGCTTCATCACTAACAAAAGAAAAAAATGGCTTTGTAGAACCCTAATTCTAGAATGTTCTAAAAAGCTTGTTATAAGTGGTTTGAATGGGAGTTGTAGTAGGGAATTATTAGCGAGATTGTAATATGCTTTGCACTAGATAATAAAATCATTGGATGGCTGCAACTTTGTGGATGTAGCCCGGATTGGGTGAACCATGTTAAATTCTCTGTGTTGTCTTGTTTCTGCTATAATTTTGTGTGTGTTTTATTTCTCTATTTTTATTGATCAAATCTGCATTTAATTGTTAGATATCTTCCTTCTAACTCTAAGAGGATGAATCCAAACATCTAGTTGTAAGGGCATGTCCCTTAGTAGGTTTGGGAAGATCAATGTTGTGTCTTTGCATGGCCTCTTCCATAGCTTCAATTCCATTATGACAAACTTTGGTATCATGATTCTTTAAGCCATTAAAGGTACAATGGATTTTATTTTAAGACTTGTAAGTCTTCTTTATTGATTGTGTAGAGGATGTGACTTGTATATCAACTAAATTGTTCTCTTCAAATGATTGCTCATTTCTTGAAGTTGATTTTGTCCTAGGTTCATTAGAAGGATTATTTACTTTTCCCTTAGATGTTTGGACAACTAGTGCCCAAAATTTTGATCAGGTGATAACATCCATAAAGATTAATTTAGATTGTTCTCTTGTAATTCTATCACAAAAATATTCAAAAGATGGAATTACATGTGTTGTTCCAAGAACATCCATGGTGGAGTAGAAGGAAGAAGAAAATATCTAATAAGGACCACTTAACTTTGAAAAAATCAAGATACACTCTTTGTTCATTTTTATTTTACCTCAACCTAAAAGTCAAGAAAGAAAATAATTAAGTTGAACAATTAAATCTACAATAGAATCTAGAAGGAATTAGGAGACAATATTTTTAATTCAATATCCAATTATAGAATCTTGAACTCATCAACTTTACCAAATAGATCTTCAAATTTTTCTCACATTTGCTTAATAGTTGTACAACTAGAAATGTGAAATTGAAAATTATCTGAAATAAGATAGGTACTATTCCCATTAATTCATCTAACTTGTTTTGATAAGTAAAAAACTTAAAATCCCTAGTAAATTGTATTTTATTCCCAATATTCATTTTCCATAATCCCTTAGATTGAAGTAATTGTTGTACTTTGACTTTCCATGTGGGAAAATTGCATGGAGTTAACAAGTTGAGTTTAGGATGCATGATGTACAAAAAATAAGGAAATTGAATTATTCCTTACCAACCCCCCCAAAATTGTATTAGATCTATGTTTAGACCCTCCCCCCCGCCCCAAAAAAAGAAAAGATGCAAGATAAGATTTATATGCTTTTGTAATGTTTGGAAGCCAAATCACCTGTATATAACTCACAGATATTTTTACAAATATTTAAAAGTGGGCTTTCTAAAACTTTATTTTAACTATAAATCTTTAGTCCTTGTGAAATTTTTATGAAATTTGAAAATCATTTGGCAGTTTTTGACAAACGGGGTGTAAGTCATGCCTTATAGAAAATTATACAAATTACATTGATTTTTAGAGTTTAAAAAAAAAACTAAAAATTTGTAATTTTGAAATCATCTTGACATTGAAATGTTGATGACAAATCCAACTTCATGTTTACTATCCACACTTGAAAAATCCATAGGTATTTTCAAGTTATGCAAAAACTAAAAAAAGGTTGTGTTTTTAACACTTTATGATCAATCTAACAATTACTTAACTACACATAGTATATAAAATGAGTAGTTTAAAGAAAATTGATAGTTAGCAAGAAATTGAGGGGTCTTGTGGCCAAGCATGGAGGTGAGATTAGGGCTTTGAGACAATTGAGTCTCTCCAACATTTTATATCTCCTCTTTGAATTATATTTGCTAAATAGAGAAGATAGAAAGAAAAGTAATAGGGATGGAAATGCTCATAGTAGGCCACTTCTGATAGAATTTGGTATAAAATACACCTATGGAGGAGATTCTTCACTATTGTAGCTCGAGTCAAAAGGATTTTTGTTACCAAATGGAAATGGAGTAGACTTCATGTGGAGTGAAGGACAAGCCCTAATATCTACACACCAACTAAAAATAATTTAGAAGAATTGCCAATGTCAGATATATGCTTATGATTAAACCTTAGTGTGGCTTGCTATTTAATGGGCTATGTGGGAGTCTTCACATAACCAAAATTCATTTAATTTTTAATGATAATACGATAAATTGAATTATTGAATAAATTCAATGTGTCAAATAGAAATTTTGATATTTTTGAAAACATTAAAAGAAGCTAACCGTCATTGACTATGTGATCATTTTGAATTATCTTATATATTATTATGATTTTGAAATGAAGGATTTTGGCACTCAAATCCTTCTTAGCTCCTAGGGTTTTTCACCTAGAAGGAGAGAGAAAATATGGCAAAAATGAACAACGTTAACTATCAAGAGTAAAGGACAGAAGAATGAAAAGTAAATGTGGAGTGTGTGAATGTGTCTTAATGCTAGAAACTTAATGTAAATTCAGACTAAAGAATGTAAATTGATCTAATATAAGTGTTGGAAAACAAAGTGTTGAATGCAAATATGAACTAGAAACTTAAGCAAATGGAAACATAAATGAATGAGACTGAACATAGTGCACCTGGAGGTAGAATGATGTCACCAAAAGATTCTGGAATGTCTTAGAAACCTATGTTAATGGCCATTGGGACTCATTCGCCATGCATTGTAAATTAGTCCTACTTCTATTAAAATCTCCCAGAAACCTATTTCTAACTGCCAGGAGCTGAAATTTGAGAAAATCAGTTTTCAACCCTATAGGTGGGACTCATTCACCATGGGTGGTGAATCATTCCACCTACAAAAACCTGCAAAATCAGAAGTTAATTCTACGGAGCTATATTTGCAATTCTTCTCTCTACAGATGTCCACTTCTGAAATTGTTAGATCTGGGTTTGAAAGTGACTTTTTGTTGATGTTTTGACTTGAATGATGAAGAGAGGACTTGAATGACTTTGCAACTTAATCTTTAATTCTTTTCAGGCTTCCAAGAGATCAAAATTTACAAACAAACAAGACAAGATAGAGATATGTTGAATGTTAGGGCATGGGGTTTTTCCTTGGTCAAACCCCATTTAAGTAATTAAACCAAAATGATGAAATAAAGTAAAGAAAAATGAAACAATCAAGATGATTACCTTGTCATGATGATTTTATCTTGAAATTCTGTAGCATAACATGTAGAATCTGCCCTTGAAACTCTAAAAATTGATCTCTAAATGCCTTGAAACCTAATTTGCTTGATATAAGAATGTATGAGAATTGAATGATGAATAAGAGATTAGAGATTAGAAGGATATGATATAATATTCTCAAAATGAGAGGAAAAACACTTATTTATACACTCTTGTGCCTTAGTATTCGTTCATAACTCATCACAGGCAAACATCAAGTGATTTTTAAATAAAAACCCAAAAATAAATTTGAAATATTTTGAAATTAGAGCCAAGAAGGACTCATTCCCCACCCATGGTGAATGGGTCCCACCTTGGACTCAAAAGTGGGTGTCAAGAATTATCTTGCATTTAATATTGTTTGTTGGGTTTACATTCAAAAATACACTTAATTAAGACATGTGAGGACCCATAAAGGGGTGAACTAATTCATAAGAAAGGGTGTAAATAAGGAGATGTGCCTAGGAGAATGCGAAAGTTTGTCATAAGGCTTTACAAAACTTCAAAATAGCACATAATAATGAATAGAAAGGAATATTTATATGAATTATAATAAAAAGAGTCTAGAAGAGTGTAGAATTGTTTTACAACACTTCACAACACCTTCAAAAGAATTTTATTTAATTTGCAAGGGTACAAGACCTAGTGTGGATGCATAAAATACTTCACAACACTAGATTAAGACCTATTTAAATCATGAATTAATCCATATCAAGCAAAGGGTCCTTTTTTCTATGGCACATTTAGCCCCCACTTTAGTTAGAGGATGAACTTACTTCAAACTCACACTAAAGTAGACATTAAAGAGATATCCGCATGTAGGTCAAGCCACCAATATAAAAAATCGTGCAAATGCAAGATAGAAAGAAAGATTAAAAATATGTACTCACTCTAGGGCCACAAATCTAGTTTTCCACGAGGTGAGAAGGCCCAAAAGGAAAAAAAAAAAGGTGAGAAACATATGCTAGTTGGTATGCACTCACAAAATACAAAACTGGCTATGGGGAAAAGTCATGCTGCTAGTTGGGCTTCCCGCTCAACCATGTTAAGGCTATGCTCATTGATAACTTTAACAAGGCACCACAAAGAAAAAAAATGCTATGAAAAAAAATACAAATTACCACAGTCATGCAAGCTGTGTTATGTAAGGCAGCAAAATGTAAAGAAAATGTAAAAGATATTCAAAGGGATTTTTTTTTATTTGTGCAATTGTCTCATCTTAGGGAACATTATGCCCAATGTCTCCAAAAGAGGATAATCTCATCATGGGAAACATTGTACCTAATGCTTCTGAGAGAGGGAATCGTAGGAAAAGGAAAATCACACAATGAAATGTGAGTGGTGATGTATGTCCCCACTTTAAAGTGGTTGCTAACACCATTGTTGTGAGAAATTGCTTTAAAGTAGAAGAGAAGAAAGAGGAAAACATGAGAGCTTACGTGAAAATTCGTATGACAAGTCATATGTTTTGGATAAGCGACGTCATGAAAGAGAAAAGTATGTCATATGTGAATCATCGAAAGGCATGTCGTCAACATTCCAAACTTGCTCTTATATGTTCATGAAAGGTCAATTACTAGCCAAAGAAGGAAATGACAAGTGACATACAAGGAAAAGGCTATTAAACCGCTTTCCCCCACTTAGTGTAGGACAAAGGTGAGCCAAAATTTATTGATGAAAGGTATGCGAGAGTGAAAATTAATAGCAATTAGAGGAAGTAGATGCCCCTGTTGGCATATGGCTTTGAGAGAATTATTTTGGCTGCTTATGTTGCCATTGATGGCAACTAGAGTCAGCAATATGGTCTGTAGTGTTGAAGTTGCTACTACCAGCAAGAGAAGTAAGAGATCGTAATCTATTGGCAGAAAGTATGAAGAATAGGGTATCCGGTTGATAAGTTGATCTGAATACTTCATCAGATCATTATTTTGTGGTGTGGATCCCTAGGGAAGCTTGTTCAACGTGTATGCTATCCTACTAGTGAGTTTTGTGGTGTCACACTAGTCAGAGTGTGAGTTAAGAAATTCGGTAGAATGATTTATTGTTTATTCTCTCATTATTGCCAACCTATTGCATATGGTATGCCGTGGATGTATGAGGAGTATGTGTTTAACTATTTCTTATGTTTGGAATTTTGTTTTGGGTCCCTATTATAGTCTATCCAACTTGTGTGGGTACAAAAGAATTATAATTAGTGATTTGAGCTGACATAAGAAAGAATATTATATATTTTGTTTTAAAGTCGATATACAATAAAATTCTTATTGGCAGATATATAAAGGAGATCATAAAATATTTTTTGAGAGAAATAGAAGTGTGTGTGGATTAAGAAGAGTGAAGGTGTAAGAGCGAAAAGGTAAAAAATAGTAATATGAGGTAATATCAGAAGATCTGTTTGAGCAATAGAAGGGTTTTTGTATGTATAACATAGTAGAGTAGAGCAAAAGTGCAAACTGGATAAAAGATCTGGAATTTGATTGTGTGCTTCATTGGAACTAAATCTAGACATTTGTAGATTCTATATTCTCAAGTCAAAATTTTCTTGTAATATCAAATATATTTTGTAAGACAGTGAGCCTTCTCCTTTGAGTAGTGAGCTCTAGACAATGTGCTTGAATTCAAGTGCATTCCCTTTTGATCATACTTTCAATAGAGTATACTTTGTGGACTAATCTCCACTGTGGTTTTTCCCCTAATAGGGTTTCCACATAAAAATTTATGGTTTTATGGTGTTCGTTAATGTTTTTGCATGTTTTCTTCTATTTATCTACTATGAATGCTATTTGTGATTCAATTATTGTTGTTGATAGTTTAAGATCTTACTTAAAAATCAAATATTGTAATCACCTCCCCTCTCAGTGTTCCTAGTGTCCAAAAATTGGTATCAGAGCAAGGTTCCTCTTTTTGAGTTTAATAGCTTGAGGTGGATCTTGAATTAAAATGGACATTGGTGGTCTTCAACAACAACTTATGGTGGCCCTTGATGATCTTGATCAGTCTAAAGTAGAGGTCATGGAAATAAAAAGTGAATCTTGTGGCTGCAAAAAATTTCATTCAATCAGTGAAGGATAAGATAAATGAGTCAAGGGAAAAGAGGAAGGAACTATGCGATCAGTTGAAGAAAAAAGATAGAAAAGGTTCAGATGATGTCTATCTAAATCAAACCTTAAGAGAAATAACAAGAGAATGTGAAAAGCTTGCCAAGGAAAATACTGCTCTAAAGCTTGAAATGGAATTTGTGGTGATGAAGTTGAACAAAGAGATTGAAGAAAGAAAGAAGAATGAGGAGAACCTAGCCCAACCCTTGAAAGAAAAATCTGAAGAGTGCAGCAAAATTAATAGTGGATTCATTCCGCTGGAGATTGAACTGTAACAATCCAGAAATAATGAAGATCTTGAGAGACAGGTAGTTATTCTTGGAAATGAGCTTGCTACTGCAAATGAATTCAAGGAGAAGTTAAGGATAAGTTCTACCAAGCTTGATGAGATAACTAAAGGTCAAAAGGATACAAATGATAAGTGAGGTCTTGGCTATGAGAAGGGTGATAGCTCTGGATCTGAATAGAAGAACCCTAAAAAGTAGAACAAAGGCAGAACACATTAGGTAAGGTAACCCATTGCTCAAAAATTTAATGGATATTGATTTGTTTGTAATAAATTTGGACATATGGCTTCTCAGTGTAGAAGAAAAATAAACCTTAGCACTCCATTTTCTAGTCAATGTTTTAAATGCAAGAAGTTTGGCCATAAGTCATTAGAATGCAAAAGTATGTTTGTCAGTGTAAGTAACATTAAATGCTATACCTATGGAAGATTTGGACATATTGCTAATTAATGTAGATCATAAGGAAATCAATGGAATGGATGGCATAGACAGAAAAATTTGGTATGCTACAATTGTAACAAACTTGGGCACATTGCAAGATTCTATAGAAATAGAAACATGAATAAAAGAGTTCTAGTTTATCAAGGAAGAAAGTCACAAAAAGAAAAAAAAGGAAAGGAAAAATCATCCATGGAAGAGATAAGAGATCAGATGAAGAAAACATGGGTAAAGAAAAATGAATCTGACGAAGGCAATAAGGATGTACCAGAAGCTACCTCTGGCAATTCTCCCGACAATTGATTGCAGACTAGTGGCCTAGGGGGAGTTTCTCATGAAAATCCTCTGTCCCCCTATGTATAGTTGGCTGTGAATCGCAAGATGTCGTTATTTGTTGTGTTATTCATTATCAAATGTATCAACAATCATAAGTTGTGTTGGATAAAATATTAAAGGCCCACAGTTGGACTCTTTTCTTGCTATTTGAGTTTGCAGAGTAACCAAAAATTCTAGGGAAACATATTTAATGAGGCAGGAAGTTAAGTATGAGAAGTTATAAAAGGGTATTTGGAACCCTAATTTGTCACTGTGCATTGAAGGAGAATAGTTGGAGAACCCTTTTTCAGAAATTTTTTGAAGGAGTGAAAAGTCAATTTAGCGAAGAATTCCCCAGGTTTCTCTATCACTTATCAATTTCATATCTATTTGGTGATCGATAGAACCCTATTCAGTATGAAAAATGAAGCAAAATAAAGGTATAGTAACTCTAGATGAATATAGTAGTTGAAAGGTCAGGGATGTAAGAAATTCATTGTCTTTCGTCAAATTGAAGAAGCTTGGAGGAGTGAAACATAAAAGTTTGGACATCTGGAATGAATTCCCTCATTTTTTAAATGCGGAGGTAGTTCAATTTATCTTGAATAGATTGGATGGTGATATCCTTACCCTGGATAAACCCTATCAAATTTATAAGGATGTAATAAAAAATATAACAAGTTTGTGCAATGTTGGTGATGTTCCGAAAAAGAAATCGATTTGAAATGTTGAGGTCGAAGCCATAACTGGAATAATGGGAGATCAAAGGGCTTTGATGATCACATCGATTAAAGATCCACCAATGAGGTATATTACACATGGAATTTCATATAAAATCTTCTTCAGAAATAGAGAAGGATCAACCTCAGTAGGTGCAGTGTATATTTCTCACAAAATGATAATAGAAGATGAATACTTTGACCTATGTAGTTTGATGAAGGATCAATTGTGGGAGAATGCACATTTTATGAAGGATATATATTACTCTTTTAGGTTTGGTACCGTAGCTATGTGCATCATGATGTATGTCCTAAATTGCTTGCCTTTGAATGACAATGTGGTATGGAAGGAAAATATACTAGTTTGCAAGAACTTTTTTTAACATTTCAACTCTTTTGAAAATGGTGAAGAATTTTATGAAAACTTATTTAGGAAGATGTTAGAAAAGTTTGATGTAAGTGATATTCCTCTTCCGGTAAAAATAGCTAAAGTTGGATCATCCTCCGGTAAGGCAGAGAAAAAGTAGAAGAGAGGAAGAGATTTGGCTAGTGTCACTCCTTTGGCACCCAAGTCAAAAAAAGTTGAGGGAAAAGGAAAAGAATAGATTGTTGTGGATATAGCGGATGAAGACTGTGAGGAATATACACCTAGAGATTGTTAAAGTAAAGGTTTTAACTTAATTATGTTAATTAAGTTACCTTTATTCCTCTCTTAAGATTTCAATTTAGTTTGCATATTGTGACATTTAATAATTATATTAATTATTAAATGTCTACCTATTAGGGTTAATTTTAGGTTTTGCATGATCTCCTTTTAAGGATTGATCTTTGTAATTATTTCATTTTAGTTAATGCAATCTCTCTTGAAGCTTGTAGAGCACCCTTGCTTTTTTTTCTCCATCTCTTCCTTTCTGTGACAGGTTATTTGCATGCAGGTGATCTTCGGGGTTTGTGAAGTTGGCTTCTCAACTTCTATAGAGATGAACCAAAACCAAGTGAACCAGAAATGATAATAGTAGAAGATAGTGATGAAGAAGGTGCTTTGTTTAAAGAAAAAATATTACAGATTATTCAAGATGAAGATGAAATTCAAAAAGATAACTGATATATGGTTGAATAGACCATCTTATGAGAAGGACCTCATTGAGGAAACTCTAGGAAGATAATTTTTTGATAACAAAATTGAATTGGAGAGTCTGCAAAATGTTCTTCTAGAAGAGTTGATTGAGTGTGTCAAGGAGGCTATGGCCTCTGTGCCTCTGGAAAAAAGAGAGGAGGAAATAATTTCTCATCTAAAGATGCAGTTTAGAATATCTCTTGCTAAATTGAAGAAGAAAATGAATGTGCTAAGATAGTGTATTGACTCAGCCAATAAGATCTTCAATTACTGTCTTAAGTGGTCTCACATGGTTGGAAAATACAAGGGAAAATTGGAGGAAATTGAAAATGAGCTTGTCAGAATCAAACATGACTACAATGTGTTTTTGGACAAGTATGGAGAAGTTAAGAATATTCATGATTTACAGGTCAAGAATACAAAGGCTCACTTTTCTAGAAATACTCTTATGGATGCTTTCTAGAAAGTAAAATATCATACTGAATCCAGGCTGGAGAAAATGATTGAAATTCTAAAGAAAGGAGAAAATATGGATAATGCCATCACCATTCCTGAATCCCTTGTCCAAATTATCAATAGGACATTAGATAATAAAAACTTAATTATAGCTATTGGGATTGTAGTGGACTCTTGGAATAAATTCCTTGCAGAAATAAAATTGAAGTATAAAATAATCTTCTGATTTGTGTAGCAGTTTTCCAAATTTTGATCAAACTCTCTATTTTGCAAAGGGGAGAGAATAGTAAAAAAAAAATTCAACAAAAGGAGGAGAGAAGTGTAGTAAAATATCGAAGGGGAGTGAAATTAGTGGAAGCTTTTTCATTGACGTCAAAGGAGGAGAGAATACAGTGAAAAATGCCTCGACATCCTAAGAGGGAGTAGTAATTTTGGTTCTGATGAGTTTTTTAGTTTTGACACTTGGTCATTTTTCACTAAGTGTTGCCATCAATTCCAAAGGGGGAGATTGCTGGCATATGGCTTTGAGAGATTTTTTTGGCTGCTTGTGTTGTCATTGATGGAAACTAGAGTCAGCAGTATGGTCTGTAGTGTTGAAGTTGCTACTACCGGCAAGAGAAGTAAGAGACTATAATCTACTAGCAGAAAGTATGAAGAATAGGGTATCTAGTTGATAAGTTGATATGAATACTTCACCGGATCACTATTTTGTGGTGTGGATCCCTAGGGGAGCTTGTTCAACATGTATGTTATCCTACTGGTGAGTTTTGTGGTGTCACATTAGTCAGAGTACAAGTTAAGAAAATTGATAGAATGATTTATTATTTATTCTCTCATTATGGCCGACCTGTTGTGTACGGTATATTGCGGATGCATGAGGAGTATGTGTTTATCTATTTTTATGTTTGGAATTTTGGTTTGGGTCCCTATTATAGTCTATCCAACTTGTGTGGGTACGCATCAATTATAATTAGTGATTTGAGCTGACATAAGAAAGAATATATATTTTTTTTAAAAGCCGACATACAATAAAATTCTTATTAGCATATATATAAAGGAGATCAACAAATCTTTTTTGAGAGAAATAGACGTGTGTGTGGATTAAGAAGAGTGAAGGTGTAAGAGTGAAAAAGTACAGAACAATTATATGAGGTAATATCAGAAGATATTTTTGAACAACATAAGGGTTTTTGTATGTAGAGCAGAGTAGAGAAAAAGTACGAACTAGATAAAAGATCCAGAATTTAATTGTGTGCTTCATTGGAATTGAATCTAGGCATTTGTAGATGCTATATTCTTAGTTCAACATTTTTTTGTAATATCAAATATTTTTTGTAAGGAAGTGAGCCTTCTCCTTTAAGGAGTGAGCTCTAGACAATGTGCTTGAATGCAAGTGCATTCCCTTTTTATCATACTTTTAACAGAGTATACTTTGTGGATTAATCTCCACCATGGTTTTTCCCCTAATAGGGTTTCCACATAAAAATTTATGGTGTTATGGTGTTCCTTAATGTGTTTGCATGTTTTCTTTTGTTTATTTTTTGTGAATGTTATTTGTGGTTCAATTATTGTTGTTGATAGTTTAAGAGCTGATTTGAAAATAAAATATTGTGGAACACTGATTCACTCCTCTCTCAATGTTCATAGTATCCAACAACCCCCACATAGGGAAGCATACCAAATTCCTAAAAATGTTGTATTTTACGACTCAAGGCATAACATTCATTAGTGGAGTGACCATGAACTCTATGATATGAACAAAATGAAGTCTTGTCATAACATTTCTTATGAGTTCGTGGAGGTAGAGTGATTAGGTTATCATGGAGAATTCTTGACAAGATACCTTCTTTATCAAGGGGAGACTATGGCTATGTGATTGGGGTCAAAGATATATCTTTCTTAGATGTCATGTCTATGGAAGACCCTGTATATTGCAAGATATTGTCTGCTTCATTATAGGACACAAAATCTAACGAATTCAAATAGTAAGTGTTTTGCAAGATGACAGTTTGAACATTTTGGGAAGGATGATGCAAGATTATTGAGGGTGGATAAAGGATGGTAAAGGATGAGAGGGTTATGAATATGTTCTACAAGATATGTATGAGGTTCATTGATTAAAGGGGATCCAATGGACACTTGTGCATCCATATCCTCAACAGGCTTGTTGTGATATATCTCAATGTAAGGGAAATCAAGAGCCATATGATTAGAGAAAGAAGACAAAATATTATGAGTGTAATCATAATCCAAGGCCATGATATTCTACCTAGGAGGAGAGTTTTGAGGAGAACAAAAACAAGCCACATGTGCTTGACAAGTAAGGTTGGGTTCTTCTACAATAACTTCATTTCCAATAGGGGAATGAGCAATGATGGAAGTATGAAGAGGGGAATGAGGAGGAGGGAGTGCTAGGTGAGTGTCCATTACCATTAAGGTATCATTCTCTTGGTCCATATTATCTACCCTACAAGGAGAGCTTGTAATATGTTCATCTAAGTTTGAGGTTTGGAAAGGAGGTTCATCACAAGTGGAGGAGGTATCAAGAGAAGAACCACTAAGGTTGTCAAATAGATCCTCACATACGATAGGGACATTAGGGAAGGGAGGATCAAGGGTGCAATTATTTTTAATAGGGGTCTCTCCTAACAACAACCCATCATATTTACATCGAGGAGGGATATGAGGAGATGAATAAGATTGAGTATCATGACCATGGAGATTTGGTAAGGTGACAGTGAGGAATGTGTTTATGATTTCCTACTCTTGATGTGTAAGGTCATCCAAAGGGGAATAAGGAGATAGAAAATCACTACTTTCAAGGCTTGTGACTTCGTTTATCTCAATACCTTCGTCACTAGTAGGAGAGGTATTGGAAGAAGAGCAAGAATGTGTGTAAGGATTGTTAACATTACCATTCTCACCAAAGGGCAATGTAAGAGTAAGGATTGAATTAATGGATTGTTTCTTAATGTTCCTATTATGGTACTAAAAATAAGACTCATAAAAGGGATTATTATGCATGTTAAATCCATGTTTAATCAAATCAAGAGCACATCTTGTGAAAGAAAACATATTGAAATGAAATAAAGTACAATGCAATGCAATGTTTAGTTTAGGGGTTGTTGACACAATGCAATAATTCTGAAAATGAAATGTGGTGAGTGAAAAAAGTGAAATGAAACCATCCATGAAATGAGCTATTTGAAGTGAAATCTAGTGAAATGCATGCTACATAAATGCAACTAACTAATATATACAAGTTAAGGCACCAAACAAAAGCCCAAAAACAATGTTATGAATTCTATAAAGTGTTGTTTCAGAAATTTGAGACCGATTTTTATGAATTAAAAATGCTATGATGTAGTTCTAAATGAAATATGCAAAATTTTAGAGATTTTCAATGATGAAAAATGCAAAAAGGAAACCTTTTATGCACTTTTTATGAATGCAAAATTTAGCACCTATAACGCAAGCTAGATCTATGATGAAAGACTCAAAAATTAGATAAGGAAGTGTTTGAAAGGAAAGTTCACCAAAATGAAACGAAGGATTTTGGCACTCAAATCCTTCGTAGCTCCTCCTAGGGTTTTTCACCTAGAAGGAGAAAAAAAATGTGGCCAAAATGCACAACGTTAACACTCAAGACTAAAGGAAAAAAGAATGAAAAGTAAATGTGGAGTGTGTGAATGTGTCTTAATGCTAGAAACTTAATGTAAATGCAGACTAAAGAATGTAAATTGATCTAATACAAAAGTACTGGAAAACACAGTGTTGAATGCAAATATGAACTAGAAACTTAAGCAAATGGAAACAAAAATGAATAAGACTAAATAGAGTGCACCTGGAGGTAGAATTATGTCACTGGAAGATTTTGGAATGCCTCAAAAACCTCTGTTAATGGCCATTGGGACTCATTCGCCATGCATGGCAAATTAGTCCTGCTTCTATTGAAATCTTCGGGAAACCTATTTTTTACTACTTGGAGCTGAAATATGAGAAAACCAAATTCCAGGCCTATATGTGGGACTCATTCACCATGTTTGGAGAATTAGTCCACCTAAAGAAAACTACAAAATCAGAAGTTAATTTTGTGGAGCTAGATCTACAATTTTTCTCTCTATAGATGTCTGCTTCTAAAATTATTGGATCCAGGTATGAAAGTGACTTTTTGTTGATGTTTTGACTTGAATGATGAAGAGAAGACTTTAATGACTTTTCACCTTAATCTTTAATGATTTTCAAGCTTCCAAGAGACCTAAATTTGCAAACAAACAAGACAAGAAAGAGATATGTTGAATGTTAGGGCATGGGAGTTTGTCTTGGTCAAACCCCATTTAGGTTATTAAACCAAAATTATGAAATAAAGTAATGAAACATGCAACAATGAAGATGATTACCTTTTCATGATGATTTGATCTTGAAAGTCTGCAACATAACATGTAGAATCTTCCCTTGAAAGTCTAAAAATTGATCTCTAAATGCCTTAAAACCTAAGTTACTTGATAGAAGAATGTATGAGAATTGAATAATGAATAAGAGATTAGAGATTATAAGAAGATGATAGAATATTCTCAAAATGAGGGGAAAACCACTTATTTATACAATCTTGTGCCTTAGTATCCATTCATACCTCATCATAGGCCAACATCAAGTGATTTTTAAATAAAAACCCAAAAATAAATTTGAAATATTTTGAAATAGAGCCAAGAAGGACTCACTCCCCACCCATGGTGAATGGGTCCCACCTTTGACTCAAAAGTGGGTGTTGGGAATTATCTTGCATTTAATATTGTTTTTCAAGTTTACATTCAAAAATACACTTAATTAAGATATGTGAGGGCATAAAGGAGTCAATTAAGTCATAAGAAAGGGTGTAAATAAGGAGATGTGCCTAGGAGAATATGAAAGTGTGTCATAAGACTTTACAACACTTCAAAATAGGATTTAAAAATGAATAGAAAGGAATATTTATATGAATTATAATAAAACGAGTCTAGAAGAGTGTAGAAATGTTTTACAACACTTCACAACACCTTCATAAGACGTTATTAAAAGCATTTTATTTAATTTCCAAGGGTCCAAGACCTAGTGTGGATGCATAAAATACTTCAAAACACTAGATTAAGGCCTTGTTAAATGATGAATTAATCCATATCAAGAAAAGGTTCCTTTTTTCTATGGCACAAATTTGAACATTATTGATGAATTTTGGCAAGTGCAAGTGTGCGCAGTTGCAGGATGAGAGGTTGAAGGACAAGAACACGATTGAAGTAGGATCATTTAGCCTGATCAAATGATAAGCTAGATAGAATCTGTGTGTAGACACCACAAATGTCATGATTATTTTTATTTGAACGTTTTTCTTATAGAGGAACTCAATTACATGATTCAAATTTCTCTAATGATTGAAAATGAATAGCTTACAGAAAAATAAAACCCATGATTTCATGTTTGAATTTGTTTACCTTAATTTTGTGTTTTGAGAATTTTGGAAGAAAACAATAGTATATATTTTAAAGTATGATTAAAAATAATAAGAATTTCATTATATGAAATTAAGTAAAAGTCTCTTTTATTTAAATAATTTGATGCTTGAAATGAAATAAAATTTCTTTTATTTAATTGAATGTTGATATATGAAACATATAACCTATTTAAACAAATAATATATATATACATGTATGTATATATATACAAATACATACATACATACATACATACATACATACATACATACATATATATGTATATGTATATATATATATATACATATATCAAAGAATAAATATGAGTGAATATGAATGAATGTTAATATATATATATATACATATATGTATATATATATACATATATGTATATATATACATATATGTATATATATATACATATATATATATATGTGTATACATATATGTATATATGTATACATATATGTATATATATATATACATATATGTATATATATACATATATGTATATATATATGTATATACATATATGTATATATGTATATATGTATATATATGTGTGTATATATATATGTATATATATATACACACTGTATACATTTTTATATTCCTTATCCATTGAACTTGAAAACCAATATTATCAATATTGGACTGTTAGAATTTAAAACCATATAATGAGAAAATACCACGAAGCTCATGGTATGCCATCACCATGAAGGCAATATTCAAATTATGAGGGTGGGGTGACAAATAATTAATGCCAATTATCATTAAAAAAAAAACCCTTAGTGGAGGCAGAGAAAAGAAGGAAAGTTGCTAATCTTGAAGGATAACATCAATACAACATAGAGAGAATGGGTTGTTCAACAAGCATCATGGGAAAAAGCTGAAGGAAAATCCTCATTTTCAGAGGTATTTGGTTCTTTTCATTAAAAATGTTTTCTTTTCATTTCATTTTATATTTTCATCTTTTATATTTACATAGTTTGAATTGTTACTTAGTCAATATCATTAAATAGAGGAAAACCTATTCAACAATCTTCTTATGTAAAGCATTCAAATCGGTTTAGTATTTTTTGATTTTAAGTATAAAGAGTTGAGGGATGTGAGGCCCACCTCTATGCTACATCCAGTAAGTGAACTATTTTAAGTTTTAATTATTGATTATGCTCGATGATACCATTGATGATAGAAGATTTAGAGATTTGTGTTCATGTGATTATTTGATTATGACTATGCTACATCTAGTACTTGGATTATTTTGAGTTTGGTTATTGTCTATCCTATTGATACCATTGATGACATGATATTTGAACATTTAAGTTAATATGATTATTTGATTTTGATTATGCAACATGCTAGCTAACTACGATGATTGATCTAATTTTATGTTGGTTATTGAGTTTGTTTAATTTGAATATGAAAACTTAATGATGAATGAATGAAACAAGTGGTGTGAACCAATCATGTTTCAATTAGATGAGTATGAAAATTAAGGTTAATGAAAATGAGATAAGATAGGTGGCTAATGATTTTTCAATTATGTTATAGGATTTTTATGCTATACAAATCATGAAACTTGTGTGAATGCAATTGTGATTCAAATGGTTTGATTATTATATGAATATGATTTACTTGGATGGATTAATGTGTGTATTGAGTGTGCAGGTACATTTTCCTTGGCCAATGGAAATTGGAGGCAACTCTTGGGAACCCTATGTGAATTAACCAGTGAAACCGAGCTAAAGTCCATATGAAGGGACTATAGTTCCATCATGTAATTATTGATGTTATTTGTGAATGTTTTCAAATTTGGTTTTTATTGCCACGTCAGTCCATCCAAGAGGTGAGTTGTCTATCCAAGTGGACAAAATCGGATTTGAACTTTTAGGCACTTTTTGGGGATTGAAAAGTGATATTTTTTAAGTGATTTTATGGGTTTAAGGTCCCTAGGGCAGGTACCTATGGGTTAGGTACCTTTTTAGCTCAAAATCATGGGTTAGTCTCAAGATAGGGCACTCTTTTTGAGGCCTTAAAGAGGTTTGACTAAAATAAGGTTTGGGAAGTGGGATGGGGACTAGTCCCTTTCCAATCCCACTTCTCCATGTTGTCTTGGAAGTCTCCCAAGTCCTCACACATGTGTGAGAACACATGGGTGAGTGTGCCTGGGAGGGTGAATGAAAGGTTGACAAATGTCAGCTCCCTATTCAAAGGAATTAACACTTGATTTTCTATAAAGAAAACTCAAAACAAGGGTTATTGCATTCTTGATTTTGGTTGAATTTTGGGGGAGTGAGGAGTTTGAAGAAAAAGCTTGGAAGAAGAGGAGTTGTGTGGATCCTCAACCCATCTTTCCTTGAGCTTGGTTTTAAGGTAGATTCACCACTTTTTTTTCTACTTCTTCATGGTTGTATTTGAAAGATTATATGTGTAGGTGAAAAGATGTGCTTGAATTTTTATCTATTGTGTTTGATTCGTATGTTTATTTCAAATTTCTCTTGGAGCATATCTTCTTGTGTTTTTGATGTATTATGTGTTATGGGAAAGACGGTTGTGCAGGGATAGGCTCACCCAGGTTGGGAAGAGCATCCCTTGTTGGGGATGGTAGGGAGTAGGAACCTCCATGGGGAAGTTTAATCCCTCCTTAAGAGGAGAGGCTCAAAAAGGGTATGAGTACCCATATGTAATTGTGAAATGGTAGAAATGGTTTTGGTGGTATGGGTTTTGGAGAAAGAGAAGATATTAAAGAAGGATAGCATTCGAAATGATGGGAGTATGATATTGAATTTTTCTTGTTGCTATTATTATAAGCCCCCATATGGAGTGCATAGTCCACCCCCATTCCCCGCTTTGGATTCTTGATGGAATCCTAAAGCTATGTGAAAATCCCTTGGGTGGGTGTGAAAATAATCTTGTGTGTATCATGTGTGTGTAAATATTGTTTTGCTTGGTTTTTTTTTGTACCCAATTTCCTCGGTTGCCTCCTAGCTCGGGGGTGGTTGGTTTTCCAACCAAAGGTTGGGAGGTGAGCTCCCCATTGGCCTCTATAGAAAAGTTTGGTGTGTATTTTGTAGGTTGAAGTAAAGCATGAAAGTTGCAATTTTGGAAAGAGCTCACAACTTTTGGGAGTAGCTACATTCTTGGTGGATGGAATCTGATATTGTTATTTCAAGAGAAATCAGCCCTTCTTGATGCTTGCTGTTATAAACAATTAAATGAACATTTTGTATTGTATATTGTAAGGAAAATAAGTTATCATTTTAACTTAGTTGCACATACAATGTTGTAGTAGATTTTCTTTGAATATAGTAGTTGAGGGACTGTCTTTATTTATTTTTCATTGTAAGCAAGCTATGTAATGAACTTAAGTAAATCATATAAAAGGAAAAGAAAGAGATGTATATGTAACTTTTGAGAAAACAGATTTTATTCTATTTTGAAAGTAGAAAAGAAAAGAAATACTTACATTTTATGCTATGATTGTAAGAAAGGAACCCTGTATGTTGTGAAAAATATAAATATATATCTTAATCTGTTGAAAAGTCTCATATATATGACTTCGTGACATTGGAATTAAATGGGTGTTTTACTTCAGGTATTCATCCAATATGGAAAGAATCATAATATAAGTTTTATATTCTACTTTTGATGAAACATGTTGCTTATTAAGCATTTACTCATTTTCAATATACTAAAAAATATAGAAAGGTAAATAGCATTCTATTTTATCACTTTAAGGAAAGAAACAAGGAAATAATGTTAGTATTCTATTCAAAACATTCATGGATGTTTCCCTTAAAAGCAATACTGTATTTTATTTTAGAGGTCTTTATCTCTGTTGTTTTACATGGTGGTATTTTAGTGTTACAAAATATCAAGACAATCTGTCCATAACAGTAAACGTAGTTGCATGACAAGTATAGACATAATATTTTTTCATAGGAAATTCCCACATTTTATACCTCTATTCAATGCAATGTTATATTGACTATGAAATGAGAATTGCCTCAGATATACACACAGAGCAATATTTTCCTTTGTGACCAAAAGTGGCCATATACATAGGGATAAGAAGTTGCCCCCTCCTAAAACAAAGATCTTGGTCAGATAGGGCATGAACAGGTAACCTTAGCATGGGCTGCAATAGTATTGTTGATGCCTCCAACCTCCTTGTGTAACAAGCTTGTCGTAAACATTTCTTCCACTAGTACATTATCTCACAAATAAATAAATAAAATAAATATATAATATATATAATATATATAAAATAAAAATTATGGACTATATACTATTGTATGGGTGGAGTGTAGAGTAAGTAGAAATGTGTTATTACGTATAAACTTAGTCGTTGCAATGTTGTAGCTGGCATTTACCTCCTTATGTTGGGTTTCTAAAAAAGATGTTCCTCTGTGAAACCAAAACTTCCATACTCTTGATACCCGAGTAGAGACTTTTCTCTCTCCCACATAGACGTTATGGCTATCCTATTGCTCTAAAACATTAAAAGAAAAGAAAGGAAGGCTCCGTTAAAACTACCCTTCATAAAAATCTGTCCTGTAGTGTTTAATGCAAGAAAATGTCTAAAACATACAAAATGACAGGTGAAAACTAACCCTGGTTTGTGCAGCACGCTAAGGTGAGTGACACAATCAGGGTGGACGTGAACAACCCTTATTAAACCTCACCACACTAGCATGATACAATTCATCCAAGGGGTAATAAGAAACTATAAGAAAATTGAATGGATGTTGAGGGTTCAAAATGGCCTACGAAGAGCAGAGCTAAATTTGAGTCAATGCCCGTTCATTAAAGTTTAGAATGGGTGCAATTTTCCCTACACAGTAAGACAGAATGGGGAAATATGTTTGGTTTAGATATTTTTAAAATGGAGGTAAAAGGTTAAGAAATGTAGTTATTAAAAATCTATCACTTCCTGCCCCACCAATTTGGAATAACTACATAGGTAGCGGGAGAGTTGAACCGATTACTTGATATGTTATATAAATCAATTTCATGCCTTTCGCTTAGTTGAGTGGACCGTTCACATGCTATTGTTATCGCCTGATAAAATTCCTTTTATAACTACTGTAACTCTTCTGGACATTGAGTTGGTCAGTCAAAATATCTGTCATGCCAAATGATAATTGCATAGCTGACAGCGTTATAAATTTGACACTAAGGTCATATTAGCTAGATCTAAATCTTTCCTTTTACTGTAGGATATTTAAATTTCACTGACAATAACTCTGGCTCCCTTACCATTTTGATCAAATACCATAAAGGTATATTATGGCTCTTACATGCAAATTTTGGCTTGATGTCCGACCTATCAAAAGTTATAATGTTTTTGAAAAGGAAAAAATAGGTTTTACAGGGACCTGAAACCACAAAGTTTAAACATACCAAGAAAGAGCAAAAAAAATCCAAGTAAACGGACAACTGTCCCAAAAAGAAATGATAGCAACAAAGAGACAACAGGGTCCAAAAAAGGACTGCCAAAAAACCAGAGAAGACCACAACAACACTACTCCATGATGTTCAACAGCTCCTTGGCTTCCTTTTCAACTTCACTCATATCCTATATTCCCTACTTGAGGATTTGAACCGTATGTGGAGATGCAAGGACCTTCCTCTTCGTGTTAGCCCGGGTGCGAGTCAAAATCCCTTCAACAACAGCTCTGCTACAACCTCTGTCCACATCCAAGTCCACGACCAGTGAGCCCTTTTGATTTTTTTCCAACTTTTCCACCATAGCGTTATGCCTGGAAATTTTATAATTATGCGCCACAGTGGCCCTGATATTTTGGCCTATCTTGGACATATTGCTCTCCAGCCTAGTCAATCTTTCCTCCTGCAGCTGTTGTCTTTTCTCCTTTAAGGGGGTGTCCTGTCCTTCATTCTCATTATGGCTCCAGCTCACCTTCTACTCCAACTCCATGATTATGTTGTTGAGATCTCTATTACGGCCACTCAAATCACAAACTTCCTTTTGGGCCCACTTAAGAACAGTGAAAAGGCCATCAACACTTTTTTCCGCCACACTCATTATGTCATCAGGCCTAAAGTTATTCAGGGTAGAATTAATTTCATCCTGATTTGGGGGACTTTTAGGGGCATTCACAAATCTTCCAGACACAGGGGCACTAGGGGCCGACTCTTTAATAGCCATAGGTTTTTCAAAACGAATTTACAAAGAATTCCCAGAGTACGAAACCAATTTCATAACCGAGGTTCCTTTAATCCTAGAGACCAAACCCGGGGTAGGGAAACCAGGCGAAGGCTGGGGATTAAGACAAGATGACAAAGCAGAACCCGGGGGCGAAGGCTGAAGATTAAGACAAGAAGGCGGAGCAGAACCCTCAAGGAAAATCTGACAAGAAAGGGATTGGGGAGTAGTGGTTTTAGTACCAACAATAGCAAAAGGGGCTAGAGGATCATTCTCCCTACTACTTTCCATATCCTCATCGTCCAAATACCCAGCAGCAACATTTTTAGGCAGAGCGGGTAAATTTTGGAAATGCTCAAAGATGAGCCTAACAAGACCAGGGTGAATAATAGAAATCTGCCTAGGGTTTCTTTCGATTTCATCAAGGCAATTCTTCAGAGAAGAGAATAAATAAAATGGAAAAGAGATATGAACCTTGTGACGAAAGTGGTTCAAAATGGAAAAGTGATAACCATACGCCCTGGTGAAGCACCCATCAACCATGATGTACTCTATAATGACTCTCAAAACTTTCCTCCAGATCGATTTAATGGACTCCACATCAAAGTAGCTATTGGAAACCTTAACCAGCTTAGCCTTCTCCTTATCTTTCTTCAGAAATCTGATAACCACTTCATCAGAGAACCGGCAGTCCCAATAAAATTTCACACCCTTAGTCGAAAGACCAGTGATCTCACCGATGATTTTCTCATTCAGCTTAACACTCCTGCCAAACAACACAATCTCACCATTTTTCTAGTTTTTGGCGAAATAGTCTAGCACCTTCTCATCAGTTCCATGGAGCTTTTCCAAAAATGGAACTAAACTTCCCTTTTCAATTTTTTCCCAAGCTTTAACATTCTTCCTGTGCTCTTGAAAGTTGCTCGGCTCAACATGTTTTCTCTCTCCCCCCATCTTCAGAGCTCTGCTATACCATACCCTACAGTTGTGTTGGGTCCCGTTTAAGCATATTTTCCTAGACACCTAGAAAGTGTGCCGAAAATGATTCTCAAAAAGGAAAATGACGTCGGTCCCATCAAATCTAATGAGATTGACGTACTTAATCTTTATCCTCTTCATCATGGTGAAGAAAACCTTCTCTTTCATGCATAGAATCATAATAAATTAGAGCTTTAACCTTGGAATGGAGGTAATCATTCTTCCTCCACGTGTTTTCCCCACCCCTCTTGACCCCTTCATTGGCAAAGTAATCCACCACCTTATTGGCTTCTCTGTAGGCGTGGGAAACTTTCACTTTGTCGAATTTACTTAATATGGCAATTGTATCTTCGATCCACTTTTTGATGGTCCATGAAGGGGGGGTTAGCCCAAGAATATAGTCTATTATGTTCTTAGAATCACCCTCCAACCAAAGAAATTTCATATTCATATTGAAAGCTAGGTTAACCACGTGATAAGCCCCAACGGCTTCCGCAACATGATTAGTTTGGGTGCCAATGTCCACAGCAAAAGCCGCAATAAATGCCCCCATATTGTCCCTTAAAACACACCCACTGCTAGCTTTCCCAAGGTTGCCTTTAGCAACACTATCAAAATTGGCTTTCACCCAACCAAAAGGTAGCAAAGTCCAGCTGGCGTTCTCCCTCCCACAATAGGTCGGCGTGGGGACTTTTAAAGCAACTAATTTCGAATTCCACTTTTCGGCTGTAGCAATATCAAAGGGAGACCAAGTAACTTTATCAACCATTTTTCTAGGGATTACAGATAAATTTTCCTTTATAGCCCTAACAATTATTTCATACAAGTCCCCCTCTGACTTATATTTTTCCCTAGACAATATGTTGTTCCTTTCCTTCCAAATACTCCATGATCAAAAGTTATAATGTTACTACGAAGTTTTTCTTTTAAAAAAAAAAGCGAACAAGTGCTCATTCTCTGCTAATGTACTCTTGCGTTCAAACCAGCAATATTCCACTTAATGTTATTTCCCTTTCTTTGAACATGGAATGCATAATACTGTCTTATAGTAACGTTAACCGTGCCTTCCATAATATCACAAATGTGCATATATCTAAAACGTAGGTAAGTATCATTCAATGGTTGTCCTTTAGGCTTTCATGTCGTCTCCTCATGAGAATTACTCTTAGGCATTTAAAAACCAGCGTGGGGGTACCTTGGATATAGTTCTCCTTCAATAAAGAAGAGGAGAATATGTTTCCATATTCTCACATGAGAATCTAAAGTTTTAAATAAGAATAAAGGTAAGGGAAGAGCTCCACGTAATACTAGGGATTCTTTAAAATAAAATAAAATAATAGTTTTTCTTTATTTAATATCCTCCTCCCTCCCTTATTTAAAATAAATTAATAATAGGTAATATGGGGAGGAATTTAATGTATATTCATTTGAATAAGCTATCTCTCATTCTTATAATTATTAAATTTTCTTTTAGAGTATATATGTATATATGTGTATAAATATTTATTTATATTTAGTTAGGGGTAAGTAAATATTTAAATAATAATAATTAAATAAATAAACATTAAAATTTTATAATTAGAATAAATTAAAGATATCTATGTATTTGAAAATTTGAATTTTGATATTAATATAATTTTTGTAAACTTTGTACTTGACAATTTTGTATTTACAGTGTGTGAGGGTCTCCTCCTTCACCCACTAATTTAAATACCCTCCCCCCCACTCTCGGGCTCATTTCAATGATGTCATTCTTAGACCACATCATCCGGTGCATGTAGCTAGTTAACAAGCACAACACATTATAACATATAACTAGTGGTTAATGTCATTCTTTCAAAAAAAAAAATTGTCAGTAGTGTTTTTTCCCTAGTGTAAATTTGGGCATTACAAGGGAACTGCATGCATTTCATGAATCCAAGGTCTACCCAAAAGAATATTATATGGAATATTATCAGGCATGACATGAATAGGAGTTTGTAATGTATCATTTCCAACTATGATAAGAAATGTGATCACACCAAGCAATTGTTTTCCTACATTATCAAATCCACGAATTGATAAAGAATCTAGTTGTATTTGGATTTTTTCTACTCCAAGTCTATCCAAAAATTTTATGCTACACACATTAATGGCTAATCCATTATCAACAAGGGTTCTCTTTATGCTGATCCTATTAATAGGAGCTTTTAACATTAAAGCTTCATTTTGTTTTTGCACTTCTAAAGGAGGTAGCTCACTTTGGTGGAAACACAATGTTTGAATTCATTCATTGAATTAGGGATGCTATATCATTTGGTTGCACATTAGGAGGGATAGGAACTTGTTGTAAATATCTTTGAATCATGTTATGATAATTAGGGGAGGCTTTAATAAGATCCCATAAGAATATCTTAGCAAGATTATTTTTAAGTTGTTCAAAAAGATCATACTCCTTTCCACTATGTAAAAGAAAATGAGGAGAAATAGACAAGATAGGTTGAGGTAATGGTAATGAAGTAGGAAATTTTTGTGTTTGCCTATTGTTCTTTGTATTATATGTGTGAGAAATAGTATTGTAACTCAATTGTTGCAAAACATTGTTACTATCAAGTTTCCTTGTAAAGTTCAAGATATCTCCTAGACTTAATGGTTTCTTTTTAGGTGGTTCTAAGATAAGCACACGCTTATTTTGAACTTCAGGTTGATGTGAGGGTGGGTAATAGATAATAAGTGGCTTAGGAGATGAATTTGGAGGTATAAGAATTATAGGACTTGTAGGAGGACTCAAGGGATATCTAATGTTCATAACCTCAAAAGACTTATCCTCATTGTGATGATCCTTTAGCAAACGGGAGTCTAGTGTCACCTCATCATCTTCATCTAATGGAGCCAAATTATTATTTTTGAAATAAATATCTCAATATTGTCATTTCCATGCACCATTATATCTTCCCTAGTACAAGATATTTAGGAGAGAAGCAAACAAGATTTTGATTGAATTCCATGGTTAGATTTTGTAAGATAACTTCATCACAGATAGGTGAGGCATCAAGAGAATAATAAATATATTAAATTTTTCTTACCAATAATTGTCCTTTTGTTCAATTATATCTTCCCAAGTAGGAGAAGCATTAGGAGAGGGAGAAACAATATTCTCATGAATCTCAATGAGTGTATCTTCTAACACCAAGCTATCTTCTTCACAAATAGGAGAGATATTAGGAGAAGACCAAATGTGATTGTCATGGTTATCTATGATTATATCCTCATGTTCTATAATGTTTTCCCAAGTATGAGAGGTAGGGGAAGAGAAAAAATAGGATTGTCATGTCTCTTAATCATTTAATCTCATAACACCAAAATATCCTCTTCACAAATGGGTTAGATTTTGATAGAAGAAAAAATGTGATTGTCATGATTGTCCATGATTGCATCCTCTTTCACTAAAGCATTCTCCCAAGTAGGAGAGGTGTTGGAAGATGAATGGAGACTAGGTAAAGTGATTTTAAGAAATTTATAAATGATCTCATCTTCATGTGTCATAATATCTTTCCAAGTGGGAGAAGTAGATGGAGAGGGACAAACAAGACATTCATGATTCTCAATGACTGTATCTTCTTTCACCTAGATACCTTCATCACTAGTAGGATAGGAATTGAGGGAAGAACAATTATGGTTTTCATGATTATCCATGGTTGTATCTTCTTGTATTATATCATCCTCACAAATGAAATCTAGATAGTAGGGTTTGAGTGAGGGATAAGCAAGGTGATATTAAGGATTATGTCAATGGTTTGGTTCTCTTTCTCTAAAATGTTCTCATAACTAGGAAAGATAGTGGATGGATGGCTAGCATGTTTCTTAATGACCTCATTTATTTTTTGTAAATTGTACTCATAAGATGGGATGTTGTACTTATACAATGCATTCTTCACCATGTCAAAACCACATCTTTGAAAAGGAAACATGATAACATGAAAAGTAATCCATTCAACTTATTCAATGTTTCAGAAATGTAAAAAATCTGACGATTTTCAATACAAAAATAATTTTGGAATGATTTAAAATGGATACACTAAATGGATGATTAGACCTAGACGCATAAAAAAAAATTCCTAAAAATTTCTAGATTGAAACAATGGGTTACCACAAGATCTAGGAAGTGTAGAAGACCATAGAAAAGTTCAAAAAATGATGGTTTTGAGAGGCCTTGAAGGACTCATTCTCCCATGAGTGAATGGGTCTCTATGCAGAGTTTTTAAAAATAAAAAATACAATTTCTAAGTTGTTTTGTATGTTCTGTGTTCTAGGTTTCAAACTGGTACTAACAGTTTCAAAAATATGGAAAATTAGAGTTGAATGCAAGTGTAAAATGATGTTAAATGACAATCAAAATGACCTATTTTAAAATTTAATTTAGATCCAATTTTTTTATTTAAGTGACTGAAAGCATACTATTATGTAAATACTATGCAAAATCAATCTAACATTATTCAATTTTTGTTGAATTTTTAGATTTAAAATGAAAAACAATGCAAGTTTACACCTAAAATTCAATGCAACTTTATACCAAATTTAGAAACCCTAAATACAATGAATTAATCCAAATCCTATATCTAGGGTTTGAATGCACTCCAAATCAAAAATTTGAATGTTTAAAATTTTGGGTTCACCATAAGGAAACATAGAAAAATAGGGTAGGGGGCTCAAAACCCATAGGGTTTTATACTAAATTTGGAATGTTTCACCAAACTTACTATAAATAGAATGGGAAAATTTGGGTTTAATGACCCTACCTATTTTCTGTTTCATTCAAGAAATAGGATCCTCTAAGATGGAATTAACTTTCAGCCCTTAGGTGAGTCAATTCTATGGAAGATCTGACCATTTCCTTTGTGTGTGGAAAAGGTAAATATGATTGAAATGGACTCTTGGGAGATAATCCACAACTTCCCTTCAAATTTATGAAGTCTAAATTATTATAAATATGTATCCAAAATGTTGCAAGGTGACCTGACAAAAAACAATGACAAAAATGATTGAACATGGGCTTTGAGAGAAATATTAAAAATACTAAATGCACTCATTCATGACATGTAAAGGTTGAATTTGATAGATGAAACATAGGAGTAAAAAAAATAGTGAACCTCTGGTAGATCTGAGAAGAGGAAAATGTTGTGCATTTGTTACAAAATGTCGTTTCTAGAAGCTATGTTGGGACTCATTCACCTATAGTTTTTATAGGAATTAAAATATTATTTCAGGAACTTCAAGCCTTGGTTCTACACTTCTAATTCCCCTAGGTCCCACTGTCGGAAATCCATAAATGAATTGGGATTTGAGTTTCCATGGCTTGACAACAAAAGTGACAAAAGTGAAACTTTAACAATATTTTCAATCTTGCTCTTCAAGAGGTCTTCAATCCTTCTTCAACCTAAGATCTACAACACAAACACAAGAGGGGAGAATTATTTATTTTTGGTGAATGGGAGTTTTCCTTGGTCGAACCCTATTTTGGTAATTTAACCTTGAAATGAAATAATGAAAGTGTAAAATGAATGATGAATTAACAATACAATGTTGCAATTAAACAAACCCTTAAATAAACCTTGGAAAGATTGAAATATTGCATGATATGGCTTCAATGGACATGGATCTTGATGCTTGAATCTTTCCTTGAATCTTTGACTTGAATGCTTGGATTAGATCTTGAAACCTACATCACAATGTTAGCTCCAAAAACATGCATGAATGAACATAACATTGACATGATGCTTGAGATATTGAATGTTGCAACAAATGCTTGATAAATATTCTCTTCAATTCTCTAAAAATAATATTTTCTCTTGTGAAATTTCTTTTGAAAATATCTAAGTTCATTTGATAAAATAACCTTGTATTTATAGATATCTACCCTTAATTTCCCATAAATTAAACATTACAACCTAACCTTTGAAATTTTAATTTGGGATTCAATAAATATAATGCTAAAACATGTTTTAAAAATAGGTTCCAAGGCCTTGGGAGGACTGATTCGCTCATGGGTGAATGGGTTCTAGGTCCCTATTCCTAGAACACACATTGCTCAAGGTAAAGTGTTGTGTTGGAATTAATTGTTGTTGGGTTTCCCTTTCAAAAAATATAATTTATTAGGCTTTTAGATGTAAAATAGGGCTTATTAAGGAATAATTAAGTCCATTTTAATTAAGAGGGCCCAAACAAGTGTGAAAATGTAAATGGATATATTTTTCAACACTACATTAAGGCATTATCAAGTTCATTTTAATTAAGAGGGACCAAACAAGTGTGAAAATGTAGAGGGATGCATTTTTATACACTATAGACCTATTTTCCTTTACTTCATTAGGAAATGAGATCCACATAAAGAATTGACTTACAACCCTTAGGAAAGTCAACTAAATGTGAGAATCTATTGATTTCCTTATGATTGAGGACAGGGGTATCAACCTAAACAACACTTTTGGGAGAAAAACTAAAAAATATAAAATCTACTCAATTAAGCTCATTCAAACATGAAACATCAAATTAAAGCTCAATACAAATAGGAGCTATAAAATTTTTGTACATCTGAGAAGGGTTAAATGCTATGTACCCATCACCAAAAGGTAGTTTTGAGAGGCAAACTGGGACTCATTTTCCCATGGGTGAATGGGTCTCTATGTCGAGGTTTCAATAAAATTTTGGGAGCTTTTGATGATAGGTTGTAGTTTCTATTTGATCTGGTTTTTAGTGTTAGAAAGTAAAAAAATAGATTTGTAGGTGAGATTCCATGAATTGATGACAACTTTGACAACTTTTCCAATGTTTCTCTGTAAGAGATATTCAATCCTTCTTCAACGTGAGATTTGCAACACAAACACAAGAGGGAATTTTTTCTTTTTTGGTCAATGGGGCTTTTCCTTGGTCAAACCCTTTTTGAGTAATTAAACTTTAAATTGAAATAATGAAATATGAAATGAATGATGAATGAACAATGATATGTTGCAACTCACCAAACCCTTGAATAAAACTTTGGAAGTCTAAAATTTTGATCTCAATCTTACATGAAATAACTTCAATGGATGCGAATCTTGATGGTTGAAATGTGAATTGAATGGTTGCTTGAATCTTTGAAACCTACATCACAATGTTAGCTCTTAAAACATGCATAATTGTAACATACTTTGAAATGATGTTGATATCCTGATTGCTACAATAAATCAGTAATAAATATGTTCTTGAATGTCATTGATCATAAACTTTGCTATACTTTTTCTCTCATCAAATTTCTAGGATTAATTTGATAAAATGACCTTGTATTTATAGGTATGTATCCTTAATTTCCCAAAAGTTAAACATTACAAGTTGACATTAAAATTTCAATTTGGGGACAATAAAATATCAAAAAAACATATTTTAAATTTAGGTTGAAAGGCCTAGGGAAGACCTATTTTCCCATGAGGCACCTATTCCTAGAACACACGTTGCTGAACATTTTGGAAAATATAATTTATTAGGCTTGTAGATGTAAAATAGGGCTTATTAAGGCATAATTAAGTCCAATTTAATTGAGAGGCACAAACAAATTGTAAAAATTTAGAGTACATTTTCCTACTCTACACCACCATCGAGGAATAACATAGACCTATAAAGCTTGGTGGAAAAATTCCTTGTACTTATATCCACTCAACACACATCAAGTGTACCTATGCATATATATAATAGTCATATCACATATAATTATTGAATAGGGTAACATCATAGTCATAAAATACTCATCTAGATATACATGTGCATAATCATCAAAATAAAATAACATAATCCATGATAATATGACCATAATATAATTGGATCGAATGGAGTATTTAAAAATAATTCCAATATTAAATAATGATGCTACAAATAATCTTGAATCAAATATATAGTTATAAGAATACTATCAAATCCAAAATATGTACTAAAGATTGCAACATGAGAGGCACTACAAGTGAAAAATAAAAAATTTAAAAAAATTCATCATTTTTTCCTTTGAAATTAGAGCCTAGAGTTGAACTCTAATGGCCTTGAATGGGACCCACCAATTCCTCCTAAACTCTATAAAAAACTCAAAATTCCTTATCTTTACTCATAATTTAATTTCAACATCTAGGTTGAAGAGAAGCAAAAGAGTGAGTGAAGCAGTGTAATTGAAGTGCTACAAGTTCAAGAGGGGTGAGAAGGAGCAAGAAGAAGAAGAAGAAGATGGATTCTACACCAAGTTGGAAGGATTTTTCAAGAATAAGGTAGGATTCTATGGATAGATTTTGAAATAAAAAATATTAATTTTATTTTTTATATTTTAATTTTATTCATAATTTCATAGACATTGTTGCAAGTGTATATTCAAGGATTAATTGCAAGTTTCATTGTGCATTGATCATATTGCAATCAAAATTCAACATTGAAATTTAAATTTTATTTTCAAGTTTTTCAAACTATATTGACACTTTTGTGTATCCTCTACTTCTATGCTTTGTGTGACCTAAAGAAAAAAAAAGGAAAATCCTTGGTTGAAAAATATTAAGAGAAATGATTTTTATTTGTGTATCCTCTGCTTCTAGATGCTTCATGTAATTTAAAGTAAGAAAAAAAAGAAGTAAAATATTTATTTCTCAATCCTTTGCATGTGTAGTTTGAATTTTAATCTTAGAATTATAAATTATAGATTTTATATTATTTATTGTAGTGTCACAATGATTACTCATGACATGAGTGAGGATAAGGTTGAAGTTCATAGTGAAAGTACTGAATCTAATTATGCACTTGATGTTGAGACTGAGAGAGGTGGCCATGAAAATCAAATCCAAACCACTAGTAACATGTTGAGTGAAGCTGAAAGTAATAATTACCCCTCCACATTACTTGAAAAATATTCTAAGGGTCCTTTTAATCATAACTCTCCTTTGAAACAATAAATACAACAAAATTACCAAAAAATCTTGGGACATCTAGGGGCACAAGGTTGTGGAACTGCCACCCTTTTGGCATTGAATTTTTTGGTAGCATTGTCAAAGTTAATTCCTACCTCTTTTATATAAAAGGAAAAAGGTGTGGACTATTGTAAGTTTATTGGGAGACTAGCAACTTGAAATATAGAGATATATAAGCTATGGGGTGTTAGTGAAGACAATACAATTGCATCTATATTTGCTATTTCATCTCATATGTTGTAGAGTCATCATGGCCAACCACATGATTGTAATTATACTTTACAAAGGAAAGTTGCACATATGATAGGTTATTCTTCAAGGGATCATGAATTCAATGCTAGGGGGAAATGCAAGTTGGCAAGTGATTCTAATAGTGGTAACCCAATTTAGTTAAACTGTTCAATGTGTAGTTGAAGGATGATATAGATGATTCCATTGGAAAATTCTTCTTTTGTAATGGCATTCCATTTCATGTGGCTCGATCTCCTTATTATAGGGAGATGATGTCTATGGTATCAAGGGAAGGAACATGATATGTGCCACCAAGGGAGACAAAATTGAGGACCACAATCTTATATAAGAATTATTCTAAGGTAAATGTGTTAATGGGGAAAGTAAAGTAATGTTGGGTGCAAAGTGGATGCAATATAGTCATGGATTGGTGGGAAGACATTAGGCACTATCTAGTCATCAATATCATGGTTACATGTATAGAGGGACCATAATTTCTTAAGGAACTTGATTGTTTAAGATATTGCAAAGATATCAAATTTTAGTTTTAGATCCTCAAGGAAGCTATTAAGGAAGTTGGGCCACAAAATATGGTCTAAATAGTGATCAATGTAGCCCATGTTTGCAAAGTTGTAGGAAAATTGATTCAAAACAAATATAGATATATTTTGTGGACTCCTTATTATGTGTATGCCATGAATAATGAACTCAAGGACATGGGAAATAGTTATTAGATAAAAGAAGTGGTCAACGATGCTAGAGATGTGCAAATTTCTATCTACAACCACCACACTTCACATGTACGCTTGAATATATTCTCTAATAATTGTTATTGAAACCTATTGATACTAGATATGCATCTTATTTCATTCTCCTGGAGAGAATTCTCGAGTTGCAAGAGGAATTGCAACTAATGGTTATAATAGCAAAATGGAATTGATGGCTTGAGTCCTAGACATAGTAGGGGAAGAGAGTGAATAATATAGTGAAGAGTGATGTTTTTGGGGTGATGAAAAATATAGTCTCCATAATTAATTCAATATTCCATGTGATAATGTATGGCGATGCCAATACACCTAACCTATGAGAGGTGTATGAATGCATTGATAATATGCTTGACCAAATGATGGTTTTTTTTGTGTGAGAGGAGGACCCCACATTAGCATATACAATGAGAACATTCAACCAATCATTAATTAGAGATGGGAGAAGCTTGAAAATCCCTTGCACATGGATTCCTATGCATTGACCCCAAGTGGTACAAGAAAAGGCCAGGTAGAGTTACACCCTTACATGATGTTGAGGTGAAGGAAGCATTCTTTGGGGCCATCAAAAATATTTATTAGCCTATAAAGGATAAAACCATTCATATTGAGTGGATAAAATTCTCCACTCTTGTAGGTTATTTTAAGGTAACCAATATGGATATGGAAGCTATCACACTAGAGGCCCCAATTTTATGGTGGAATTGCCATGGACCAATTTCTTTGACTACCACTCTAGCCATTCGATTGCTATCTTAGGTTTCTAGTTCTTCAACTACTGAGAGGAACTAGTCTACTTATAGCTTCATCCACTCTCTTAAGAGGAGAAAACTTACATCTAAGAGAGAAAAGAAGCTTGTGGTTCTACATAGTGCTTTGTGTCTCATTAATGAAAAAAAATTTGTATACTAATTTACCAAAGTTTCATTTGTAAATTCAACATTGTAATTCTTATAAGTATTTTTATAAGTATTTTTTTCATTTGTTATATATATATCAACATCATCCATTGTCTCCAAACTTAGGCCCTTGTTCCCCCATCCCCGAAACCCATACTGGTGTCCTCATGTTAGGAAACTTTGTGGAACATTATATTTTGTCACTTTTCCAGTTTCACAAACTTATGTCTAAGAGAAAATCTTGATCAAATCCAAATTTCTCTTCTCTTAATCAAACCTTTTATCATCCATGTAAACTAATTAGAGTCTAGTAAAGGCACATGACTAGTAGAAATAATGATTGGAAAAATGATGGGAAGTAGAAACTTCAAACGTTAAAAAAGGAGAACTTCAAAAGTAATACTAATCAGTTAAGCTATAATTAAAATTATTGGATGGAAAGTGAAAAGGAGCTTTGAGATTGTATACTAAAAAAATTATTCCTATATTTAAAGTTGGAGAGAAATCTGACATGATGATATTTATCTTTAGGGTAAGCACTAGTTGTTTTTTTCAATATCGTTAGTTCTTGTCTTGCTTTATACTTGTGGAGCAAAAGATTGAAAAAAATATAGAGGAATTGAACCAAATCAACTAATAAAGAGGAAAAGAAAGTCAAATACAAATTAGTTATATAAAGCGACTCATGCTTGTAGACCAAGAAAATCGTTGAAAGTTCCAAAAAATATTTAAGATAAATGGATCATCGATTTAAATTTCAAACAAAACCAATGTATTCATTTAACAAATAACAATATAATTTTTTAGAATAGGGCATGTGTAGGGTATGTGGCTGATATCTTTTTTTTAACCAAAAAATGATGAAACGAAAAGGGTTTTTAAAGGAGACTCTCAACTTTCCACCAATATAAATTATGCTTTAATTTGAATTTAATAAATAATTATTATTCATTTTCTATCTAAATTATGACTAAAGTCCTAATTGATAGGCTGATTGAAAAACATCTATAGCTTTCAAATGGTATCACATTTTTTTAATCCAAAAAATGCATCACATTCTATGTTTTGCATACTATAGGATTAAAAAAAAAGAAAAATTGAATTTCATGAATTTTTTACCAAGTTAAGGTGGTCAGACATATATTTTTAAAAGTTGTAATAAAAAATCATAATTAATTATAAATACTTGGAAAAAAATTACAAAAAAATATGCATCACATAGGGACATGAGTCCTCTACTTATATCTAAAATACTATAAAAAAATATTATCATTTTAAATTGTGGTTAGGGTGGTAAAAAAGACACCTACTTATTTTTTCCCTGAAATTTAAGTACTACTGCATTGAAATTTCAAATTTTCACCAAATAGTTTTTTTTTTTAAAATAAACCTAGTATTTTAGAAACTACATTCAATTTGCTACAAATTCTATTCTTACATCCTTTTGAAATAATATAGATAACTTATTCAAATTTTTACTTCAAGTTGCCTAACTCTGATTTTTCTTAATTTTTCGCCACTTAAGGGCCTATTTTTTCCATGATGATCCTGCACCTACCCAATAATATAAAACACACAAAAAATGATCAGCAACATACTGATTCTAAAAAATAAAACTCAATGAAACCATGGCAAGTGACTTATGTTGAGATTATGGATGCACAGTCCTTGAAGCTGCAGTCTTCAATGGAGGACCTTTTCCAGGAAAGATAATCAACCACACAGAAAGTGTTGCAACTAGGCATGCATAATAGAGATTCTATATTGATAATATGATTGATATATTACAAATGAACAATTTTCCTAATTATATAGGAAAGAGAGAAAACCTAAGATACATGAGATGTTGCAATGTGTCATGATCTAACAACATGTGAACCTTATCTAGAAAATTATTAAATGTTGAGATAATTTCTAGAAGGACAACTCATCTTCTAGAAGGAATCTTATCCCTACAAACAAGGAAGGGGGAATACTACCCCATTTATTAAATGATTTATTAAAAATATAACCTAGGACTAAATGAAATATGACCTAATTTAACTTATGCTAGTGTAATAATTAATTAATTACACTAACACCCCCCCATAAGTTCAACTTAGGAAGGAAAATGCACTGATTATGCAAGAAGATGATGATGATGAGTCCTAGCTACAAGGCCATGTTAGGTACCCATGTACATGATAAAGATACAGAAAATATCCCACAACCAAAGAAAAGGGGAAAACCCAGTGGGAACAAAACCCCTCTCCAAAAAGGAGATAAAAATGAAAAAAAGTGAGATAGGATGGGAAGGATGGAGTACTCCCAAATACCTCCCAAGGACACCATCCATTACATGGATACAATACAATAGACCCCCCATAGGGAGGAAAGAAAGAGACTATATAGCCTCCCCAAAAGATGTGATCACCTACAAAAATGGTGTCTAAAGACATAACATGATCCAATGTCGACAAACAACTTGTCTCCCTTTCGGAAGAAAAAAATTAAGTGCAAGTGTAGGGATGCTTCCCATTCCAGATAGGAATTGAAGGAAGGAAGGTTGAAGGTGAATGATGATGTCTCTGAACTCTTCTCATGTGTCTCCTTTCCTAATGATGAAGATGCCACAATCAATGAAGAGGGTGACAAACTACCAGATGATGTGGAAAATGATGTTGAACAATATCCAAAGACTGAGATGGAATGAATATGATGGAGACTTGATAGCCCCCTGAATGAAGTGTCCACAAAACTACTGAAAGAAATATGAAGCAAATCAACTGTGGATGCTGAAGAAACCTCAAATCGTGAATGGAATGATAGGGAAGAAGTCTCATACATGAAAGATTTGAAGAGAAACCAAGTGCCTCCAAGATAGTCTCAAGATTCCCAATCAAGGTCGAGACAAAAAGATGAGGAGACTCAAGAAAACTCTCCAAATTCATATCTGAACAAAGGAGTGATATCCCCTCAAGAATTCCTCCAAACCTGTAGAAGTAGCCAAGTTAGTGATACTTGAAACAAAGCCATCCTGTGATGCCAAGTATGGAAAATTGAATGTCCTAATGGATGATGATAGTGGAAGCCTCAATCAATGAATATGGACAATGAATCACTGAATGTGAAGGGGTGCCAATAGTCTCTGATGGAGAAGAAGCACCTGAAGAAACCTTGTCAACCTGTTTGGAAAGATAAAGGAAATCAACCTCCTGCACAACAATATCATCATGGGGTACTTGATCTGAGGAATGAAATTCCGAATCATGACCATCAGGGAATGGTGGAGTGTCTGAATCTCCATATATCTCCCAAAGCTTAGTCCATATGATGTGAGGAAAATCACAATGATCAATAGATCTCAAAAAATCACAATCAACTTTCATTGAAAGGATCTCAAAGATAGTGTATCTGCTATAACTCCAAGAAAACTCATGAATACCTTCACTTGGATGAGGAACTATACCAAATAGATGTGGCAATAAATCAAGTGATTGGAGATGGTGTGTGATCCCATCCCACCATTTCTTATAGTTTCCCTTGTGTAACATAACCAAAGAAGGAGTATATGCAAGCCCCATAATGAACTTTCTCTAGAAAAATACAAAGACAAATGTCCTTCAACAACAAATAAAGACTTCCAAATAGATATACAACTGAAAATATGCCTCCAAGATCAATAAATTCTTTTTCAAATGTTAGGATGTCCTAGGAATCAGGAAAATGTACTAAATTGCAAAAGACCAATATAAGATACTTGGAGCTGAAACCAAAGAAAGTGAGTGGATTGATGAAAAAAAGCACTGAAATATCTCCCGAATGTTGCTGGAATTTTTGGATTTTGACAATCTGATGTGAAGATATTGGTCATTGAGTCCAAAGTGGAGGATTGACTTCAGTTGACTGTAGAAATTTATGTGAGAAAAATTACATAGAATGGATGTCACCACTGGAAATTAGATTGAATTAAATTTTTGACAGTATCTCGTTTGTTAATTTTCAACACCGTGGGTGAAAGTTATGATAAGATGAAAAAGTTCCTATATTAGGCACTTTGCAGGCTAACGAGGGTAAAAAATTAAGCCCCTCTAGGCTGGCACCTAGTCATTGATGTGACCTGCAATGTTAAAATGGAAAAAAAAAAGCACTACCACCCCTGGTGGTGGCGGGGCTAAGCTTCTAGGCAGAGCAAAGTTTATAGGTGGTGCCGCCAGGATTGGGCAGAGCCCTTGGTTATAGGAAGGAACTGTCAGCAGGAGCTACGGGCATGACGGGAGGATGCAATAGATGGTCGGCTTAGAAATGATGGCACCGCCAACCAGTGAATATCGCCAGATGTGATAGCTAGCAGATGTCAAAGCAAAAGGCCGAACAAACGTACCTCCTAATTAATACAGTTGACCACAACTTTTTCTGTAGATTTTTAAAGAAAGTGCTGACAAAAATTTGTAGACCTTTATTTTCAATATTGCCAATATGGCAATTGAAAATATTTTTTTTTATAATGCCGACATAAATTATAATTTATATGCAGAATAAAATGTCAATGAAATATAGCCCATTTATTTTTAAAAAATTGAACCCCTAATATGTTGACCATGTATTTTAATTGTCGTCACTCCATAATTTTTTTAAAATTTTCTGCAAACTATATCAATAGCCCAAATAATATATATTTTTTTCCAAACAATAATATAGAAAAATTGCCAATTTTTTTTTGTTAAATGAAAAAGTGCCTGTGAATTTTTTTTTTCCTTAGAGGACAATTGACCAGGATGATGTTTTTATTGTAAATTTGTATAGATCATACCAGTTGATTTTTCAAACCCAAAACCTCGGATCACTCTCGGTTGATGTATCTGATTTTGATGATTGGGCAGGCGATCCTAGGGTTTCAAGGGATTCTGAAGACAATGGTGAGCTCGGATCTGACTCTATCTACTTCATAAATCATCTTGATCCCTGGGTGGAGTCAAGTAACCTTCAATGGAAACCTTCAACCTACAAGAATCTCGCACACCAAATTTCTTGATCAAGGGTTGATGTTTCACTAGACAAGCTCTAATACCATGTTCAGATTATGGATGCATAGTCCCTAAAGCTGCAGTCTTCAATGGAGGACCTTTTCCAGGAAAGATAATCAACCACACAAAAAGTGTTGCAACTAGGCATGCATAATAGAGATTCTATATTGATGATATGATTGATATATTACAAATGAACAAGTTGCTTGATTATATAGGCAAGAGAGAAAACCTAAGATGCATGAGATGTTGCCATGTGTCATGATCTAACATGTGACAACATGTGAACCCTATCTAGAAAATTATTAAATGTTGAGATAAGTTCTAGAAGGACAACTCATCTTCTAAAAGGAATCTTATCCCTACAAACAAGGAAGGGGGAATATTACCCCATTTATTAAATGATTTATTAAAAATATAACCTAGGAATAAATGAAATATGACCTAAGTTAACTTATGCTAGTGTAATAATTAATTAATTACACTAACAACTTACCTCAATATTTTGTAAAAATTGTGTTGTGCTATTCACAATCTCTATTAGAAAAGTGGGTAGATTTTTCAACAAAAAATTTAAAATGTGCAATCCAAAACCAACCTTCCTATAGCCATTGATTCAATCTATTCACAATAAATGAAAAGTAGATTTGAAAATATAAGGATTTTAGCACTATTTAAATTTGATTTTAATCTAGTGAGGATTTTTTTTAGGTTAAAATCATTTTAAATTTAATTGGAAAGAATGAATAAATAATGAGTATGGAAAAAAATATTTCAACTCAATTACTAATGCAGTCTTGTTAGGAACTAAAAATTGACTTGTCTGACTTTTGCGAACACTTGATATTTTGTGTATTCACTCCTTTATCTCCTACCCTTCAATGGAAGGCTGGTATGATGGTAAAATATAAAAAAAATTGATCTATGGAAAGTGTGGAGATTCATTCCAAAATTCATTAATGAAATAGAGCTTTCAAGAATTAAAAATGTTATATTGAATAAAATGGACAAAAATACAAATAAAAAATATTCTCTAAGAACTTGGGTGTACACATCTTTATTGACTGTGAGGAACCTAAGTTTATAAATTAGAAAAGAAAATTTTTCCAATTCCATAATGTGTCTTAATAGAAAAATGCACAAGATTCAAAATTTTTTGTGGTGAATCTTTCAAATAAACCAAAAAGAACCCTAAAATTTACAAAGCATTTGGTACTTGAGGATTAATTAAGTGATTGAAACTACAAATAAAAACATTAGAAAATGATTATTTCCCTCAAAACCAGTGGAGGGATTTTAATTGGCTTTTATTTTCTGGGTGTGAGCCTTCATCTTCTGCCACAAATATCTTCCACTTGTCATATCCACAAATACCCAGAAGCTATCTACAATGGCTCCACTAATTTGTCAAGTTTCACAAAAGTATGAAAGAATAGGTTAATTTAATATAGTATAATTAAAATTTTAATATCCACAAGCACCAAAAAATGATTAATGGTTTTGAAAAATAGTACACAATTAAAAAAGTAATAATAAAAAAGTCAAGAGCAAAATAAAAAAATCCACCCACAAATTCTAAAACATGAAACACCTGCAATTCCTAAAGACCACAATAGAAAAGATTAACTAACGATCAAATGGTTGAAAATTTGTACATGCATACCCTTTTGAGTCCAGGCTTATTTAGTAGATGTCAACATCTAGTGTTGTATTTCCATTTTTCAAGTAGTGTTGTATTGTCATCATGTAGTGTTATATTGCGTGTATTTCCTAATATCCTATTATTCAATCCCCTCAAGTTCAGTCTCCTTCCTCTACCCAACAAACCCCTTCATTCATCACGTCTTACCCACCATACTCTTCAAGCAACCATTTAGATTCCTTCAAGAACAAAATGGTTTGAAGGAATATTTGAAATTATTAAAATATTAGAATATTAATTTGAATTTAATTTTATAGATTTTAAATATAATATATTGTAACCTACAATAAACTTATTGTGGACATATTAATACTTGAAAAATATCTTTGATTGACACAGGGGCCACAAATTAGGGTATTTCAACCAAGGCCCTTATTTTCCATTTGGCTATAAGTATTTATTTATCAAAATAAATTCTAAAGTATGTTTTTTTAGGGTTTAATAATCCATCTATAAAAAAGTGCATGACTTTAGTTTTAAGTATTTCTAAAAGGATCTTAACAAACTCTACATCACTAGAGCCTTTAAATTAGGATCCTTTAAAATATACCCAAGAATTAATAGTGTTATACATGGGTATGTGCAAGATCATGATGGGCCAAAAAGTGGCAATATGATGGGTATGTGGCTAACGATTTTTTTTTTTGCACAAAATTGATGAAACGAAAAGGGTATTTAAAGGAGATTCTTAGCTTTCCACCAATATAAATTATGCTTTACTTTGAATTAAATAAGAAATTATTATTCATTTTCTATTCAAATTAGAACTAAAGTCCTGATTGATAAACTGATTGAAAAACATCTATAGCTTTCAAACGGTATCACATTTTTTGAATCCAAAACATGCGTCACATTCTATGCTTCGCATACTATAGGATTAAAAAAATAAAATTTGAACTTCATGAATTTTTTACCAAGTTAAGGTGGTCAGACATACAAATTTTTTATATTTTTTAAAATTTGTAATAAAAAATTCATAATTAATTATTTACTTGGAAAAAAATTACAAAAAAATATTATCATTTTACTATGGTTAGAGTGGTCAGACACCTACTTCTTATTTTTTCCTGAAATTTATGTACTACTGCATTGAAATTTCAATTTTTCATCAAATAGATTTCCTTTTTTTAAACAAATCTAGTAGTTTAGAAACTACATTCAATTTTCTACATATTCTATTCTTACATATTTTTGAAATAATATAGATAAATTTTTCAAATTTTTACATCAAGTTGCCTAACTCTGATTTTTCTGATTTTTTTGCCACTTAAGGGCCTATTTTTTCCATGATGATCCTACACATATCCACATGAGTTGATGTGAATGAGGTTTCTCTAGATTCTATTTCCACATATATTATACTAATGGTCATGGATTTGGATATTGAGGGTGTACATATTAATTAATGAATTGGCTTAATTATCCCCACATTATCAATGATTACCATAACTTTTAGATGTAAAAAAATATGTCCTACTCCCCACTAGGAAAACATGTTTCCATGAGGTGGCATAAGAAGAAAATAAAAATGAAATATATATTCTTTGTGAGCCTATATATATGCTATTGTCAACTATTTCTTTCTAGTAGTGCTAGATGAGGAAGCAAACCTTATAATCATTCTCTACCTCAACTAGCTTTATAACTTGTATTAATGTTAAATTTATAAATATTCACACCCTTGTTCCTTGTGGCAATAATTAATTTATCTTTTAATATAATTATTTTTAGCAAGCCACTGCTATTCTTTTTTGGGGTTTTTTTGTTAAGGTGTGACTTCCATTCATAGTTTGTGCAATAAGGATTATATTTTAAGTATATCTCTAATATATAAAATATATTTTTCAAAAAAATAAATAATTGAGTATACACTAAAATATAAACTATCTAAAGTTGTATTTTAAATTCATATTGATCATATAAATTATCATGGGGGTTATATATAAATTTCATCTAGAATATTTGTAGTTGTTATTGGAAAAACATTTCATTAGAGGAAATTATATCTAAAAAATGACAAATTAATTAATTTGTAGTCAAATTTAATTATTGAAGGATGAAACCACTATTCATGATTTTACATATGTATATAGAAAACCAAAAAAAATTCACTACCATCTATAACTATGAATTGAATGCTTGCTTGAATCTTAGAAACCTACATCACAATGTTAGTGAACTAAAAACATGCATGATTGTAAAATGCTTTGAAATGATGCTTGAGATCTTGATTGTTGTAATAAAACAATGATAAATCTGCTCTTGAATGTCATTTATCATAAACTTTACTATACTTTTTCTCTCATCAAAATTTTAGGATTAATTTTATGAAAAGACCTTGTATTTATAGGTATGTATCCTTAATTTCCCAAAAATTAAATATTACAAGCCGACATTAAAATTTGAATTCGGGGACAATAAAATATCACCAAAAAAATATTTTAAATTTAGGTTCATGCCTAGGGAGGACCCATTTTCCCATGAGGCACCTATTCCTAGAACACACATTTCTCAAGGTAAAGTGTGTTGTGTTGGCATTAATTGTTGTTGGGTTTCCCCTTTGGAAAATATAATTTATTAGGATTGTATATGTAAAATAAGGATTTTTAAGGCATAATTAAGTCCAATTTAATTTAGGGCTACAAACAAAGAAGAAGAAGAAGGAGGAGGAGGAGGAGGAGGAGGAGGAGTCATTGCAATTTTCATTGTTCATTGATCACATTTTCATTAAAATTCAACATTGAAATTTAAATTTTATTTTCAAGTTGGGTATGTGCAGGATCATCATGGAAAAAATAGGCCCTTAAGTGGCAAAAAGTTCAAAAAAATCAGAGTTAGGAAAATTGACGTAAAAATTTGAATAAGTTATCAGTATTATTTCAAAAATATATAAGAATAGAATCTGTAGCAAATTGAATGTAGTTTCTAAACTATTACGTTTATTTAAAAAAAAAATGTTCGGTGAAAATTTGAAATTTCAATGTAGTAGTAATTAAATTTCAAGGAAAAAATAAGAAGCAGGTGTCTGTTTGACCACCCTAACCACAATAAAATGATAATATTTTTTATAAGACTTTAGATATATGTAGAGGACTCATGTCCTGATGTGATGCATATTTTTTTGTAATTATTTTCCAAGTAAATAATTAATTATGAATTTTTTATTACAACTTTTAAAAAATATAAAAACTCGTATGTATGACCACCTTAACTTGGTCAAAACTTCATGAAATTCATTTTTTTTTTTAATCCTATAGTATGCAAAGCATAGAATGTGATGCATGTTTCAAATTCAAATAATGTGATACCATTTGAAAACTATAATTTTTTTTCAATCAACCTATCAATTAGGACTTTAGTTGTGATTCAAATAGAAAATGGATAATAATAATTTATTAAATTCAAAATATTTAAGCATAATTTATATCAATATAAATATGAGAATCTCCTTTAAAAACCCTTTTCATTTCATCAATTTTGGGTAAAAAAAATTTGTTAGCGACATACCCTACACATACCCATCATATCGCCACTTTTTCGCCCATCATGATCCTGCACATACCCAGTTTGTCAAACTAAACTGAAAATTTTGTGTATCATATAATTTTGTGCTTTGTGTAACCTAAAGTAAGAAAAAAAAAAGTGAAATCCTTGGTTGAAAAATATTAAGAGAAATGATTTTTATTTGTATATCCTTTGCTTCTATGCTTCATGTAATCTAAAGTAAGAAAAAACAAAAGAAAATCTTTATTTCTTAATCCTTTGCATGTGTAGTTTGAATTTTGATTTTAGAATTATAAAATTATACATTTTATATTATTTATTGCGGTGTCACAATGAGTACTCATGGCACGAGTGAGGATAAGGTTGAGGTTCATAGTGAAAGTATTGAATCTGATTATGCACTTGAAGTTGAGACTGAGAGGGGTGGCCATGACGATCAAATCCAAACCACTAGTTACATGTTGAGTGAAGCTAAAAGTATTAATTACCCCTCCACATTACTTGAAAAATATTCTAAGGATCCTTTTATCATAAGTATCCTTTGACACAATTTAGAACAAAATTACCAAGAAATCTTGGGACATCTAGGGGCACAAGGTTGTGGAAGTGCCACTCTTTAGGCCTTGAATTTTTTGGTAGCATTACCAAAGCTAATTCCTACCTCCTTTATATCTAAAGAAAATGGTGTGGACGGATGTAAGTTTGTTGGGAAACTAGAAAAATTGAAATACAAAGCTGAGAAATATAAGTTATTGGGTGTTAGTGATGATAATACAATTGCACTTGTATCTACTACTTTATCTTATATGTCGTAGAGTCATCAGGGCCAACCCCATGATTGTACTTCTACTTTATGGAGGAAATTTTCATATATGATAGGTTCTTTTTGAAGGGCTCATGCACTCGAGTCTAGGGTGAAATACAAGTTGACAAGTGATTCTAGTAGTGATAACCCAATCTAGTTGAGTTGTTCAATGTGTAGGTTAAGGATGATATAGATTATGCCATTGGAAAATTCTTCTTTTCTAATGGCATTCCATTTCATGTGGCCAGATATCCTTATTAGAGGGAGACAATTTCAATGGTATCAAGGGAAGGAACATCATATGTGCCACCAAGGGAGAAAAAATTGAGGACCACAATCTTATATAAGAATTATTCCAAGATAAATGTGTTAATGGAGAAAGTGAAGTAATGTTGGGTGCAAAGTGGATGCAATATAGTCATGGATTGGTGGATAGACATTAGGCACCATCCACTCATCGATATCATGGTTACATAAATAGAGGGACCATAATTTGTTAAGGCACGGGTGATCCCACAATAGTGGTTTACAATTTTTGGCCAAACTGGACACTAAAATATTGTTTTTTAACTAAATCATCACTTTCGAGAACCTATAGCAACTAAACCGTGAGGAATTTGAAGATGATGCAAACTAGAGTTTTGTGACATTTTGTCTGTAGATTCTAAATTTCAATTTTTTTGGAATCAATTTCCACTTCCTTTTCCATCTCCCTTGAAAACTAGTTTTTTTGAGAAAACAACATTTTTAAAAAGTGACGCTAAGCATATAATGCATATATTTTTTCCAACTTTTTTTCCATGAAGGATAAAATTATTATTCTTTCAAATTTAGATTTGTAACTCTAATATCTAGTGCTTACACTTGGTTAGATATATTTTTATTAAATATTTTTCTTTAATCAAATTTTAAAGTCAAACCAATTACAATTTAGACATAGCGCGACCGGTTAATGCGTAATTTTTTTGTATGTATCAAAATTCAATTTATTTTTTGTTCAATCAAGGACTTCAATATTTGGTGCATTCATATTTTTCAATTTTTTTTTTGATAATCTACTATTTTTCCACGTGCAGAACAAAGAACTTGATTTTTGGTGAAAAACCTATTTTTAATAAAACTAAAAAAACAAATACATAATAAAACCAAAACATATTAAAATTATATTTGTTGGATAGCTCGTTCTAAGGACTACTTGATTCTAGTTGAGCTTGTGAACTATCCTCCATTTTTTATCTTAAACCCGAGCTTCGAAGTGCAAAAATTTAGATTTTTTTGTGTTTGAGGGGGAGAACGAGGGATAAGGGGGTTCAAACGAACACCTAGGGGTTTGAGCAAACCACCTTTAAATTTTCATTTCCTTTGGTTTTTTGGGCAGGAAATGGGGGGCAAGCATTTAAGTGGGTTTTCTCAAACCTGTAGGTTTGTTCGAACCCCTAACACCAAATTTTTTGCCATGGGCTCATTTTTTGTGATTTTTCCTTCCTCCAAACTGTAAACCACTATTGTGGCTTCACCGACACTTGACTATTTAAGATATTGTAGACATATCAAATTTTAGTTTCAGATCCTCAAGGATGCTATTGAGGAAGTTAGGCCACAAAATATGGTCTTAGTAGTGATGGATGCAACCCATGTGTGCAATTTTTTAGGGAAATTGATTAAAAAAATGTATAGACATATTTTGTGGACTCCTTGTTTTGTGTATGCCATGAATAATGTGTTAGGGTTAAAAATCAAATGTCTAACATTTAAATACATATTTGATCAATAAAACAGAGAAATATAACAGACAAAAAATTATAGTAGAAACAAGACAACACAAAGAATTTAATGTGGTTCACCCAATTTGGACTACATCCACAAAACCATAGCCATCTAATGATTTTATTATCTAGTGTAAAAAATATTACAATCTCGCTAATAATGCCTTACTGCAACCCCCATCCAAATTGCTTATAACAAGATTTTTAGAAGCTTCAAGAATTAGGGTGTTACAAAGTCATTCTTTTTCTTTTTCACTAATTTTTCCTTTTTTTGTGATGAAGCAAAAAAAATGGGAATTTTTTTTTTCTCGGGGGCTATCGCCCTCAAACCCTTGCCTAGGGATCAGCCCAGACCCAAGCCTTAGCAAGAAAACATGAAGAGTGTACAGTATAGCATGATTAGTCACCACATACCAACATAATGCACTCAAGGACATGGGAAGGATTGATTGGATAAAATCAATGGTCAACGGTGCTAGAGATTTGTAAAATTATATCTACAACCACTACAGTTCACATGCACTCTTCAGGATATTCTCTAAGAAAGAATTATTGAAACCTATTGATACTAGATATGCATCCTATTCCATTCTCTTGGAGAGAAATCTTGAGTTGCAAGAGGAATTGCAACTAATGGTTATGATACCAAAATAGAATCGATGGCTTGAGTCAAAGATATAGTAGGGGAAGAGAGTGAAGCATATAGTGAAGAGTGATGTTTATGGGATGATGAAAAATACAATATCCATAATTGCTCCAATCTTCTAGTTGATAATGAATGGAGATGCCAATACACCTAACCTATGAGAGGTGTATGAGTGCATTGATAATATTCTTGACCAAATGAGGGTTCTTTTTGTGAGAGAAGGACACCACATTAGCATTCTACATTGAGAACATTCAACCAATCATTCATCAGAGATGGGAGAAGCTCAAAAATCACTTGCACATGGATTCCTATGCATTGAACCTCAAGTGGTATAAGAAAAGGAGAAGTAGAGTTACACCCTTACATAATGTTGAGGTAAAGGAAGGGTTCTTTGGGGACATCAAAAAGATGAATTATACTATATAGGACAACATAATTCATACTGAGTGGACAAAATTTTCCACTCTTACAGGTTATTTTGAGGTGACCAAGATGGATATGGAAACTATGACACAAGAGGCCCCAATTTTATGGTGGAATTTCCATGGACCGATTTCTTTGACTACCACTCTAGCCATTCAATTGCTATCTTAGGTTTCTAGTTCTTCAACTACCAAGAGGAAATGATCTAATTATAGCTTCATCCACTCTCTTAAGAGGAACACAGTTACATTTAAGAGAGCGGGGAAGCTTGTGGTTGTACATAGTGCTTTGTGTCTCATTGATGGCAAGACACTTATATACTAATTTTCCAAAGTTTCATTTGTAAATTCAACATTGTAATTCTTATAAATATTTTTATAACTATTTTCTCATTTGTTATGGGTATATTAATATCATCCACTGTCTCCAAACTTAGGCCCTTGTTCCCCCCATCCCTAAAATCCATACTGGTGTCCCCGTGTCAGGAAACTATGTGGAACATTATATTTTGTCACTTTTCTAGTTTCACAACCTTATGTCTAAGAGCAAACCTTGATCAAATCCAAATTTCTCTTCTCTTAATAAAACCTTTTATCATCCATGCAAACTTATTAGAGTCTGGTAAAGGCACACAACTAGTAGAAAATCTTTGTGGAATGAGCTTTCTGCTTTCCACAGGATTTTTGATAATGACCATTGGATTGTTATGGGTGACTTTAATACTCCCCTTTTGAATGAGGAGAAATTTGGAGGTTCTCAGGTGAACCAGGAGAGTAAGTCTTATCTTTTTGATTTCATCAACAATAAGGAGTTGATCGATATGGACTTGCAAGGGGCTCAGTATACCTAGTCGAATAGAAGAACTGGTAAGGAACTAATTCAAGTTAGGTTAGATAGAACTTTAATTTCTTATCAGTGGCTTTTAAGCTATTTTTATTCTCTAAAAGCTCTTTCTAGAGTTGGTTCGGATCACTTTCCCATAAGATTTGTGGAAGACCCTATAAAGATGAAGAAAAATGCACCCTTTAGATTTGAAAGAATGTGATTGTCACATCCTGTTATCTTTGATGAAATCAAGAAATGGTGGAATATTGATGTTCTGGGAATTGGTATGTTCAAAATAGCTAAAAATTTGAGAGAAGTCAAACACAATTTAAGAAAATGGAAAAAAGAATATTTTGGAAACATTTTTGGCATGAAATTTGAACTTGAAATGAAGATTACAGAGATACGGGAAAAGATATAGAAGGATACATTGAAGATAATAAGGATAGAGAAAATGAGTTGTTGGTGAAACTGCATGATATAATAGCAAAAGAGGAGGAATTCTGGAGGCAGAGATCAAGGCTTTTGTGGCTCTCTACTAGAGAAAGAAATACTAGGTACTTCCATTTATCTACTTCTAAACACAGGGCTTCCAATAGAATCGCTTCCATAAAAGTTAATGGTTCTAGATTTGAGGAAGAGGAAGACATAAAAAAAAAAGTTATCCTCTTCTATAATAACCTTCTTTCGATGAATGGGGAAATCAATCAAAATGATCAAGAATTTTTATTAGAGGCCATCCCCAAGGTTGTTGGAAGGGAGGAAAATGAAAAGCTTGCGGCCATTCCCTCTATGGAGGAAATCAAGAAAGTTGTCTTTTCTTTTGAAGGAAACAAGGCCCCTGGGCCTGATAGATTTCCTATGTTCTTTTTTCAATGGTTTTGGGACATTGTGGAAAATGATGTTGCATATGTTGTTAAGGAATTATTTGGTTCCAAAAGGCTCCTTAAGGAACTAAATGCTACTTTTTTGGTCTTTATTCCTAAGAAACTAGGGGAAATGGAGTTTGAGGCATTTACACCCATTAGTCTTTAAAATTCTCTCTATAAAATCATATCTAAGGTGCTGACTTCAAGGATACTTTATATCCTTCCTTCGTTGATTTCCCCTCAGTAGAATGGTTTTGTTCCTGGAAGGAAAATCCTAGATTCTATAGTCATGGTCCATGAGAATATTTAGTCACTTGTGGAATCTAAAACTGAAGGGTTTTTTCTTAAGTTGGACATTTCCAAAGCGTATGACCATGTTGAATGGGAGTTCTTATTCAAAATTTTTAAGGGGGTTTGGTTTTAGCTAGTGAATCAATTGGTTACCACAATCTCCACATCTATCATTGTGAATGGATCTCCCTCTAGATTCTTCTAAAACTCAAGAGGTTTAAGACAGAGGGACCCTATTTCACCTATTCTTTTTACTATAATGGTTGAAATTTTGGAAAGGAATATTAAGAGATTGATCGAACAAAATTCTCTAGTTGGTCTCAATCCTTCTTCTATGAATCTGATTTGTTCTCACCAATAGTTTGTAGATGAAACAATGCTGATGGGAAGATCTTATGTGAATGAGGCTAAGATTTTTAAAAAAAAATTGGTTGTGTATGAGCAAGCGACTGGGCAAAAGGTCAATAGATAGAAGAGTTCAATATTTTTCTTCAATACCCCTGAGCATAGACAATTCAAGATTGCTAGAATCCTTGATTGTAGGGTGGAATCCTTACCTTCTTCCTATCTTGTACTTTCGTTATGCCTTAAACCCCCAGATTCCTTTTGGTTCTCTTTGGTTGACAGGTTCAAAAAGAAGTTGGCAGGTTGGGAAGGAGCTCTTTTGAGCCAAGCTGGAAAATTTCAGCTTCTTAAAGCTTCTCTTCAGAACCTCCTAATTTATGCTTTAAGCCTCTTCAAAATCCCTGCTAAATATGCAGAGGCAATTGAAAAGATCCAAAAAAGATTCCTTTGGTCTGGAGTGGAGGAAAGAAAGAGAATGCCTCTTATAGGGTGGGATTTGGTTTGCAGACCAAAAACCTTGGGGGGTTTAGGTCTTAGAAAAATAAGAACTATTAATAAGACTCTTCTTGCCAAACAAATATGGAGATCTTTCTCATCTGGCGAAGAATGGAAAGACATTTTAAGAAGTAAATATATGGTTGACCGAATGTCCCTCAAGGATCTGTTGGATTCTCTTGTCCTCCCACGTGGTTCAACTTGTTGGAATGACATGATTGCTGGTAGAAAAATTCTAGAATCAAGGATAGGATGGCACATCAGAAGTAGTAATCAAGCTAGATTTTGGGAGGATAAATGGCTCTTTAAGGAATCCCTTATTAAAATTGAAAGATTTAATAGATGGGTAGAGCAATGTAAAGCTGCTTTTCGGGAACTTGTCAAAGACTGCTGGTATGAAGGAGACTGGGTGAACTTATTCATGATCAGTCAAGAGTTGTCTTAGTTTCAATCCTCCTTAAAGGCTGTCAGCTTGGGATAGAATCAGATGGATGAAACTCTTGTCTAGATGGATAGCCCTTTAGGTAACTACTCTGTCTCTTTGGTTGTCTCTTTTTTGTCCCTCTCTCAAGCCCCCCTCCTTCTAGTCTAAAGCCTAGATTAAACACTTGACTCCAAAAGTCAATATCTTCTTTTGGACAATGCTTCAGAATAAGGTCCTCACAGTGGACAATCTTTGTAAATGGGGATTTCAAATCCCCAATAGATGCTACCTCTGCAAGAATGAGGTAGAGTCAGCCAACCACTTGTTTCTCCACTGTCCATTTGTTTCCTTAATTTGGGGAAAATTATTAGCTATCTGGAATATATCTTGGGCATTCCCCCAGACCATTGAAGGATTATTTTTACAATGGAAAGCCCCTACTCAAAATCCCTACATTCTGAGGTTATGGGATTTCTTATTCCCTTTTGTGGCTTGGGGAGTGTGGAAAGAACGTAACAATAAACTTTTTAGGGAGAAGGAGATGTCAGAGAATAATGTCTTTGAGAAAAATTTTAGGCTAAGTATAAAGGAAAATTTTAATGTGATTCCTTAAAAATATCTTAACCTGGAAACTATGGTGTGCACTCCATATGATTTAAGGATAGCAAAAGATTGGAACATTAAAGTGGATATTTCATCTGCTTCTGAGCCAACTAAGAAAAGTAGGGAGGGTGTTTGCTAGACCTTTCCACCAAACAGTTGGCATAAAGCCAACTTTGATGGAGCAGTGAAGGGCAACCCAGGTATGGCAGGAAGTGGAGGTGTGATAAGGTTCATCCAAATGGTAACTTTATGGCGGTTGTAGCCATATCCCTAGGTCACCAAACCAACCATGTGGCAGAGGCTATAGGAGCCTTTCAAGTTTTAAAGCTAGCTCATAATCTGAATATAAAAAACTTATGGCTTGAAGGAGATTCTAAAAATATAATTGATTGTATTTTAGGGAGGACCCCACCCTCTTGGACTATAAAGAATTGGATAGATGAAGCTAAGTCTATTCTAGAAAAATTTGAAAAAGTAAAATTTTCACACATCTACAGGGAAGCCAATAGTGTGGTAGATTTCTTTGCAAATGAAGGGGTTAGGAAGCAAGGATTGAACACATGGCAGAATTGTAGGGACTTGAGAATTGAAGTCAAGGCCTTACTAGATTATGATGTTATGCATGGGAAAGAGTCAACTATATTTAATGATTAAAAAGAAAGTGGCCAAGTACATCAAAATCAAGAGATTTTATGGGGTCGCGTCATGTTACTTAGAAGGGAAGAAAAAATAGCACACTTTGTGGGTGCAATGGAACAGTTGCATAATTCTGCAATAGGTTCTCGACGCTGGTAGAGTTGATAGTAAGGAGAAAAAAAATGGGGGGGATAGGAAAAGAGTTGAACCTAATAGCTATGAGGTGCACACTAGGAATGAAAAGGTTTGGGAATAGATTGTAAGAGGTGGCCTAGTTCCATATCTAGAAAAACTTCGTGGGCCCGATTTTGTGACCACAGACTACTTCAAGAAGAACTTGAACAATGATGAAATCATTCTCTTTGGAAGGAAGGTGAAGCTAGATGAGCAAATTATAGGGGAGATTACTGGTATGTCTAATGAGGGTGTGGAGTTTTATCGCGATAGAAGGTTTTCTAACGAGGTGGTAATCAGATTTCCTAAGAAGGAAAAGGAGAAATTAAAACTGGTTAAAATCTCTAATAGCTATTTCAAAATTGACACTATCAAGGCATTGTGGAGAAAGGTACTTCATGTTATAATGGAGTATATCACATTGGACGGGAGATTTACCAGAGTGTATGGGCACCATTTTTCCATTTTTAACCACTTCCACCATAAGGTACAGATTTCTATGCCTCCCTACCTATTATGTTCATTGACTAATAGTCTTGAGGACCATAAGAAAATCCCGAGGAGATACCCTATTCTTCATCCTGGTCTTATTAGGTTAATTTATGAACACTATCAAAGCATGTCGGCTTTATCTAACCCTGTAGCCTCTGCGGAGTCTAAGGACTATGATACTGATAGTGGGGGTTTGGAGATTCAACCAAACTAGGAGAGAATTATTGAAACCCACCTTTCCTCTGAGATGTCTAGTAAGAAAACCTAATCTAAAAAACCCTAGCTTGCTAAAGATAACCCTGAGACCTTCCCTGATTGCTCTGCCCCCTTAAAGAATCATGTTCTTAAGGGCTTCCCTTCCAACAAGCTAGTCTCCTACTCCGCGAGCTCCTTGGAAGACAAAGCCAAGAACCCTAAAGCTAGTAGAAATTTTGTGCCCTCCCCTCTTGCCTCTTTCAGATTTGAAGGTACTAGATTTACTAACTCCCCCAACCTGAGTGATGTTAATATCATTTTAGATCAGGTTCAGTCTGGTGACATTTTGGCCTTTGGTAGAAATGACATCAGTGACATTTTTCAGGGTCTTGAAATGGGCCTACCAAGAAATTAATGGGCTCAATCAAAGAATTAGGGCTCTGTATAGCAAATTGGAGGAGCTCGAGTTGAAGCTTGCTGCTCTCAGCAATGAAGAAGGGAAACAGAATAAGAACAACACTGGTAAGAAAGGAGGAGACATTGAGGAAAAGTACAAGTCTTTGGAAGAGGATATGGTTAAAATTAAAAATAACTTGAAAACAGTTGTGGAACAAAACCATAAAATGGCAAGGAACAATGCCATTATTATCAATGATATGTCTGAAAAGATGGGAAAAATGCAATAGGGTTCGTTGGTTGTTGACTTGGAAGCAAAAAAATAAAGCAAGAATGAGGACCAAGGTCTTTCTAAAAGGACCTAGGCCAACCTCAAAAGGAAAGAGCATCCCACTACACAGATGGTTCAAATCTTAAAGAGGGGCTTCAGGATATGAATGAGCTAGAAGCTAAGACTGTTGATCTTTTAAAGACACAAATTTAGCTGTTGTTGGCTTTTTGGCGGCTTGTTTTTTGGTTATGTTGCCTTTGCTGGCCTTTTTGATAGTTGTGGTCATTTACTATTTTTTTTTATAGCCCTTTTGTCTGTGTTGTCTTTAATGACTTTTTCTTTATTTTGTAAACTTTATGGTTTCAGGTCCTTGTAAAACCCATTTTTTCCTCTTTCAAAAACAATGATTGGAGAAATGATGGAAAGTAGAAACTTCAAAGGTTAGAAAAAGGAGAACTCCAAAAATAACACTAATCAATTAAGCTATAATTAAAAGTATTGGATGGAAGGTGAAAAGGAGCTAAGTTGGGATTATATATTAAAAAATAAAATTCTATATTTAAAGTTGGAGAGAAATCTAACATGATGATATTTATCTTCAGGGTAAGAACTATTTTTTTTATTCAATATTGTTAGTTTTTCTTGTCTTGCTTTACACTTGTGGAGCAAAAGATTGAAAAAAAATATAGAGGAATTGAACCAAATCAACTACTAAAGAGAAAAAGAAAGTCAAGTACAAATTAGTTATACAAAGTGACTCATTCTAGAATTCATTAATTAAATATAGTTTTCAAGAATTAAAAATGCTATATGGAATAACATTGACAAAAATAAAAATAAAAAATATTCTCTAAGAACTTGTGTGTACACATGTTTGTTGACTACAAGGAACCTAAGTTTATAAATTAGATGAGAAAATTTTCCAAATTCCATAATGTGTCTTAACAGACAAATGAACAAGATTCAATATTTGGTGGGGTGAATCTTTTAAATAAACCTAAAAGAAACCTAAAAGATACAAAGAATTTGGCACTTGAGGATTAATTAGTGATTGGAACTACAAATAAAAACATTAGAAAAAGATTATTTCTGTCAAAACTAGTGGAGGGATTTTAATTGGATTTTATTTTGTGGGTGTGAGCTCTCACGTTCTGCCACAAGTATCTTCCACTTGTCATATCCAAAAATACCCAAAAGTTGTCTACAATGGCTCCACTATTTTGTTAAATTCCACAAAAGTATGAAAGACATAGGTTAATTTAATTTAGTCTAATTTAAATATCAATATCCACAAGCACCAAAAAATGATTAATGGTTTTGAAAAATAGTACACAATTGAAACCTCTATTCATGATTTTACATATGTATGTAGACAACCAACAAATTTTCACTAGCATCTACCAAAAACCCTCCTCATGAACCTTACCTTACATTTAAAGATTATTAACCACTAAAGTATAAATATTTAATAGAGCTTTAAAATGTGGATTGCAGTTGCATATGCATAGATACAATAGTATGCAGTCATTGTATATGTTTTTTTATTTTTCTAAATCACTTGGTGCTGAACACTAGAAGCCCTTTCATGCTTTCCATTCGTCATTACTAATCTTGATAATATGTTTGTCATTCATCATTACTAATCTTGGATTGTAAAACATGTCAGCCTCATTACTAATCTTGACTTCTTGTCATTTTTCATTACTAATCTTGGATTGCCAACCTCATTGACTGTAAAGTTTTTGGATTGTCAAACATTGCCACATTTCCAGAGTCTAGAAAAATCAGAAAGGCACAGAAAAGGATGGTTCAAAATTAAGAACGAATTAAATCACATGGTTTAGAAAATATGATGGATTGGCATTTTCAATTTATTTTTGAGTTGTCAAGTATGAAATTAAATTGTATTGAATTTTTAAAGTGTCAAGGACACAATCTAACTAAAATACATTGAATTGATAACTATGTATATGATTAAAGTAAATTAGAATGAGAATGAAGAATATATTAAGATAAAAATGATGTTTTGAGAGGGAAGAGGAGAAGGGATGATATAAGTGTAATGTAATATCATTATTTAAAAAAAAAATCTATTTTAAGATACATATGATAATGTAATTATATTTTATGGTTATGTAAATTATATTAAAAATAATAAAAAATATATGATCATAAAATCATAATAATAAACATCATTAAGGGAGATCAAGTAGCTAATATTTAGTGAGAAGATTACCTTCATTCACTTATTCATGAGATTATGAATCTCATACATATAATTGAGGTAGAGTATGATTTTGTTGCAATTATAAACATTTTATCTAAAATAAAAGCTACTCGTCATTACAATAAGTAATTAATTTCATTTACTAAGTAGTTTTATCCACAAAACCCTTTATTTAGCTCACTTATTAAATGCACATCACTAATTATCTGAATTAAATAGATTCCAAACCTATTATTAAATTAATGAAATTCCAAACAGGACTAAGACAATAGTTAGGGCGTCTTAGTCCTCATGAGGACATTTTTTAGAAATTCTTCCAAATCCGATTCCGACATCTGAAGATTCTACATCTACCCTGAAAAACAACAACGAGACAAAGACAATAGTAAGGGCATCTTAGCCCTCCCTAACACATTTTTGAAACTTATTTGCATTTCTAGAATCCTCACAGCATCTCCAGAGTTTCCAGGTACATACATCCTAACTCCCTGTGGCATTAATTTTATCATTTGCATCCTTCATTTAGCTTGCATTATTAGTTTTTGTGAGTTGAATGCTTATTTGTCTTTTCCTTGAGCTTTTGCTTGGTGGTGAACCCCTTAAAGTTGAAAGAACCCCCTCCTATGTCCTCCTTGTTCAGAATTGACTCACCTTGCGAGGTTGATAGTCAATCCAATTAGGACTCCTAGGACATTATTGAGTGAATGTGTGGAGAAGAGTGATATTATTATCCCCCTTTTCCTATACGTTTCACAATCCCCTCAAACTCAATCTCCTTCCTCTACCCAACAAACCTCTTCATTCATCGTGCCATACCCATCATCCTCTTCAAGCAACCATTTACTTTGCTTCAAGAACTAAATGGTTTGAAGGAATTTTTGAAACTATTAAAATATTGGAATATTAATTTTAATTTAATTTTATAGATAAATATAATATATTGTAACCTACAATAAATTTGTTCTAGACATATTAATACTTGAAAAATATCCTTGATTGACATAGGGGCCACAAATTAGTGTATCTCAACCAAGGCCCTTATTTTTCATTTGTCCATAAGTATTTATTTATCAAAATAAATTCCTAAGTATGATTTTCTAAGATTTAATAATCCATCTATAAGAAAGTGAATGATCTTTAGTTTTAAGTATTTCTAAAAGGATCTTAACAAACTCTACATCACTATAGACTTTAAATTAGGATCGTTTAAAATGTACCTAAGAATTAATAGTGTTATACATGAGTTGATGTGAATGAGGTGTCTCTAGATTCTCTTAGCCATATATATTCTACTAATGGTCATGGATTTTGATATTGAGGGTGTACATATTAGTTAATGAATTGGCTTAATTATCCCCGCATTATCAATGATTACCATAACTTCTAGATGTACAAAAATATGTCCTACTCCCCACTAGGAAAACATATTTCATTTGCTTCTTTCCATTTAACCAAATCATACATGAGGTGGCATAAGAAGAAAATAAAAATGATATATATATGCTTTTGAAACCTATATATATGATAATGTCAATTGTTTCTTTCTAGCAGTGTTAGATTTGGAAGCAAATCATATAATCATTCTCTACCTCAACTAGTTTTATAACTTGTATTAATGTTAAATTTATACATATTCATACCCTTGTTCCTTGTGGTAAGAATTAATATATCTTTTAATATAATTATTTTTAATAAGCCACTGCTATTCTTTGGGGGTTTTTTTTCTTAAGGTGTGACTTCCATTTCTAGTTTGTGCAATAAGGATTATATTTTAAGTATATCTCTAATATATAAAATACATTTTTCAAAAAAATAAACAATTAAATATACACTAAAATATAAAATATCTAAAATTGTAGTATTTTAAATTCATATCATATAAATTATCATGGGGTTATATATAAGGTTCTTCCAAAATATTTGTAGTTAATAATACGTACACCCTATACTACGATTACAAAATTAAAATAAGTCCTCAATGCATGATGCCCTATGGTCTATAATATAAAGGAAGCTGTTCGGTAACCATTCCATACATGCTATAGTGGGTTTTGTTCTGCATCAGATATGTCGACTAGGTGATGCACAAGATCTAATCAGTTAAGATAATGGGAAAAACTTACAACACGAATCTGAAAATAATACTATATAGGCAATAGCTATGCAAATACACCTATCAGACAACACTCTCTTAAATAGAATATTCAGCTATGAGCAACTTACAACAAGAATCTGAAAATAATACTATATATGTAATAGCTATGTAAAGACACCTATCAGACAACACTGTCTTAAATAGGATATTCAGCTGTGAGCAACTTACAACACGAATCTGAAAATAATACTATATATGTAATAGCTAAGACACCTATCAGACAACACTCTCTTAAATAGGATATTCAGCTGCGAGCCTCCATGAAGGGCAGACAAGCAGTGGAGTTTTTTTGGGAACAGTTAATCCAAACTCTTCCTCCAAATCCACCTCACCCTCCACAGTCCAGTCGAAGCAATGAAGAAGCTGAGCAAGTGCCAACTCAACAACAGAAAGACCTGTGGAAATCCCAGGGCATCCTCTTCTTCCTGTTCCGAAGGGCAGCAAATCGAAGTCCTGGCCTCTCACGTCCTTATCATTGCCCATAAACCGCTCGGGCTTGAACTGATGAGCATCGTTCCAAACGTTTTCATCCCTTCCCATCGCCCACAAATTCACATACACCCTTGTCTTTGGCGGAACAAAATATCCTCCAACGCTGCACCCTTCCATCGACTCGTGGTGGAGCAGAGGAACTGGCGGATGAAGTCTAAAAGTTTCCTTCACCACGCATCTCAAGTAGTCCAGCTTCACGACGTCACTCTCCTTTACTCTGCGATTTCTGCCCACTGAAGATTCCAGCTCTTGCTGCGCTCGTGCTAGCGTTGCAGGATTCCTCAGCAGCTCAGTCATTGCCCATTCTACTGTTGTCGACGATGATTCTGTTCCGGCAGATAACATGTCCTGCACAATTTTTCTCTTCTTGAGAAAATATACACTGGCAAACAGAAAAGCATTTTTTAAAGCAGATCCCAATTTTTTAACTTACCAATATGATTGCTTTAATGTTGACTCGTGAGATTGTTTGACCCTCCGTCTCGGCCATGTCGAGCATCACGTCTACCAAATCTTCAACATGATCTTCTTCCTTCGCTTTTCTTTCTCCCGATCTACGATGAATGTGCTCATCGATTACTTTCTCAGCAAATCCATCGAATATTTTGTGAACGGCCTGCATGCGACCACGGAATCCTTGCAAGTCGAGCCAGCCGAGATAAGGAATGAAATCACCAACGCAAAATGCACCACCCACAGCAAACAGCTCGTCATTCATTTGTTTAAAGCCAAGCCCTCCACTCAATTCGTTGTCGGAATATGTCCTGCTGGCAAACATTCTGCAGATAATATTTCGAGTAAGGGAGGAGAGCCTCTTCTTCATATCCACACACTGCGCTCCGTGCCCGCTTTCCTGCCAGATGGAGGTGATCATGGCAGACACTTCTTCCTCTCTCACAAATCTGAAAGAATCGTTTCTCTTCACCGTGAGCAGCTCCACCGTGCACAGCTTTCTCATGTGCCTCCAGTACGCACCATAGGGGGAAAACGCCACGTCTTTATGATCATAGCATGTGTATTTCCCGTTTGTACAGATCGGTCTGCTTGCAAAGACCAAATCATGCGTTTTGAGGAACTCTTTGGCCATTGCAGGGGAAGACGCCACAACAGCGGGGGCGGAGCCCAAACGGAGACACATAATGGATCCGTACTTTTTTGCCAGCGTCGTAAGAGCCTGATGAGGAAGGTTTCCCAAGAGATGGAGACTTCCTATGACAGGCCATGGACGTGGTCCAGGAGGCAGTTTCAATTTGCTGCCATTGCTCCTCCTCGGCTTATACAAAATACAGTAGAAGAAGAAGAAAATCCCAAGTCCAATAGTCACGGCCGCATTCAGGGACTCCATGCTATGAGAAAAGGGAAATCTGTGAGTCTACAATGAACGAAATGACATATTTTTATAGCATCTACAATCCACAGAAGTCAATAGGATTTAAGATAACGATGAAGAAGTTTCCAGTTTTATCTAATTTTACATTCTCAAATAAGATACGTAAATTATCAACGTATAAGATGTCTCTACGTCTCTTAATTGAATCCGATATCTTTATACACTCGACATTCCGGGAACCAACCCATTTTAACATACACGACATAATTGCCACAGAATAATAAAAAACACTGGACAATATGAGGTGAAGATTCATTCCAGAAACTTGGAATGCATATGCACCGCACCACACAGAGGCTTTTGAGCCGGTTTAGGGAATTTCTGCGAAGTGTAAGGAGATAGCGTCACACGTATCTTGTGAGTGACAGACTCGCACGTAAACTACTTATTGCAGAGTGGGTCTAAGACAAATTTGTTCCTATGTATAGGAATCGGTAAACAGAAGACCATGAGATTGAAATCTTAGCCAATTCCCCACGTTTTTTTTTTTCCCTTGGTCTATGCTGTCCTCCAAATAGATTTTTGACTTTATTATTTTTAATTAATCCTCCAAATAGATTTTTGACTTTAATTTTTAATTAATTGGGTCTATGCAGCCCTCAAAATGAACATTTGACTGTATTTTTTTTTTAAATAAAGAATGTATTGTATCTTTATTTTTAATTGATTAATAATTACGGTCAAATGTTCATTTTGAGTGTTGCATAGACAATTCCCCACATTCTTTGTCTATGCAACCCTCAAAACAGACTTTTGGCTTTAATTAGTAATTAATTAAAAATAAAGAATGCATTGTATCGTTATTTTTAATTAATTAATAATTATGGTCAAATGTTCATTTTGAGGGCTGCATAGACAATTTCAGCCACCACACATTCTTGCTCTTTTGAGATCATATCATCTTTGCATTATTGACAGTTTGTTTTTTGGTTGTCTTATTCTTTGTAATTATTTTGTTCCTTTAAGTTTCATATAATTTTTTATTCAAATGATATTAATGGCAAGAAATGACAGTTAATGTAAATAGAAACAATCGTTCTAGATATTTTGAGAGAAGTTTAGAATTTCAAAGAAGCATGCAAGTTTTCACTAAGCGTCATTGTCAATATAAATGAAAGTAATTTTTTTTAATAATGTTTACGGATTTGTTTAATTCAAATTAATTGATTTATTTAATTAGTAATTGTATAGTAGGTATTAGATTTTTTTATAATCTATAAAGAGGATTAGTATATATTGTTCAATATAACAATTATGTTGAGTTATAGTGATCTTTTATATAAAACTTAACATACATAGTAATAATGTTTTTGATAAGGGATAGTCAAATTAAGTTACTAATAAGAATACTGAAGTGATTGAAAAAAGATTGAATTGCTTATGATTCAACAACTTAATCTTGATGAGATGCATTTTGTCTAGTGCAATGTATTGAAAAAAAACCATACTTTCATGAAATGTTTCCAATGTTGGCCAAACTCAAATGAATTAATATCTTTTAATGAAATGTGAAAGGTAGTAAAGATTGTGGATTCGTTAATGTTGAGTGTTGCTACACCAATTAGAACAAGCAATGCAACACTAGGTCGATCATTCTACAAATCAAGTATGACTTTCCAATGCTTTGTACGATCATTTCAAGGAAAGTCTTCCTTTCATTCTTACAAAAAGGGATAGAATATTATCATATGCAACATGCTACCCACTTAATAAGTTTCTTAGGTCAAGATTCATATTTCCTTGTTGCATGCAAGTTGGTGTGTTGATTAGTTATATCTATGAAATTAGCTACTAAAACCTATAAGGAGATGGGATGCTACAAGAACCCTAATTGTGGTTATTGTCAATGTCATGCTTATCAAGCATGTCAAATTCATCAAAGTCATGAGGAACACCCATGTAAAGGAAATATAAGATTTACTACTCTTCAACCTCAATCACATTCAATGACTCGATGTCAATGGAAAGGGTGTGTAGTGGTTTATATAAAAGGATTTCATCCCCCAAAAAGGACCCAAAAGCATCTATTTCCTTAACAAGAATTCCTATGAATCAAGGTTTTTCACAAATAATTGTTAAAACTACACCCCTCCATTATTGATTATCTGTACAAAAAGCTACAAACTTGCAATTTCGTGTAGCTTTAATTAATGTCAACAATTCTAATGATAATGGTCTAACCACACATGTAATCAATAAATGTTGAACTTGAAACACACACAACATCATATGCAATAACATGAAACTGTATTTTTTTGGTTCATTCAAATACACAAAGGACCTACTACATACTATAAGGAGGGATTTTAACAAAAAGTGATAACACTTTTGGGATTAAATATTTGGATCAACCACACTCTTTTCCTTGAAAAATAAAATTTAATTGTAATATGCTTATTAAAGTTGATAGCATCAAAGATATAACTAAGCATATCAAAATACATCTCTACCAATGTTTAGATTGTGTAGCATATTTTCCAAATGTAGTTGGGGATTGCAAGGTGAGAGAAGAAAGTAGTAGTCCACAATTTATTTCTAGGTGGAAAGCTTGATGGAGTTGTGGATTTTTAATTTATCACATAAGAGTAGGCATGTATTTTGCATGAAAATTCTTAGAAAGGAGTAAATATGATACAAGCTGTAAATTCCAAGGAAGTTTATAGTGAAATGCCAACAAGGATCCTTTCTTACATAAGTATGTATCTTTAGTGTGTTTGGTAAGTCATTCTGATTCAACACGATTGATTTGATCAACATAGCTCATGAATGAATCAACTACTAAGATTGCAAGTGTGTCCAACAAACATTTATTAATGGTGCAACATTGAATTTCTTCCCCCACCATTATTTTGGTTCCAAGTAGATACATAAATATTGATACATATTTATGACACATTTTACAACATCTTGATCCATTTAATTATTTCTCTTAATGGTAAGTGCTTAATGGAGCCAAAATAAGTTATGGATAAGGGTAGAAACTATATGTTACTTAATACTTAGTAGAAGAGAGAAAAAGTAATAATAAATAAAAATGAGTCAATAAATATGTAAATTAGTTGTAGAGGAAAGAATCATAACCATACCAGTAGTCCTGTATTCTTAAAAGCATCTTCAACACTTATTCTCAGATGCTAGTGAATCTATTATACATTTTGTCGCTACCAAATGTGGGTTGTGAACATTTTTTTGGATCCTCTATTGATGACAACTATTTTTTATTATGTAAGATGGTAGGCTAGGCATGACATTATGCAAGTGTAGTCACTTTGCACCTATTATACTTAAATTGAAGAAAAAAATAGGGCAACCAAGTTGTCTAATCATATTAGAAACCTCTCCTTGATACTTTATCCAAAATGATTATGTGCTACACAAAGTTGAGACAAAATGCATTACACTATGCAAGCTTGTTATTAGGAAAGCACTACAATTATTATTGAACTTTAGAAACCATCCCTTGAAGGCTATCATCCAAGATCATCCTTTTTGAAGCAACCAAGATCACTTGCAAGATAAAAATGCTTGTAGAAAAAATAATATGCAAGATGAATCAAATATCATATGCAATAACAACATCATCATGTAAAATGTACAAAATAGCATTACATATATTGGCAAGGATGATGAGGTGAGAAGGAGGGACTGACACTCTTGTAGGATTTGGTAGTGAACTTCAAGGAGATAATAGTGAGCTACCATTACCTAGAATCAGCTACAAAAAGAAGACACACCTTCCACAAGAGAGTATGGCAAGAGAATAGGTTGCTTGATATTGATGCAATAATGTACAATGATCAATATTGGATCAATGATAGTACATCCCCTATGATTTATAAAATGTACAAAAGGCCTTTCCTATATGGGAAAGGTGAGAGATAGGATTAGATTGTAGTACCCCTCCATTTATGCTTATGTTTTATGCTGTTATGATTTCACACTGTTTGACTATGATACTTGGTTTGGATATTTTGATCGCTGGTTTTGAGCGATAGTGGATTTATTCAGTGACATGATGATACATTGTATGGTGATTATTGATTTTAGACATGATTTGATATAGCTTAGATGTTTACCTTCAGATGATTATTGCTATGTATATGTTTATAATGGACTAACTAATATTTTAATTCGTCAGTCTGATGTGACATGTATTGGTGTGGAGAACGGAATCACATCACTCATTTGCGAGTTCGCTATGATGTCTGTGATTTTCTCCACACGGTGTGCCTGTACAATGGTTTATATATATATATATATATATGCATGTTATTGCTTGGTTGTAGGATTGCAGGTACATGACATCGACTCCACCTGGTTACTCAGGTCTGAGCATGTCAAGACTCAACGGAAATGTTGACTGGGAGGTAGAAGTTAGGTTCATCCTAGTCTAGTCTATAACCCGGTCGCAGTACATTGTCTGTTTTAGTTCTGAGTCATAGGTTGTCTTGTACTTTTCTGTTTGGTTTAATTGCTTGAAAGGAAAAAAATGTCAATTTTTATAATAGTTTATTATGCTTTATTTACTGTTATTTAAATTAAATTTTAATGTTAAAGAAATTAGTTTTGCAAGTTATTTAATTAATTAATTATTTAAATTAAATATTATTTTTGTGGAAATGGCATGCTTTATTATTAAATATATTTGCAATTTGTAAATTGTTAATTTTCAATAAATAAAATAAATGCATGCAATTTGAATAATTAAATTTAAAAATTTAAAATGAATTGAATTCATGCAAATCATGGAAGGCAAGATTGCCGAGAAGTGGTTAATAGATATTTTGCACTTCTCAACATGTGTGCAAGTTGCATTTATTGAATTTTGTTGAAGAATTGTTCACGGAGGTTAATTTGGATCTGGAAAAACACAGAGGGATCCTATTCTATTTTCTCTTCACGGGAAAAATATCAGTGCTTTTGCTAAATTTTTTTGTATATGCTTTTGGAATATTGTATACTTGTGGAAAAATCTCTGGTTGCTATTTGGGTCTTGTTCTCGGGAAAAGTTTTGGAAGGCTACAGGCAAAAGAGGCTACAGAGGTTCTCATCACCAAATCAATTTCTAAAGCTTTGGGAAATTAGGTATTCTTTTGTGGTTTTAATGTGGTTTTAATTTGTTGTTTTGAAAGATTATCTGTGAAATAAATCTCTTTAGTTTAAATCCTCTGTATTTTTCAAACAAATTTACTGTGTATTCCCGGAATGGGATTTATTAAGTTTCTTTCTTTCTAGAAAAATGAGTTTGTGTGAAAGGAAATTATTGAATTCATTTGGAAAATAATGCGTACTATGAAATTTCCCTATTTCCCTTTTGAATTCCTTTTGAAACATTTATAGTTTCCCCAATTTCCCTACTGTAACCCCGTATATATTTCTTTATTCTCCGATTAAAGATAAAACCCTGTTGGAATTTATTAGATATATATATATATATATAACCTCATATATGAATTGGATTGTGAAATGTTTTGGAAATTATATATATATATATATATATATATATATTTATGTTGAAATCGTCGTACAAGCATATTCTTTTAAAAATGGATTAAATTTCCGTATTTGCGGAATTGTAAATCTACAGGTTATTGTTTATTTATTTTATATGTAATAGAATGTGAATTCCATACTACTGCGATATATGTTAAGGGGGGCCGTGGCTACCCCACAACCGCCCCCATATGGGGCGATGGCTGTGGAGGCAGCTGGCGCTACCCTCACAGGCAGCGACGACTGTCTCATAGCCGCCTCCCTATACGGGGAGGGTTGTACATATATAGCTGCGGGCTATGTTCACTGTGTACACAGTCCACAACTATATAAAATGTGTTCATTCTGTGTTCAAAATGGTAATTACGAAATTTACTTTATTTTGACTATTAAATTCGATTTATGGTTTCAGTGTTATTTTTAAATATTTATATATATGTGTATATATTATATATATATATATATATGTATATATATATATATATTATATATATATATATATATATGTATATATGTATATATATATATATATATATATGTATATGTATATATATATATATATGTATATATGTATATATATATATATATATATATGTATTTTGTATATATATTTAATGTTGAGAATATTTGATTAAAATATTAATGTGGAAAATTTAGTTTGGAAAAATGAGAAATAATAATTTATTTGTATTTAGATAGTTATGCATATAATGTTTTCAATGAGCATAATTATTAAATGTTTTAAGAACTGTTGTTAAGTAAAGAAAAAGGATTAGAAATAGATACTTTCTCTCTTTTAATTGTTTGACTAGATTTAATATATCCCAATGATAGACGTGTATTCATTTTAAGTTGTTTTAAATTTTATTGGGTAAAAGGGGGAAAATTATCTTTACATGATTTTAAGTCTTCCAGTTCCAGTCTCTTCAAGGGAGTAAATTTGACTTTGGTTCCATGTGATTGAACAAGTTAGGGTACTGCACCTGATTTTGTGAACGAGTTATGATGTCCATTCTGGTATATTTGGTATTATATGTTGAATTTATGCACTTTTTCTACCCTAGATAGTAAACTTAGATTCCTTTGTTATGTTTAGGGGAGTGGCTTTTTGTAAGGGCCGACACACAAAGTGGTGTCAGAGTAACTTGCAAAGAGTTAGTAAGTTAGTGAAAACTAAATGACACAATAGTTAAATTAAAACTCTTAACAAGATGTTTATGCCTTGCTTATGACTCTTGAGCTAGTTCAGTCTTGAGTATAAGATGAGAAGGCCTGGAATGGCGAATCGGTGTCTTGTTTCTTCAAGAGACATTTTATTCCGCAATAGTATGCAATGGGGTCGGGTTTTGTAAGAGGTTACTAGGGTAACCCAAGTTGGGGGCCGGAACCTAGGAAGAAACACCAGGGTAACCTTTGCAACGTTGTGATGACACTCCACCTAAAATAATAGTTAACTTTGTGTATGTAGTACATTCAATTGTCTTAAAATCTGGAAGCAATGTAACAACCAGTCAGTTTTGTACTAGTGTCTAGGGTTAGTAGATTATGTCTAGGTAACCATATTACTATCTCCTAGCACGGGGGGTGGACCTACGGGTACCACATGGTTGGGTGGAACGTGCACCTTACTCCGTTGGGTCCCCAGTTTGTGATCATGGCATTGAGAGCTTCATGGATGGAGAGCTCGCACTTGGAAACTTATATGTACAGCTTCTTTGTAAATTGTAAATCTTGTATTTGAAAATATCCCTCAATTGTATATGAGGTGAACAATGTAAATGTAATTGTAATTATTATTGAACTACCTCATCAGATGGATGAGTATTGTATTATATTATCAAATGCAATGTAAGAAACAAGTTTGTACTTTATGTTATCTTGAATGAAAAATTTCAATGAAATGCAATGTTTATTTTTATGTTAATGTTAATTAATATGTGCAATGCAAAATACTAAAGTCATCTATGGAAACTCAAAGTAGTGTAACATCGCGTAACTTAACGAATGTATGCAACTAATTAACTTAATATTATTATTATAAAAAAAAATTATTACACCTTTATACACAATTGCAACATTCCTTAGGTTATTATGATGGGGCATTACAGATTGGTATCAGAGCCAAGGTTACAAACACTGGACGCTCTAGGTAATCGCGAGCCCATTAGGTTGACCTAGTACGTAGTGTCACAAACTGTTAGCCTTCATTGAATAGTATCTAAGACTCGTTATTGTTATGTGTAGGAACATGCCTAGGCAAGGTGGAAGAGGTCGTGGTAGAGGTCGATGCGGAGGCCGAGGGTCAATCCCTCAGGTTACTCCCCCTCTGAGCCCTCATCACAGTGATCAGGCAGAACAGTTGGATCAGAGAAATGAGGGACAGAATCCTGAACAGTCAGGAGTAGAGGGTTCACAGATATGTCCTTTATTAGAGGAGGTCCTAGCTCGACTTGGACCTAGACAAGAAGTTGAGCAGGAGGTTGTTAGAGAGAGAGAGATAGATCTCCTAGGAGAGTAGATGATACAATACATCAAGATGCTATTATTGCAGGACACATGAGGGATTTACTGAGGGCACGCCCTCCTACCTTTGATGGTACAAGAGGTGGATTAGAGGCTAAGACTTGGCTACTAGATTTAGGTAGATTCTTTTCCATGCACCCTTACGGTAGCAATACCCGTGCAAGATGCGCTATTATGCATTTGAGAGGATTCGCCTCTACTTGTTGGCGCCTGGAGGAGCAGAAGCTCCATTTGGATATTGGGTCAGTGTCTTGGGAGATGTTTCTTGAGAGGTTTAGAGCATGGTTCCTATCGGAACACTGGAGGAAGTGATGAGCTGACGAGTTCCATGATCTATGTCAGTTGGCTCTTTCTGTTGAGCAATATGAACGTAGGTTCTATGAACTCAAGCAATATGCTGGTATTGGCGATGATGAGCCCATGCTAGTACAACACTTCATCAAGGGTTTAAACGCCCACATTAGTGGTGGTGTCTGAGTCTTTGAGCCAAAGACTATGGAAGTTGCGGTGGAGAAGGCTCGCATAGTGGAGGAGAACCTTGTTATGGTGTTAGGTGGTCACACAAGAGTACAGATTGGCAGTGCTCCTGCAGCAGGTTTTAGTCCATAGGGTGGACAGGCACAAATAGGTGGTTCCTCTAGGAACCAACATACACCCACAAAGGGTGGGCAGCAACAACAATGTACACCTCAAAAGAAAAATAATCCACAACCACAAGGTAATAGTCCTCAAACAGGAAAGGGTCGCAACTGGTGGCGCAACAAGCGCAATAGGCAGGATCAACCTGCGCAGAGTGCTCAGTCTACTATTAGTAGGGGTAGTTTCCAGCAATCCAATGCACCTTCGGGTGGCAGAGGATTCGGTAGAGGCATAGGTTGTTACTCATGTGGGCAGTAGGGACACATTGCTAGGTAGTGTCTGATGAGAGGTTCTACTGGTTTTGGGCCTCGACCTACAGTTTCAGAGCCTACAGTGGGTGATGTAGGACGATCACATACAATATACGTTGCGGTTAATGACCGCCAAGCCGATCACCAGAACACAGTGGTCGAGACTTCAGGTAAGTTACATGGTGTTAGTTTTTCCATTCTTTTTGATACTGGAGCTATTGACTCCTTTATTTCATCAACCATTGTTAACCATTGTGGTCTTGTGGTGGTAAAGTAAGGTGGTAAGTGGCAAGTTGAATTCACCTCAGGGGTGAAAGTAGCGGTAGAGAACCTAGTACATAATTGTGAACTTAAAATTGGTGCGTTAACTACCTTAGTAGATTTATATGTTACACCCTTAGGATCATATGACATAGTCTTAGGAATGGATTTATTAGCATATTATCATGTTGTAATTGACTGTCGACTTAAGACAGTTAGTTGCATTAATTATCTAGGTGCAAAAGTGGAAATCATAGGTGTGCAAAGACCTATCTCTTTGTGGATGATATCTTCTATGCAATTAAAGAGATGTCTTCGTCAGGGATGTCAACTGTTTGCAACAACAGTTACTGATTTGGAAGAAGGTGAGAGTCGAGAGGTATCTCTTGATGATCATCCTATTCTTAGGTAATTCGCTGACGTGTTTCCTGATGACATACCTGGAATGCCACTGAAGAGGGATATTGACTTTAGAGTTGACTTAGTTCCTGGAGCTAAGCCTATATCTAGAGCTCCTTATAGAATAACGACTCAGGAGTTAGAGGAACTTCGTATTCATTTAGAGGAATTATTAGAAAAAGGTTTCATTCATCCAAGTATTTCCCCTTGGGGAGCACCTGTCATCTTCGTAAAGAAGAAGGATGGGTCACTTAGGCTATGTATTGACTATCGTCAATTGAACAAGGTTACGATTAAGAATCGTTATCCTTTGCCTAGAATCGATGATCTTTTCGATCAAATTAAGGGAGCTAATGTGTTCTCTAAAATTGATTTGAAATTTGGGTATCATCAATTGCGAATAGCTGAAGCAGACATACATAAAACTGCTTTTCGTACTCTTTATGGGCACTACGAATTCACAGTAGTACCGTTTGGGTTAATGAACACACCATCAGTATTTATGAGTTTAATGAATGGTGTTTTTTGTACATACCTTGATCGCTTTGTCCTAGTATTTCTCGATGATATTTTATTTTATTTGAGAAACATGAAGGAACATGAAGAACACTTGAGACAGGTATTGCAATGTTTAAGGGAAAATCAATTGTATGCGAACCTGAAGAAGTGTGATTTCTTTCAAACTGAGATTAAATATCTTGGACATGTGATATCTGGTAAAGGTATTGCTGTGGATCCTTCAAAGATCCAAGCTATTGTAGATTGGCCCGCGCCTACTAATGTAGGTGAAGTTCGTAGTTTTATGGGTCTAGCTGGTTATTATAGGTGATTTGTAGAGGGATTTTCTAGAATTGGTCATCCTATTACTTCTCTTAAGAGAAAAGGAAAGAAGTTTGTTTGGAAAGAGCCATGTCAGTTGGCTTTTCAGACACTTAAAGAAAATTTGACTAATGCGCCTATACTGATTGTTCCTGATCCTACTAGGGATTTTGTTGTTTGCACGGATGCATCCTTAGAAGGTTTGGGAGCAGTTTTGATGCAAGATGGGCGCGTGATTGCTTATGAGTCTCACAAACTCAAGGATCATGAATTAAACTATCCTACTCATGATCTAGAACTTGCTGCAGTAGTGCATGCATTAGTTCGTTGGAGGCATTTCTTATTAGGTCATCGTTTCAAACTTCATACTGATTATCGTAGTCTACAATACATTTTCATGCAACCTCACTTGAATGCTAGGCAGAGATGGTGGATGGAGTTCTTGTGTGAGTACAATTTTGAAGTGAAATATGTTCAAGGAAAAGAGAACGTAGTGGCTGACACTCTTAGTCGTCGTCGACATGAGATCTCTGCTACTACTCTTGAAGTAGATTTGAGAAGTCAAATATTAGCTGCACTTCCTACTGATAGATTATATCAGGAAGTGAGGTCAAAGATTGAATCTGGTAGACCTTTAGAAGGTCGATTTGTAGGATATGTCCTTGAATCGGATGGTATATTACGACAATTAGGTCATATTTATGTACCACATTTTGAGGGTCTTCGTACATTAATTATGATTGAAGCTCATCGAGCTCCATATTCAGCTCATCCAGGTGTCAAGAAAATGCATGCCGATCTTCATAAATTATATTTCTGGCCTAGTATGGAACGTGATATTGCTGATTATGTATCAAGATGTCTTGAATGCCAGCGAGTTAAAGCTGAGCATCAACATCCCGCTGGATTATTGCAGCCACATCTCATTCCTGAATGGAAATGGGACATTATATCCGTTGACTTTATTGTAGGGTTACCTATGTCATCACATCGACATGATGCCATTATGGTAACTGTTGACTGATTGACTAAAGTAGCTCATTTTTCACCAGTACGATCATCTTACAATGCTTCATCCGTAGCTAGGATATTTATGGAGGACATAGTTAGATTGCATGGGATTCCTCGTAGGATTATTTTAGATAGAGATCTCGTATTTACTTCAACCCTATGGACTTCATTACAACATGCTATAGGTACACAGTTGAACTTTAGTTCAGCGTATCATCCTCAAACTGATGGACAAACAAAAAGAGTTAATCAAATATTAGAGGATATACTTAGGATGTACGTAATGGACCAACAGTCTCGTTGGGAGGATTATCTGTATTTAGTAGAATTTGCTTACAATAACGGATATCAGAGTTCCATAGGTATGCCACCATTTCAAGCATTATATGGTCGTCTTTGTCAAACTCCACTAAGTTGGGATCGACTAGAGGATAGAGTATTACTTGGACCTGAGATGCTTCGAGACATGGAGCAACAGGTTGACTGTATTAGGGAACATTTGATAGCAGCACAAGATAGGAAAAAGAAGTATGCCGATGCGCATAAAATTGACTGACAGTTTGTTGTTGGTGATAGAGTGTTTCTTCGAGTGCGAACGCGAAAGAGTCCAATCCGTTATGGAAAAGGCTCTAAGCTTGTGCCTCGTTTCGTTGGGCCATTTGAGATCTTAGAGAAAATTGGTCCTATGGCGTATCGACTCGCCTTACCACCCAGTTTGTCTCGTATTCATGATGTTTTTCATGTATCAGTTCTTAGACCATATCATCCCGACATATCTCATGTACTTGATTGGAATGCATTACAGGTAGAGGATGGGCAGCTGGCTTTGGAGCCCGTGGCCATTCTACAACACCAGACGCTCAGTCTCAGGGGTCGAGATGTTGATCAGGTGAGGGTCCAATGGGATCGTAGCCATGAGGCTTCTGCTACTTAGGAGGATGCGACACGCATGAGGGAACTTTATCCCTATCTGTTCGTAGGCTTTTAGGAGCAAGCCTGATCCTAGGGGGGGAGGATGTAGTACCCCTCCATTTATGCTTATGTTTTCCGCTGTTATGATTTCACACTGTTTGACTATGATACTTGGTTTGGATATTTTGATCGCTGGTTTTGAGCGATAGTGGATTTATTCAGTGACATGATGATACATTGTATGGTGATTATTGATTTCAGACATGATTTGATATAGCTTAGATGTTTACTTTCAGATGATTATTGCTATGTATATGTTTATAATGGACTAACTGCTATTTTAATTCGTTAGTCTGATGTGACGTGTATTGGTGTGGAGAACGAAATCGCATCACTTGTTTGTGAGTGCCCTATGATGTCCGTGATTTTTTCAGCACGGTGTGCCTGTACAATGGTTTATATATATATATGCATGTTATTGCTTGGTTGCAGGATTGCAGGTACATGACATCGACTCCACCTTGTTACTCAGGTCTGAGCGTGTCAAGACTCAACGAAAATGTTGATTGGGAGGTAGTAGTTAGGTTCTCCTAGTCTAGTCTATAACCCAGTCACAGTACATTGTCTGTTTTAGTTCTGAGTCATAGACTTGTTGTCTTGCACTTTTCTATTTGGTTTAATTGCTTGAAAGGAAAAAAATATCAATTTTTATAATAGTTTATTATGTTTTATTTACTATTATTTAAATTAAATTTTAATGTTAAAGAAATTAGTTTTGGAAGTTATTTAATTAATTAATTAGTTTGTTTGGTTAAATGGTTTGATCATGAAGATTAAATTTATTTAATTAAATTAAATTTTTTAAGTGTGTGAATAGTTTTATTTGAAATTAAATATTATTTTTGTGGAAATGGCATGCTTTATTATTAAATATATTTGCAATTTGTAAATTGTTAATTTTAAATAAATAAAATAAATGCATGCAATTTGAATAATTAAATTTAAAAATTTTAAATGAATTGAATTCATGCAAATCATGGAAGGAAAGATTGCCGAGAAGTGGTTAATAGATATTTTGCACTTCTCGACATGTGTGGAAGTTGCATTTATTGAATTTTGTTGAAGAATTGTTCATGGAGGTTAATTTGGATCTGGAAAAACACAGAGGGATCCTATTCTATTTTCTCTTCAAAAGAAAAATATTAGTGCTTTTGCTAAATTTTTCTATATATGCTTTTAAAATATTGTATACTTGTGGAAAAATCTCTGGTTACTATTTGGGTCTTGTTCTCGGGAAAAGTTTTGGAAGGCTACAGGCAATAGAGGCTATAGAGGTTCTCATCACCAAATCAATTTCTAAAGCTTCGGGAAATCAAGTATTCTTCTTGTGGTTTTAATATGGTTTTAATTTGTTGTTTTGAAAGATTATCTGTGAAAGAAATCTCTTTAGTTTAAATCCTCTGTATTTTTCAAACAAATTTACTGTGTATTCCCGGAATGGGATTTATTAAGTTTCTTTTCTTTCTGGAAAAATGAGTTTGTGTGAAAGGAAATAATTGAATTCATTTGGAAAATAATGCGTACTGTGAAATTTCCCTATTTCCCTTTTGAATTCCTTTTGAAACATTTATAGTTTCCCCAATTTCCCTACTGTAACCCCGTATATATTTCTTTATTCTCCGGTTTAAGATAAAACCCTATTGGAATTTATTAGATATATATGAATATATATTTAACCTCATATATGAATTGGATTGTGAAATTTTTTGGAAATTATATATATAAATTTATGTTGAAATCGTCGTACAGGTGTATTATTTTAAAAACAGATTAAATTTCTGTATTCATGGAATTGTAAATCCGTAGGTTATTGTTTATTTATTTTATATGTAATAGAATGTGAATTCCATACTACTGTGATATATGTTAAGGAGGGTCGTGGCTACCCCACAGCCGCCCCCATATGGGGCGACGGTTGTGGAGGCAGTTGGCACTGCCCTCACAGGCAGCGGCGGCTGTCTCACAACCGCCTCCCCATACGGGGAGGGTTATAAAAATACAGCTGCGGGCTATATTCATTGTGTACATAGTCCGCGACTGTATAAAATGTGTTCATTCTGTGTTCAAACTGGTAATTACGAAATTTACTTTATTTCGACTATTAAATTTGATTTAGGGTTTCAGTGTTATTTTTAAATATTTATATATATGAGTATATATATATATATATATATATATATGTATATATATATTATATATATATATGTATATAATATTATATATATATTATATATATATTATATATATATATATATTATATATATATATATATTATATATTATATATATATATATATGTATATATGTATATATATATGTATTTTGTATATATATTTAATGTTGAGAATATTTGATTAAAATATTAATGTGGAAAATCTAGTTTGGAAAAATGAGAAATAAGAATTTATTTGTATTTAGATAGTTATGCATATAATGTTTTCAATGAGCATAATTATTAAATGTTTTAAGAACCGTTGTTAAGTAAAGAAAAAGGATTAGAAATAGATATTTTCTCTCTTTTAATTGTTTGACTAGATTTAATATATCCCAATGATAGACGTTTATTCGTTTTAAGTTGTTTTAAATTTTATTGGGTAAAAGGGGGAAATTTATCTTTACGCGATTTTAAGTTTTCCAGTTCCAGTCTCTTCAAGGGAGTAAATTTGACTTTGGTTCCATGTGATTGAACAAGTTAGGGTAGTGCACCTAATTTTGTGAATGAATTGTGATGTTCATTCTGGTATATTTGGTATTATATGTTGAATTTGTGCACTTTGTCTACCCTAGATAGTAAACTTAGATTTCTTTGTTATGTTTAGGGGAGTGGCTTTTTGTAAGGGCCGACACACAAAGTGGTGTCAGGGTAACTTGCAAAGAGTTCGTAAGTCAGTGATAACTAAATGACACAATAGTTAAATTAAAACTCTTAACAAGATGTTTATGCCTCACTTATGACTCTTGAGCTAGTTCAGTCTTGAGTATAAGATGAAAAGGCTTGGATTGACAAATCGGTGTCTTTTTTCTTCAAGAGACATTCGATTCTGCAATAGTATGCAATGGGGCTGGGTTTCGTAAGAGGTTACCAGGGTAACCCAAGTTGGGGGCCAAAACCTAGGAAGAAACACCAGGGTAGCCTTTGCAACGTTGTGATGACACTCCACCTAAAATAACAGTTAACCTTGTGTATGTAGTACATTCAATTGCCTTAAAATCTGGAAGCAATATAACCACCAGTCAGTTTTGTACTAGTGTCTAGAGTTAGTAGATTATGTCTAGGTAACCATATTACTATCTCCTAGCATGGGGGGTGGACCTACGGGTACCACATGTTTGGGTGGAATGTGCACCTTACTCCGTTGTGTCCCTTGTTTGTGATCATGGCATCGAGAGCTTCATGGATGGAGAGCTCGCACTTGGAAACTTATATGTACATCTTCTTTGTAAATTGTAAATCTTGTATTTGAAAATATCCCTCAATTGTAATTATTATTGAACTACCTCATCAGATGGATGAGTATTGTATTATTTTATCAAATGCAATGTAAGAAACAAGTTTGTACTTTATGTTATCTTGAATGGAAAATTTCAATGAAATGCAATGTTTATTTTTATGTTAATGTTAATTAATATGTGCAATGCAAAATACTAAAGTCATCTATGGAAACTCAAAGTAGTGTAACATCGTGTAACTTAATGAATGCATGCAACTAATTAACTTAATATTATTATTATAAAAAAAATTATTACACCTTTATACACAATTGCAACATTCCTTAGGTTATTATGACGGGCCATTACATAGATAATATTAAATGACAAGTTTCTTAATCCTATGACATGAGACAACTAAAGCTAAGATAAGATCACATGAGAACTAAGACCTCTAGAAAGATTCTTAGGACATAAATAAAATTAACATGTGAAAAGGGCCTAATAGATGAACTAGGTAGGTAAAAAAACTTATTCACACTAACATCCCCCTTAAGTGCAACTTATAGAGAAATAAACAAATGCAAGAATGTAGATATGATGCAATTATTTATGGATGATGGGATGGGCCTGAGCCACTAGGCCATGTTAGGTACTATTTTATAAATTATCTCTCACAAATGGAGTAAAGTAGATTAATTGCATCAGAAAAAACCCCTCTCCAAAAGAGAGAATACAATAAAAAATCATGTAAAAGTGATGAAAGAAGTGATAAATGAAGGAATTATCACGAATCCCCGAGGACTACATCCACCAAAAATATATAATGGATATCCCCCCATAAGAGGGAAGAAGAGATACTGTGTAGGCCCCCCATAATGTTTAATCTCTTACAAAAATGGTGGATGCTTGAAGAAAAAATATGATCCAAATTCTACAAAAAAAATTCCTCACCTTGGGAAGAAAGAAAACCGAGTGTATATGCAAGAATAATTGCCACTCTGAATAGGAATTATTAGGAATAAGAGTGAATATATATGATGATGCCTCTGAAATGTACTCATGTTTCACCTTGTCCATGGAAGATGATTCCACGATAAAATTAGGTACATGATTAATAAAAGAAGAAGGTGAAAAACTAGGATCAAATTCTAACTAATGTAGAAAAATTTCCAAAGATAATGATGGATTGAAAATGGTAGTGCAATGATTATCATTAAAGAGGAGCTCGATAACCCGTCAAATGTTTCCTCCAAACCTACATTATGAGACTCACAAAAAATAAGATATACCTATCAAATGTTCATCCCACAAAGCTAAATCTAAAATACAAAGATGGTTATGCTAAGCATGAATTATGGGAGCATCAATAAATGACTCTACACAAGGAATCAATGATAATTATGGATCAATAACTTTATTTGAAGGAGAAGGATAATCTAAAGAAGCCTCATCATCTTCATATAAAAATTCAAATATAGATTTAAAGAACCAAACTCCTAAATAGTATCATATGTTAGTGTGAAGTGTCTTTATGCATCTTGTTATCTTTTCTCTAGTTCCTACACCTAGTAGTCCTATTCACACTCTAGAGCTTATGTTCACTTAGTGGTTTAGTTGTCTCACCTCATTGAAACTTGACATGTATGCCTTCACACTTGTCCCAAGTGTTCTACATGTGTCACATCACTTGGAGGGTTATTCAGTCTTTATATTTCACCTTCCTACCTCCTCCTTATCCTATATAAACAAGGAGTGATCATTGTATTCTACACATTCTATGATAGTTATTTATCCTTTTCATTGTGCTTGATTCATTTCATGGTAGTTTAAATATTGCATTCATTATTTTCTACTTGAACATGGTATCAAAATGTTGAATTGCAAATTCCTTCTCAATTTTTGGTGAATCAATCTTTCAACCCTATCAACGAAGTGTCATAGAGCCAAACATATTCCACCATTACATCCATAAGACTTGGGAAATGAGGAAATACCTTTCATTACATTAAATTTGGTAATTTGTATTCTAAGTTACAAATTTTAAGCCTATTGTACTAAAATTTGTAAAAATTCAAAAAAAATAGTAGAGCCTACTAATCTTCCCATTAGGTAGAAAATTGTAATTTTCAAGCATTTCTAGCTCATTTGCAAAATTTATAATTTTTTTGGTCTTGTGGATATTTTTCTCTTGCAAGGTTTCATGGCATACATCTATGTTTTCTAACAATTTGTTTCAACCTACACACAAGGTTTTTTTCCATGAAGATCAATCATGACTTTTAGTTTGCTACCTTCAAACCCACACACCTCATGATTTATCCTCTTGTACGCCCTTTAAAGGCCCATTCAGACCATTTCTATCCTCCCACACATCCCCTCAATAATAGAAATTCCTTGCATACCTAGTGGTGGTACCCACAATCTTTCATCATTGGTGTTTGAACCTAGGATTGGTATAGGCACATAACATATCTTCTGCAATCAAGAATATTTTCCAACCTCTTGTTTGGTGTCTTGTCTAAACCACTACCACCCATGTCTTGCCTAGTGGTCACCATGTTGACGCACACTTAACCTGCATTACATTCACATCTATCACATCTTAACAATGGGTTCTATGAATAAATGTTCTTATTCTAAATTTCATTACATAATTTAAATGCATATATCACTCATTCATCAAGGACATACACATTCATACATAGAAAAGATATTTTGGAGTTCTTCATTTGAACACACCCAAAATATCATCTTGTTTTCTTTATATCAAATGTGGGTTAATAGAACCTTATTTATAAAGGTTTCTCACTACATTATTGAGTTTTCTTGCCATCAGAAAGAGGAAATTCCTCTAGGTCCTCAACTAAATTTACATCATATTTCATAGAAGAGGATGGTTGAGCATGCAGGCTCTCCTTATCCTCTTTAGTTAACAAGGGTGCATTGGGTCCACACCCTAGAAGCCAGTCCCTGAATATGGATAGCTTTTTGATCTTAGGCTTTCACTTCTCCTCAATCTTCTTGCCTCTCTCTAGCTTAAGTTGTGTGAGGGCTTGAACTAGCATCTCATCATCGAGAATCATAGGTTGAACCTTTGTCTTGTAATTTTCTTCCATTAAAAATTTCTTATTTGAGGTTCTAACTGTTTTCCCTTTCTTTCATCCTATCTTTCACCTTCCCATACTTGCATTCAATCCAAGTTTTATGATTCTCATATTCCTGAGTGTTGTGAAGGTTTATGAGCATCACAACCCAGTCCACAACTTTTAGCTACATTGTTAGGAGAAGTGTATGACACCTTCTGATGGAGAAGATGAAGGTCACTCCCAGTTTCTCTACAAGCCTTTTTTTTAGACTTTCCATTGGTCTTTCTGCCCAGGAGTAGTTTTTGAGGGGCAAGGTTGGATTCTTTGATGAGAATGACCACTTCCCCAAACCTCCTGCATCTCCTACACCATCATCGGTAGACGAGCACAAAGTTGTCCAAATCCCTTCAAAGTACATCTTTTCCCTTAGTAAAGGGTTGGGTGGCTTGGAGAATCACATAGAGAAAGACCAGAAGTTGCTTAGAGCCATTGAGGTCATTAGCAAGATAAAGTATATAGTGGGAAAAGATCAAACATGAATAGAGCTCCTAGCTAGCCTCTCTATTCTGAATGAAGCATGTGACCTTCCAAATGATGCTAACATTATACAATGGACCACTCTTGAAGAACATGAGAGAAAGTTAAGAATGCCAATTCCTCCCACAACTGTATACATGGCTAACACAATCTCATCATTCAACATCCCCTCTACCTCCAAGAGGTTCGAAACTATCAAAGATAAAAAAATTCCCTTAGGTTTTTGTTTCACCCCTCTTATCACCTCTAGCAGTGGAGGTTTCAGTGGGTTGAGTGGTGGAGGCTTCGATAGTGGCGGTAGCCTCAATGGTGTGGGTGGCACTAGTGGAGGTCATTTAGGTGGAGGCCATGGTGGTGGCCTTAGAAGCAGAGGTGGATTTGGTGGAGGAATTGTTGGTGGTGGTGGCTCAAGTAGTGGTTCTGACGATGGCCACATTGGTAGTTCCTGAGGTGACTCCGATGGTGGTTCTAGAGGAGGTCCCACTAATCCTATGTCATCTTACGACCCTATTTTGAACATTCTTCTTTAGAATATGAACAAGATGCAAATCCAACTAGTGACTCTCTCCCAAGCCTCTGCCCAACCCTTCTTCTTACATAGTCCATCGTCAGTAGTAGTCTTAAGTACTCCCTTCCCACAGGGAATGAAAATTCACAATTTTGAGAAATATGGTGGCAAAGGGGACCCACAAATGCATGTGTATTCCTTTAGTGCCCTGTGTACAAATTTCTTTCATCACGATGCATTTATGGAAAAAATATTCCCTTGATCTCTTAAGGATACAACACTTGAACGGTACTGTTCCTTACTAGATAAATCTATTTTATTATTTGATCAACTTGTGATTCAGTTTCTTCAATAGTTCCAAGCCAACATTAGACCGAAGATGAAATTTTTGAATCTTTTCTGGTATAAGCAAGGGGATAATAAAAAGATTACTAATTTCATAGCGTGGTATCAAGAGCTCTTCTAACAGATCTCTTACCCACTGGGTGATTCTGACATACATAAGGTATTCATAGGGATCTTGTAAAGGCCTTGGTAGGAAATTTTTTCCCTTATGAAATACCCTTCTTTCATGCATCTCTGTGTAGCATTACGAGAATATCAACAGATGGTAGTTCAATTTGGTGGATCCTCCCCATGCTCTCATTTAGAAGGGAAGTCCATTGTATCAATCTCTTGGAAAGGTAAGGTTGTTAATAATGTAGTAGCCACTACGAATGATTATGACCTCAAATGCAACAAGAAGTTCACAAAGTTAGAAGAATTTTATTCTTCCATCCTATCGAAGTTGCTAAGGGTAATATCATAACCTTGGAGAACCCTAAACCTCTCAATGAACCTTACCCTAGTCGGTACAATACAAATTCCTTCTATCAATGGGTATCAAGTCAATGAACATGATACCAAACATTGTATGTGCATGTGTCATGAGATACAGGATCACATCAAGGATGGTACTATTCATCTTGATGGGAATAAACAAAATACAAAAAAAATGGTGGAAAAAGTGAACAGTGACATTCTGCCACATTCTTCCAACATGATTATTGATTCCTTTGATTCTACTACTGAGCTTGAAGCATATGTTAACATGGTTATAGTTACTCCTTCTTGACAACCTATGATCGGCCTGTTGGATGTGACATTCACTTCGCAAGATTTTTCCTTAAACAATAATCCCTCTCCCCTTTACATTCCCACTCACCTCAATGGGAACATTGTGATAGGAGTCTTAGTTGATCTTGTGATTCGAGTGAATATCATTATAGAAGAGACATGGCTTAATTCATTGCATAGGGGGGAGTACAAATAAATGAAATCTACCATTTTTATGCATGATGGTCTATCTCTCAAGTCATATGGATTGATAACTCTATCCATCCTAGTTGGACCTAGGGTTGTAGACACTTTCTTCAATGTCATTCTAGAGTTGGATTTGTTTAGGATGAAGCTAGGCATACCTTGGCTAGCTTCCATGAATGGAATTGCCTCAGTCATTCACAAATGTTTAAAATTATCCCATAAAGGTGTTGTGCATGTAGTGCATGACACTGGGTACTAGCCTTTGGTATCTTGTGGGGGATATTTATTGGATCACTTTTGGCCCACCTTGGTTGGTCTACTTCCTCAAAGAACATACCTACTTTATAACAATTATGTGAAGTATAAGACTAGGGACAAGGGATAGCCGAAATTGACCCTTTTGATAGTACAACAGTCAGTAGCGTCCTCTTCTTAAAAGTGAAAAGAGAAGCTGCCCCATCCTGAGGATGGCTCTCCCACTCCTCTTTCCAAAGAAGAGTTTTGGATGAGTAGGCTTGGCTTTTACCCTCTAAGTCTAATGGTGCCTGCTTGGCATAGACCTAAGATTAGGATATTGGATCTCCCTAGTAAACCACTCGGACCTTAGTATTACTTGTATGGTAGAAAGAAAGGTCCTTGAGGGGAATCATCTATGTTTCAGCCTCCACAGCCTCCCACTACTTCTGATCCCAAAATAGTAAATGAGAAGAGGCCCACTATCGAGGAAATAAATTTGACTCCCCTCATTGTTTTTCAACCTACTCCTCATGCTCCCATCCAAGAACCTATCCCTCCACTAGAAACAGTTATGGTGGACACTCCCATGGTAGAGTAGGATCCTTTTGTTCCTTTGCAACCTTCATCCTATAGCTCAAAGAGTCATAAAAACTACCTTTCTCATGAATGCAAGCACTAGAAAAAAGCTCTATCGGCTGAGCAGGTTGCCTTTTAGAGGAAAGAAGGGGAGATGAACGCCCCTACTTTTGGGCCTCCTATTGTTCCCTCCTCTCTCCTCCCCTCTAATTTAATCCAACCAAGCTCTGTATTGCTTCTGAATCCTATTGTGAGTACACCAGACTCCAAAAAGGTGTAGGTGTTCATCACTCCTTTTTTTGAGCCACCCTTGTTGATGTCCCTTCCAGACATCCCACCTTTCTTGAAACTTGTAGATATGTTGAACAGTTTAGTGGTGTCCATTGTGGTTTTATCCTCCTCTTCCTCTGTGCCTCTTGCCTTGTTTGCATTGAGTTCTCATGCCTTGATGAAGAAAAATATGGAGGATGGCCCTTCCAATAATGGAGGGAATAAGAGGAACCTACCCTCTTTGAAGGGTGGTCTTGCATTGGCTTTTTTTGTCTTAGTTACAAAACCAACCCTGGCTTCCCTTGATTTCATCACCATTCCCAAATCACTTGGTGAGCCAAACGGTGAACCTTGGGCATAACCTTCTCCATCCATTGAGGTGTCACATGGGACTCTTGTAAAGTGCATGTTTAACTCTCTAGATGAAGTCTTAGACTTTTCAACAATCTTCACAAAATCATTGACCATAGCTCCTCAAGAGCCTAGTAGAGAAGACCTTATGGGGCCTTCTTCCTTAGCCCTTGTTGTGAGAGGGTCAAAATCTCTTGCCCTTAATATTCCACCACTTCAAGCTTATCCTCCTTCCCCTTATGATGATCTAGAGTGGGAAGTGGATGACATCTTGGTCAATGAGTGTTAGGGGGAGGCATCTTCTTTATCTTTAGATTAGATACACTATGTGTTGTGATGTGTTCCCATGTACTCATGCTATGTGCTCTTGGATGACCCTTGTCACCATTTTTGGTTCTTGGATATAGGTGTGTTTTTTGTTTCGTCAACCTTCTTCTATTTGTATCATCATTCTTCCATGTTTGTGTTTGATTTTTAGAAAACTAGGGATGTTGCACAACATTGGGGACATTTAGGCTTCCCTTCCATGTTGACCCAATTTTTATTTTATTTTTTATCTTCTCGTGCATTCTTCACATGGTTTGATATAGTAGGGGGTTGATGATAGTTCATTTATATACTATTATTATACTTATATATATTTATGAGTAGGTATGACCCCGAAATATCATATCACCTATGTGCCCTTTGTTTATGTTTATTTCTCCTTTGCTCTTTCCTTGTCTTTTTCTCTTCTTTGCTTGAGTTTTCCCTTTCAAGTGTGACAACGCCATTTCCATGATACTACAATTTTTCAAAAAATGCATTCATTTCCAATGAATCTTTTCTCAAAAATCCTTGTGAACATTTCTTTTTCAAAACCGTGTTCACAGCTAGGACCCCTAATGGAATGTGTTTCCTTCATCATGGGTTTGCAAAGAAAGAACTTGAAAAGTTCCTTTGAGGTGGAAGAAACTTTGGCCTCGCCCATGCAAGGGAGCATTTTCTTCCATTCAAATTCCTTGATGAAGTGAACATCTTTTGAAAGGATTCCTTGATGATGAATTGATTTGAGAAAAAATGTCTCTTTTTGTACTTTCTAACAACATGTCTCTTAGGTAGACCCTTTTCTTATGTCGGGTTCCTGAGGGAACGCTTTGAGAGCCTTCTAATTTTTTGACGGTCTGTGTGACTTTTTCTTTATTTCCTATGTGGCCACTTTGTTTCAAACATGCTTTATCTATGAGTATGCACGTTGCTTTGTAGGTGCACTTGCAAAGTTGCTTTCCAATTCAACTATGTGGAGTCTCGTCCTTTGGGTTTCCTCCACGAAAGAGATCTTGGTGGATGCCTCCTTGTAGGTCTGCGCACTTGTAAGGAACTTTCATCTGGGTTTCCTTCATGTGAGAGATCTTGGGGGATACCTTCTTGTAGATCTATGGGCCTATAAGGCATATCCTTTACAAGGCTTCCTTCATGTGAGAGATCTTGGGGGATGCCTCCTTGCAGGTTTGTGGGCCTGTGAGATGCTTTCATCCTATAGGATTTTTCCATCATTGGTTCAAGGACCTTTGGTGTACCTTATGCAACTTCATAGTTCTACAAGGCTATTGAGCCTTTTGTTCCATCCTATGCCTTCGAGCTCACCAGATCATATTTTGTTTTCTTGTTGGTTTGGGTATACATCTCTAACCCTACTAAATCCTCAATCTACTTTATGAAAGGACTCATTAGTACACGTGCTTGCTAAAGTGGGGGAAAAATGTATAAGAGAAAATTTGCACCCCTTACTCAAATTCCCCTTTCACATAACTTCACCTTAGAAAATCAAATCTGAAGGAAAAATTCCACATCACTCAACTTCCTTCCTTCCACTTGGCATCTATCTCTTTTGTTAGTGAGAGAATATTTTTCAAGGACAAGTGCACAGTGTGCAGACATCCACACAGTGTGCTTATGTTCCTAATAGATTCCTACATTTGAAGTTGGAAGAGGCATTACATTTTCAATTGGGGTCAATTTGTAACATCCCTCTTCGACCAAGCGACCTCAAAAATCGTAGATTCTTCCCACTTATGCTTCAAATTCATCCATCTTCATCTCATTTCATCCTCTAACAATTTTCTAGATCTCTACACAATCTCTCTAAGCAACATATTGACATTCTCTTCACTCTCTAGCAACACTTCAACACTCCATCAACTCCACAAAGCAAGTGTGAATCAAGCCATAGTAATTTGGGCTTGGAGTCTTCCAAGACCTCCCTTCATCATAGTCGAGGTTGTGGTGACCTTGACAAGTTTTCTTTCTCCTCCATTGGCTAGTGAGCTTCTGGATGGAGGTGATAATGCTTCACTCCTCTCCTCTGTGATTTGGTTGAGTAGCACTTTACTATTTTGTAGTGTTCATTGTATCTTCTACTTTCTTTAATTAATTCTTTATCTCATATTTCTCTCTCGTTTCTATTTGGTTGTTCGTGGAGGTGGAAACACCAAAATAGGGGTCTGACTAAGGCAGACCTCTATACAACCCCAACAATTTTCCCTTCTTTCTTGTGTGTAGGTGAATGTACATTTGGAGCTAGCTGGTGAACTGGCACCTTGGTGAGACAATTTTCATTACTTTATCCTTCATCTATCTACTTTAACATCTTTGTTTATACTTTTTGTACTTTATTGTTCTATTTTTCTCATTCAAGAATAGTTAGCTAGGTTGTTAGTTTATTTTATAGTAGTGTCTATTATACTTTTTGTCCTTAGGTCATACAGATGCCAGCACTCTTGAGACACTAGTGCGCCATGTTGTCATCCCAAAATTGTGCTTTTATCATCAAATAGAGAGTTGTTTGAAGTGCAGTATTGAATCTGAAAACTAGCTTGCCTAGCCTAAACTTGGATTTCAATTCTGAAGGGTGATTGAAGTACTTTATAATCATCATCATTCTCAACCTCTATTTGAAACACCCCTTTAGAGTGAGGTAAGTTAGATTAAACAGTTTCCCATTTATACTTAAATATTTCATTTGTATTAATCATGCTATGATAAGAAATCATTCTAATGTATTCACATAGTTATTATTTAACAAAACGATGTTTTCTACAACAAAGCATTCACAGTTTATAATAAAATAATGTTTCTTAAGAATGAACACATATTTTTCATAATAGAATGATGTTGTTTCAAACTAAATAGTTACAAAACAATGTTGTTTACTTATAAAACATTCAATGTTTATAACAAAACAATATTATTTCAGCTAAACAATTGCAAAACAATACTGTTTCAATTAAACATTTACAAAACAATGTTATATCAGCTAAACATTTATAGAACAATGTTGTTTTAGCTTAACAATTACATAATAGTGTTGTTTCAAGTAAAACATTCACAATTTATAACAAAACAATGTCATTCACAACAAAACAATCACTATTTACACTAATACAATGTTTTCTATAGTGAAACAGCTACAATTTATAATGAATGATGTAGTTTGCAATAGTTTATAGTTACAACTCCAAGTTTCCATATCTTTGTTGATCCAAGCTTTATCATTCTAATAGTTATGTATAAAAATTTCATGTAAAAAGATAACCCAATGAAGTTATTATTAAATTTTTAAAGGTATTTAAAAGAACTCAAATGACATGCTAACCATGTATCATTAGTGATAAAATGTTCAGAATCAAAGAATAAATCTCTTCTAGGCTTGAGTTGAAAAACCTTATTAAATATTAATATAAATACTTATGTCATTCTAAGAATGACCCAAAGTCGTTGACTGTGGCTCCATACATGGTGGTCAAGGTTGGCTAGAAAGTAATTGTCCCAAGGACATTTGGGTGTCATTTAGGGTGAATGATGGTTTACAATACTGTACATACATGAAAATTAAGAGAAAAAATTAATCGTTCAACCTTTATCCTTTAAGGATTAGGTAACATGAAACCACAATATCCCTATGAAATAATAAATATTTGTAACTAAAAACAAATAACAAGAACCCATGTTACAATATGGGCGATATAAGCCTACCGTCACCCATGGCGACTAGGCAACCGAGATCATTTGAAAACCCTTCGATTTAGGATCGAAGGTGATGGCTTCACACCAAATGGGTGACCATCAGATGAATAATAATAAACAAAACAAAATATATGTATCATAATCTTTCTATGCAAGATTTATCCTACCCTTTAAGGGTGGTATGGATTTAAAATGAATCACATTTCTCTAATCATAGGCTTATCAGATTTACCTAAAAGCCATGTCATGAGCTATACAATAGAATACATGCAATCCTCTACACAAGGGTAGTGGAATTTAAATCTTATAGAGTGTTATACAATCAACTTCCAAACTATCAGTGTTGCATGCACCGACAAACTGAGTATAAAAATAAAATGACATGGTTATACTTAAAATAAAAAAATGCTAAACTAGTTCAAATGATTTACATAAGAAGTTCGTTGAACATATTTTACTCTATTTAATGAAATCGACTAAGTAACATTTTGAACTATGTAAAGTTAATAGATGAAACTGTAAAATGAAATGAAAAGAAAACATTTTTAGTGAAAAACACCAAATACCTCTAAAAGCAAGGATTTTCATTTGGCTTTTTCCCATGATGCTTGTCGAACAACCCATTCTCTTTGTGTTGTGTCGATGTTATCCTTCAAGATTAGCAACTTTCCTTCTTTTCTCTGCCTCCACTAAGGGTTTTTTTTCAAATGATGATGGGTATTAATTATTTTCCACCCCACCCTTATAATTTGAATATTGCCTTCATGTCGATGGCAAACCACGACCTTCGTGGGATTTTCTCATGATATGGTTTTAAATTCTAAAAGTTCGATATTGATAATATCGGTTTTCAAATTCAATTGATAAGGAATATGAGTATGTATGTGTATATATATGTATATATATACTATATAGATATTTATATATTTTAACATTCATTCAAATTCACTCATATTTGTTCTTTGATTTATATATATATGTATTTGCATATAAATGTACATACATGTATACATATAATTTTTTTGAAGAGGTTTATATGTTTCATATATCAACATTCAATTAAATAAAAGAACTTTTATTTCATTTCAAGAATGAATTTATTAAAACAAAAGAGACTTTTACTTAATTTTATATAATGAAATTCTTATTTTTTTTAATCATGCTTTAAAATACATAATATCATTTTCTTCTAAATTTCTCAAAACACAAAATTAAGGTAAACAAATTCAAACATGAAATCATGGGTTTTATTTCTCTACAAGCCATTCATTTTCAATCATTGGAGAAATTCGAATCATGTAATTGAGTTCCTCTATATGAAAAAAGTTCAAATGCAAATAATCATGACATTTGTGGTGTGTGCAATCAAATTCCATCTAGCTTACCATTTGATCCGAATAAACAATCCTTCTTCAATTGTTTTCTTGTCCTTCAACCTCTCACCCTACAACTCCACACACTTGCACTTTCCAAAATTCATTAGTAACGTTCAAATCATAATAGTATATAAGATAATTCAAAAAGATCACATAGTCAATGACAGTCAACTTCTTTCAATATTTTCAGAAATATCAAAATTTCCATTCAAGATATTGAATTTCCTCAATAATTAAATTTATCATATTATAATTTAAAATGAAGTAAAATTGGGTTATGACATGTCCTTCCCCTCTTGGAAGAGACATCTCCCCGATGTCTATTTAATAAAAATTAAAGCACATATGTCTATTTCAACATTAGATCAAATTGTTCCAAATCAAAACATCATAATCTTTCAATCCAAATTTGTCAAGAAAAATTATCTGTCTCTTTCTTAAGAAAGAAAATGTGGAAAGGAGCGTTTTATTTCTTTTGCATCCTCCCAAGTAGCATTTCCTTTAGAATAATGGTCCCATTGGACCTTAAACTAAGCAATATCACTGCTCTGCAACTTAACGTTGCATCTATCTAGGATTCTAATGAGATCCACTAGGACCACTCTTGGATCATGTATCTAGAAGGATTGAAAATCAAGCACATGAGATGAAATAAGATGATATGGTTTAAGAAAATAAACATGAAACACATTATGAAGTCAAGCCAGAGTAGGTGGTAGAGATAGTTTATAGGCAACTGGGTTAATCACTTCCAAGACTTCAAATGGTCCCACTTATCTTGGGGCCAACTTGGAAGACTTCCCAAAGGCAATGGAACTTTATAAGGTTTGACTCTTAAGAAAACTTTGTCCCCTACCATAAACTATCTAAGAGTTTTGTTCTTATCAACATAACTTTTTAGTCAGTTTTCCACCTCCTTCAGTTTACTCTTAATGACTCATTTTTTCTTCCATTTATTTAAGCATTTCAAGTCCTACTATGATCCTTTCATCTAATCTATCCCAACTAATGGGTGTATGAAACTTTTTTCCCATAAAGAGCTTCAAACATTGCCATACCTAGAGATGTATGATGAGAGTTGTTATAAGAAAACTCTACCAATGTAAAATATTCTTCCCATTTATACTATTGGTCCATATAATACATTCAAAGGAGGTCTTCGAATACTTGATTCACCCTCTCTATCTGTCTATCAATCTAAGGATTGTAAGTCAAGCTGAAAATCAATTTGGTTCCCAATGCAACTAGCATTCAGGGTCATCTAAAATCCTGAGGTCATTTAGGTGTCTCTATTTGAAATGATAGTCTCTAGCACTCCATGCAAATAGAATATCTCCTAGAAAAATTTCTTGGCCAGGTTCAATGATCCATCTTTAAGGTTTCCTAAAATAAAGTGTGTAACCTTGGTCAACTTATCAATCACAACCAAGATAACATCATGTTGATTCTTGCTCAATGACAACCCCTATAAGGAATCCATACTGGTCACCTTCCATTTATGCTCAAGTATGTAATGAGGATACAATAGCCTAGATGGATGTGCATGCTCAACCTTGAATCACTGGCACTCTAAGAATCTATCTACATACTCCACTACATCCTCCTAGATTTTAGGCCAAAAATATAGAGTTCTCAATTTTGTGAGCATCTTGGATACTTTGGGGTGTCCTAAATATGTTGCATAATTATAATCCTCTAAAACCAACTTCCTTAGCTCTCTAGAGTTTAGAATATGCATTCTTCTTTGGTATCTCAAAATGCCATCTGGTTTGATCTCATACCCATTGAACTAGTCATCTTATGGGTTCTCTACCAGGGTGCTCATCCCTTGGTAGATGCTATATCACATGTTTCAAGTTATACCTTGCTAAAATCATGGTTGTTAGATGTCTTTGTCTACTAAGAGAATCAACCACTCTATTCTCTTTTCCCTTTATATACTCAATTTTGAAGTCATACTCACTAAGGAATTCCAACCACCTTCTCTATCACACATTAAGGTTTGGTTGAGTAAAAATATATCTCAATCCCAGGCATGGTATGTCTTTAGTTCAAATGGATTCCCTAAGATATAATGCCTCCACATCTGTAAGGAATGAACTATTGCAGCCAATTCCAAATCATTTTGTGTGTAGTTCACCTCATGTTAATTAAGCTTTCTTGATTCATACACTACCAATTGTCCATCTTGCATTAGTATTGCTCCCAATCCCTCTCCTAAATCATCTGTAATTACTATGAATCTTCTATTTGTTGGAAACAAGCAAAAATGAGAGGGGGGGTGAATTAGTGTTGAGGAAAAATTTAACTTTATTATTTTATGATTTAACTTACTTAATCATTCAATAGAAGAAACATGCATGAAGAGAAAGAAAGAAAATCTCAACACCATAACACTATAATGTTTATGTGGAAACCCTATTAGGGGAAAAACCATGTTGGATGGCCAATCCACAATATAATATGAGTATACCCAAAATAAGAAGTACAAAATGGGAATGCACTTGCATTCAAGCTCACTACTCTACAATGATCTGGAATAAATCCAAAAGAGTGAACTGGTGTTCAAATAGAATCCACAATGCCTGATTAGAGTTCCAATTAAGCTTTGATGACAATCTGCTATCCTTCAGACATATTCAACATTTTTTCTCTTGTCTACACAACTCACACTGCAAAATTATTAATGCACAAGTGAAACCGTGCATAATTTCCTAATCACTCTTCCTGATGATTAGAACACACCACCATACAACATTTTCATACACAATAAATGATATATCGAATCTCTTATATATCCACAACTAGGAATACAATCGCTATAGGTTAGCCTTAATAAAACTTGAAAATATTATTAACTGTCAACCCAAAATTACAATTAGATTTACAATGTGGATCTAGCACCTTTTTCTAGATTGTAGCTAAGACCCATAATTAAATTTTTGAACGTAATTTTTTTTAAATAATTCCATTTTACAGATCCACAATGCACCATATTCATTGAGTCGGCTACAATGAGGAAATAGACATAAAAAATTCTACTAGATCTTCAAGCTCGTACTACCACTAATGCAACACCACAAAATTCAGCAATAAGATAATATACATGCTCACCAAGCAATCTTAGGGGTCCACAACAAAAAAATGATGATCCAGTGAAGTAGATAGATTGATTATTTGACTGGATACCCTATTCTTCAGATATTCTATCAGTAACACATAATTTAATGCACTTTATATTCCTATATAACTAGATAGAGATCTGCGGACCATGAATATGACTTTATTTTCCATCAATGACAACACTGGAAGCCATATGCCAACAATATCCCCCTTTGGCATTGATGGAAACACTTAGAAAAATGACTAAGTGTCGAAACTTATAAGCACACTACCAAAATTAAGAATATTACTCCCCCTAAGAATGTTAAGGAATTTTTTTCTGCACTCTCTCCCCCTTTGACATCAATGACAAAATTGGGGAAACCAAAATTGTAAAAAATTGTTAAGACTTACAAAAATTTGAAGACGTCTGCAAAGAGATTCTTCAACCCACTTAAGTTCGAGTCCCAAATACTTTCCAAACTCTCCAAAATGGTTATATGAACACAAAGCAAATATGACAAGGTTTTTGTTGCTTCGAGACTTACCGGATTAGGAGCAGTCATAACATCTTTAGCTTCTTTCAGAGCATTTACCATCATTTCAATATTTGGACTTATCATTCCCTTGAGTTCACATACTCTGCCAATGATCCTTTCATTTTCAAATTTCAGACTCTTTATTTAGTTTAGGAGAGATATTTGCCTAATTTTCTTGATTAGAAACACTTTCGGCTAAGGGGTAAAAGTGTTGGAAATATTCACTAGCTGTTGTTCAATGTCCTTCATCTTCTTTTCATTTGCTTCAGTAAATTTTGACAATACTAAGCAAGATTTGTATATATTTTCTCCTTCAGACATAGTACCTTGAATATTAATAGGGTGATCCCACAAAGCTGGTTTACAATTTCTGGGAGGAACCGATTTTTCCTGAAATCACATATTTTTAGAAAATATAATAATTTAAGCCTTAAAAAGTTCCATTTCAAGAATTCCAATTGAAGAGGGTTTGATCAAACTACCTTAAATCAAACCTCCTTGGATAGAACCCCGCTAGTTTTGAACCATACCTATAATAGAGTCTCCTTTACACCTATCAAAATGCTGATAAAAAACCACTTTTGATTTACCTTTTGGGGGATCAAATGAATTCATTTAAAATTTATTTATTGCAATTATGTAGTCCTTATTATAAGCTTCCCAAAAAGTATAATTTTAAATAAATTTAATTAAATTATTATATTTATTTTTTATTTCTCATGAATGTAGGTTTTTTACCGAAAATCAAGCTCTTTGTTCTAGACATGTGGAAAAATAGCAAATTATTAAAAAAAATAAAAAAATACTAGTGCACTAGATATTGAAGTCCTTGATCCAACAAAGAAAAAAAAAATGAATTTCGATACATATACAAAAAAATTTACGTGTTATACAGTCGCGCTATGTCTGAATTATAATTGGTTTGAATTCAAAACTTAATTAAAGAAAAAATATTCGATAAAAAAATATCTAAACAAGTGGAAGCACTAGATATTAGAGTTATGAATCTAAATTTGAAAGAATTAGCATTTTATCCTTCATGGAAAAAATGTTATGCATTATACGGTGAGCATTACTTTTTAAAAATGTTATTTTCTGAAAAAAAACTAGTTTTCGAGGGAGATGAAAAAAGAAGTAGAATATGATTCCAAAAATTTTGAAAAAAATATATTTAGAATCTATAGACAAAATTTCACGAAACTCTAGTTTTCATCATCTTCAAGTTCCTCAGGGTTTAGCTGTTATAGGTGCCCTAAAGTGAAGATTTAGTTAAAAAAATTATTTCAGTGTCCAGTTTGGCCAAAAATTATAAACCACTATTGTGGGATCACCCATTAGTTATGAAAGTACTCAACAGAGCTTTGTCTTTGGAAATCAACTCTTTCATACTACCAACTCTCTTCTCCTGGAACTCCTTTCTCACTTTAACCAAAGCTAATTTCTCAAAGGATTGAAAATTAGAATCTACAAAACTTATTAGCTTCATTAACTCACTGGAGGAGGAACCTGATGGGTCCATAACATAAGTAGGAATTATTTTCTATAAGATTCCAGATGCAAGCTTTAACAGTTCACTGTCCTCTAAGTGAGATTTTAGTATCTTTTCATTATCTTTGGCTTGTGCAATTTTAGCGACCTTCATCATCTAAATTGGAGATAGAGTAGACATGTTAATTGAGCTTTCATCCAACTTAGGATCTAACTCGTCCTACTACTCCAATAAATATTCCTTCACTTCCTCTATTCTGATTTATTTCTCCTTTTTCTTTTCAATCTTGGATTCTACTTCAGGATTGACTTTAGGCATTTCAAATTGTACAAAATGAACCTCCTTTTCCTCAGCTAGCATTTCAATAGGGGCCTTAGTTACAACAGGTGTCTCTAAATCTTTCTCACCAGGAGAAGTTAGAATATCCTCAAACTCTAGAGGATCAGACACATTCATGTTTCCCTCATTCACATTCTCTTCTCCTAAATCATTTACTTCCACATTCACTTATTCATTTCTTTGAACATCTACTTCCTCAATGTCAAGCTTTTCCTTTGAAAAAAATTCTTCCAAAATTTGCTTAGTCTCATTGAAAACAGCGTTACTTTCACCAAACATGAGCTTATTTATTATTGTTTTGCTCCTAAATGCCTTTTTAGCCTTTTCGAGGAATATATTCATTTCTTCAATTGTCATTTATGAGAACAAGTCTACTAGGACCCTCTTCCTCAAATTTTCTTCTTTTTATAAGGTGCTTGACCTCCTAGACTCCAAAGCATTATACAAACTTGTAGGAAAACCATACATGATTTCTACAAGAACTTTATTGAAAATAATCACATGATTTATTGTGGCTTCTTCAAGAATTTTCTTATCAGATTCATCAAAAGACTCATACCACTCACTAAGTGGCTTGAGATTTCCATCTTTCAGTACTGCATTCTCAAATTCCTCAATAGACATACTTGGTTTGTCATCTTTGGCCTTTCTCTTTGCTTCTTCTCCTATCCCAGAAGATTTTCTCTTATTTAGTTTGACAACATGAGTACTAGTAGCCTTTATCTCCCTTACTACTTCTGAATCAATTTCTTCCTCTTCATCTATAGAAAAAATTTTGGAATCTCTTGTGCTTTTATTTTTCTATCATTTTCTAGAAGCCTCAACTTGATTTGACTAAGTTGCAAAGGAGCTTCTAGTGTGAGAAGGAGATGTTCCCAGACTAGCTAATTCTTCCTTTTCTTTCTCTTTAGCTGCTTCAACTTCTTCTCTTTGTCTCCTCACTTCTCTTAGTTGATGCATGAGGATGCCAAAAATATCTTAAAGGTATTCTGTCTCTTTTCTTTCCTTTCTTGATATCATAGGATTTTTCAGTTCTGAGTGAACTTGTAAACCTTTCTCTGCATAAGTAGCGAACCTCTCTTCACCCTGATCTAGTGGTGAATTTAGCAGATGTTCTTCATACATCCTCAGAATGTTCTCGTCTACTTCATAGTCCATAGGAATGATCCACACTATTCTAGGATCAACAACTTCCATATGGCACTGGGTCAATGTCTACCATGAAGCAAATAAAGTCTTTGTATTGCTCCACAACTATTTCCAAAATTCTTTCTCTAGCATGCATCAAATTCTGAATTTTTTTGAAGTATCCCCATAGGATTGTATTGCGAGTCTATGGATCACCCAATCCACATAGCATATTCCATATCTAAACAACTACCGACATATCATTATGCCATTGAAAATTACCAACTCCCGGTACTTTACCAAAAAAATAGAAAAACAAACCTATCAATAAGTTGCTATACTTGAATGTATTCTTCTTATCCTTCTTGATTTTTCTGAAATTCTCCATTAACTGACCTCTGAGTAGTTCACATAAATCATAGTCTACATTTTGCTTGACCATTTACTATGTTGCATAAATAGTTGTGTCGAATATAGAGTTCTCCCAACTTGAGTGATAAATCTTGTAGCTGATGATCATTGAAGAAAATTTTACATCCATTGCAGCAATATCATCTATCATCTATCATCATTTCCCTCCTGTCCCATTTTGAGCCTGTCGCTTCAGTAACCTTATCATTCTTTAAAAACTTCAAAATTAGAAGCTTTCTAGTGGAATTTATTCCTATAACTACACATATAGCTTCTTTGGTGATTTCGAATGGCACATCCAACCACATGAATTCATCATGGACATGACTCAGCAAATATCGAACCCATTCATATTCTTCGAATACGGGGAATTTCACAAATTGTGCAAATTTATTATCTCCTATGGTTTTGAATTTTGGTTTCATAGTAAGATCTTCTTGGGTTATATGATGAGTGTACAAATCTAGCAAATGTGAGGTTCCCAAATCTTCAATGTTTGTGTGCACATAAGCCCTAATATCCAAGTTAATATGCAGGACTCTATACAACACCAATGAAAATGCACCTAAAGTTTTTGTATCTACAGACTTATATGGATGCCATTTGAATTTTGGATGCATCTTATCCTTAACTTTGACTATTAGAGGAGTAGACATGATTGCAATCACACAAATTTATAGGTTTTCAATAAATACCTTTTAGAGACGAAGATGGAATTTGATCACAGATACTCCTTTATGCTTAAATCTCTCCACAAATTCACAATGATCACTTTAGAGCTCTCCAAAATGCTTTTCTTCAAATGCAATATGACAAATGAGGGTTGAAGCTGTTCTTTTTATTGTCCACATACCTAACTCTTTTATTTTTCAATAAATTCTCTTGGCCTGACTCATATGGTTTTCTTCCTTTCAAGCACCAAGCAAGATGACTCTTATGTGGATCTCCAATATGCTTCACTAATGCTTCTAACTGGTTGAACAATATCTGAAAAGTTTCAACTCTCCTACTGGACATATCTAAATTTCAGTATGGGTTTGATAATTTTTCTTGATAGCTCCCCCTATGTTAGGGACCTAAGATTACTTCCCTGATGAATTACCAAAAGTTGCTTCTAGTGCAGGTTCGTTTGCTTCTACAAAGGGATAATTCTTCATCCATTGCTTCTGCATCTACTTTTTTATCACATCAATAGTAACTTTTCCCTTCCCTTTAACATCTCCTTGCATGATCTATTTTACTGGACCTCTTTTATTCCAACAAAATCTATCTATGTGTCCAAATTTTTTGCAATTGTAGCACAACATTTCTCTGTCCAAGACAATTGTTCCACTAATTTGTCTTGATTTGCATTGGTTAGAAATATGTCCAAATCTATTGCGTGCATAACATTTGACATCTCTATGAAAGTTGTTCATCACAATTATGCATTCACTTAACTTATGACAATACTTATAGCAATTAAAACACTAACCTGAAAATGATGGTCTACTTGAGTTTACCCTACTTCTACACTGAGAAGCCATATGACCAAATTTGTTGCAAACATAACAACATCCATTAAATCTTTGAGCATTTGGTTTCCTTACCAGATCTCTTCTAGTTCCTTTCATCTGACTTCCTTGTCTGAATCTTTCTTGTCTGAAATTCCTTTGTCCAGAGTTCTTTTGTCCAGATCCAGAACTTTCTCCTTCTTCATATCCAAGACCTCGTCTGTCACCATTGGTCCTCTATCCTTTGCTCAGTTCATCAAGCTTGGCTGAGCTTGCTCTGAATTTCTCCTTAAACTCAGATGTTGTAGCAAGTTCATCTCTAAGGTCATCAAGCTACTTTTCAAGCATTTCTTCATTGTTCTTGGATTGCTTCAATTCATTTTCTAGTCGAATACATTGTTCAGACTTTTCTTTCAAGGACCGTGCAAGCTTTTATTCATTCTTCTTTCTATCCTCAAGCTCCTTGGTCATTCTCATCATGGTGTATTCTTTTTTTTTTTTTAGACTGCAGGAATCGGGTAGCACGACCCCCTATAAACTGCAGGTGCGCCTGGTAAACTTTTTAACGTGACCGGCAGCGCTGGTGCGACACGCCCTCCGATACCACGGGGGTGGGGGAGACTAGAACTTGTGACCAACCTCCTGCTACAGGAAAGATTTAGCCAACCAAGCTAGGGCCCCAACCCTCATCATGGTGTATTCCATCTCTCACTTCAAGGCAACATTTTCTTTGGAAAAAATTTCACATTCTTCTATTTTCTCCTTCAGATCCAAACTAAGTTTTTCATCATCCATGCCTTGTTTCTTCTATTTGATCTAACCACATAGGTCCTTTATTTTCTCTCTTTATTCATTGATCTTGCCTTTTAGTGACTGGATGAACTTTTCTGCATTCTCAATATTTTCTTGCAGTTCCTGATTTTTAGATTTTATCTGGTCAAGATCATCTAGGGCCACCATAAGTTGTTGAATACTGCTTGTATCCATTTAATAACACCTTCTAAGATCTCCCCAAGTTGTAAGACTTCTTCTGAGGAACTAGCTCTGATACCAATTGTTGGAAACAAGCAACACTGAGAGGGGGGTGAATCAGTGTTGAGCAAAAATTCAACTTTACTATTATATGATTTAACTTAATCATTCAAAAGAAGAAACATGCATTAGCAAAAAGAAAACAATCTCAACACCATAACACTATAATTTTTACATGGAAACCCTGTTAGGGGAAAAACCATGGTGGATGGCCAATCCACAATATAATATGAGTATACACAAAATAAGAAGTACAAAATGGGAATGCACTTGCATTCAGGCTCATTGCCTAGAGCTCGCTACTCAAAATAGATGGGATCACTACTCTACAATGATTTGGAATAAATACAGAAGAGTGAAATGATGAAATAGCATCCACAATGCTTGATTATAGTTCCAATTAAGCTCTGATGACAATCTACTATCCTTCAGATAGATTCAACAATTCTGCTCTACTTTGCACAACTTGCACTACATAAATATTAATGCACAAGTGAAACTATGAATAAACACCTAATCTCTATTCCTGATGATCGGAACACACCACCACACAACATTTTCATACACAATAAATGATATATCGAATCTCTTATATATCCACAACTAGGAATGCAATCGCTATAGGTCGGCCTTAATAAAACTTGAAAATATTAATAACTGTCGGCCCAAAATTACAATTGGATTTACAATGTGGATCTAACACCTTCGGCTAGATTATAGCTAAGACCCATAATTAAATGTTTGAACATAATTTTTTTTTTAATAATTCCACTTTACACATCCATTATGCACCATATTCACTAAGTCGGCTACAACAAACAAATAGACATAAAACATTCTACTAGACCTTCAAGATCATACTTCCTCTAATGCAACACCAAAAAATTGAGAAATAAGATAATATACATGCTCACCAAGCAATCTCAGGGTTCCACAACACAAAAACAATGATCTGGTGAAGTAGACAAATTGATTGACTGACCGGATACCCTGTTCTTCAAATATTATGTCGATAACAAACAGTAATGCACTTTATCTGCTGGTATAACTTGATAGAGATCTATGGACCATGAATATGACTTCATTTGCAATCAATGAAAACACTAGAAGCCATATTCCAACACTATTAGGATCAAGAATGGTTAGTACTGGTGCTATCATGAGCCTCTTCTTCAGGAGTTGGAATGCCTACTCAAATTTCTCAGTCCATTCAAACAGTGTTCCCTTTCTTTGGAGTGATGTAATAGGAGATGCAATTAGGGAGAACCCTCGCAAAAACTTGCTATAATATCCTATGAGGCCCAATAAACTATTAAATTTTGACACATTTTGAGGCACTGACCATTCCATGATTTCCTTGATCTTCTTAGGGTCTACAAATACTCTTTCAACTAAAATAATATGCCCTAGATAGTGCACCCTATCTTGATAGAGTGAACACTTGGATAGCTTCCCAAAGATTTCTTTTCTCTCAAATATTATAGAACTATACTCAAGTTCCTATCATTCTCTTCAATAGACTTTGAGTAAACTAGGATGTCGTCAATGAAGATCAAAACAAATTCATCCAAACAGTCTCTAAATACACTATTCATGAGGTTCATAAAAGCTGATAGTCCACTATTCAATCTAAAAGATACCAAGGTATGTGCAGGATCATGGTGGGCCAAAAAGTGGCGATATGATGGGTATGTGTAGGGTATGTGGTTGACGAATTTTTTTTTACCCAAATTTGATGAAACGAATAAAGTTTTTAAAGGAGATTCTCAGCTTTCCACCAATATAAATTATGCTTTACTTTGAATTTAATAAATAATTATTATTCATTTTCTATTTGAATTATAACTAAAGTCCTAATTGATAGGCTGATTGAAAAAATTATATAGCTTTCAAACGGTATCACATTTTTGCTGAAACATGTGTCACATTCTATGCTTCACATACTATAGAATTTTAGAAAAATATGAATTTCATGAAGTTTTGACCAAGTTAAGGTAGGACATACAAGTTTTTATATTTTTTAAAAGTTGTAATAAAAAATTCATAATTAATTATTTACTTGGAAAAAATAACAAAAAAATATGCATCACATTAGGACATGAGTCCTCTACTTATATCTAAAATATTATTAAAAATATTATCATTTTATTGTGGTTAGGGTGGTCAGACAGACACCTATTTTTTATTTTTTCCCTAAATTTTAAGTACTACTGCATTGAAATTTCAAATTTTCACCAAATAGATTTTTTTTAAAAATAAACCTAATAGTTTAGAGACTACATTAATTTTTCTAGATTCTATTCTTACATATTTTTGAAATAATATAGATAACTTATTGAAATTTTTACGTCAAGTTTCCTAACTCTGATTTTTTTGATTTTTTTTGCCACTTAAGGGCCTATTTTTTGCATGATGATCCTACACATACCCACCACAATGAACTCGTAATAAGTCCATACTAAGCTTGAAAAGAAGTCTTCAAAATATCTTCCTCCTTAATTCTCAATTAATGGTACCTCAACTTGAGATCGATTTTGGAGAACATGATCACTCCCTTCATCAAGTCAAACAACTTATTGATCCTCAGGAGTGGATATTGGTTCTTGACGGTTTCCTTGTTAAACATCCAATAGTTGATACACAGACGCAAGGTTCCATCCTTATTTTTCACAAAAATAACTTGTGCTCCCCATGGATGCACACTAGGTTTGATGAGCCATTTGTTCAATAGTTCTATTAATTGGGCCTTCAAATCATAGAGCTCGGTGGTGGTCATCTAATAAGGTGTTTTAGATTCAGGCTCAGCTCCTAGTACAACTTCAATAGAGAAGTCAAATTTTGTTTCACGAGTAACTTAGTGAGTTCATCAAGGAATACAACTTAGAACTCCTTGAGAATAGGGTAGTCATCTAAATATAGTTCCTTGTTGTCAAGGTTATTGATATGCATAGCATAAATTGCACACCCCTTTCAACAAGACTTCTTGAGTTGCATAGTAGAAATCTGCCTAAGCTCTAGGGTCTTTTCATTCCACATATTTCGGTTGGGTTTCCATAATCATCCAAATAATTTTCTACCTTATCCTCATAGTTCACTATAGCCTTGTGCTCTATTAACAATTTTTTTCCCAAAACTACATCATCCAAGCCTAAAGGTGCCACATACAAGTTGACCTTAGTCTAGAAGGTCAAAAGCTCTAACCCATTACAAAAGAGACATGTTTCTACCCTCTGCTCTTCTCAATTACCATACTGGATTGTCCATGATTTTTCCATGTATCTAGGTCTAATTGGTATTTTGGAAATTATTCAAGGATCTATAAAACATTTAGTAGCTCTGGTATCAATTAAAATAGAGATCGTTTGGTTATAGAGCTTATGTGTCAGCTGAATTAGTGAGGCCTAATACTCTACCTATTTTTTATCCATTGCAATGTGGATCTAGTTATACTAAATTTATTGGTAGTTTCCTTCCTTTCGTGACTTGAACCACTACAAACAGTTTCAGGCATTATGATTGCCTCCAAAAGTATAGCATCCATCACAAGGCCCTTTGCAACCTCCTAGCTTGTCCTCTTTGAATCCCTTATGCTTTTGGTCATCTTTACCCTTTTTTTTTTCCTTCTTGTTCTTTCCACCATTACCATCTTCACCATTCTCCTACAACTCACTTCCCCTCTTGAGGTTATAGATTTTATGGTTCTTGTCTCCCTTATAAAATTTCTTGTTACCAAATCGTGACTTAAGATTTGCATTATTACAACAATTGGATAATTGTTGTAGTTTTTGTTCTTGCTTGGTGGCTTTTTGGTAGACTTCATTCATGGTAAGAGGATCATGCATATCCAGTTCAACTCCAATGTGTAGTATTAGTCCCAATATGATTTTTTTGGATATGAAAAAATTTGTCTCCCTGATATTGAGGCACATACTTCAATTGGTTGGTGAACATTTCCCAATACAAGGTCGCAATCATGCTTCCTTGAGTTAAATTATAGAATTCTATCACCTTCTTGTAAAATAAAAGTTGTGGTAACCATCTCTTCCTAAAATATTGAAGGAAGACTTCACAAATAATATTAGTAGGCTGAAGATTCCTTTCTAATTTCTCATTATCCCAACATGTTGTTACTTCACCTAAGAGCTGATAGGTAGCCCATACCACTTTAGTTTAGGAAAAAAGGTTACAAAGCCTAAATTAGTTTTCCATCTCAATAATCCATGCCTTTGTCCTACTCCAATAGCCTTACCATCAAACTTAGGCAATGCTATTATTTTGAGATCTTTTCAAAGCTCTTCCTCAATTTGACCTCGAGGGTCTGCTCTTGGACCACCATCTCCTTGATTGAATTTTGCATTACTATGGTTATGGTCCTTGTGATCAACTCAGACCTCTTGTTCTAAATGGTCTATGCAAGTTTTTTCCCATTTAGAAGCTCTCAAGAATCCGTTCCAACCTCTTATTTGGTTTGTTATCTAAACAACTACCACCCATATCTTTCATGGTGGTCACCACATTGACTCACACTTAACCTGCATCACATTCACGTCTATCACAACTTTATAGTGGGTTCTACGAACAAAATTTCATATTCTACATTTCATTACATACATATGCATATATCACTCATTCATCAAGGACATACAAATTCAATCATAAAAAACATATTTTGGAATTCTTTGTTTCAACACACCAAAAATATCATCTTGTTTTATTTATATTAAATGTGGGTCAATAGACCCTTATTTACAAAGGTTTCTCACTACATTATTCAATTTTCTCTTCATCAGAAAGATGACATTTCTCTGGGTCCTAATTTGAATTTACATCATATTTCATAAAAGAGGATGGTTGAGAACATAGGCTCTCCTTCTCCTCTTTATTTAACAAGGGTGTATTGGGTCCACACCCTAGAGGCCAATCCCTGATTGCAAATAGCCTTTTGATCTTAGGTGCTCGCTTCTCCATAATATTCTTGTCTCTCTCTATCTTAAGTCATATGAGGGATTGAGCTAGAGTCTCGTTGTTAGGAATCTCAAGTTGAACCTTTTTCTTAGCATTTTCTTCCATTACAAATTTCTTATGTGAGGTTCTAATGGTTTTCCCTTTCTATCGTCTTGACGTTGACCTTCCCATACATGCATTCAATCCAAGATCGATCAATTCTCAAGACAACTAAATTTGGTCAAAGGTCAACTATCCCTAGTCAAGACTATGGTAGCATCAAAAGGCCTAGAGTTGAACCCTAAGATTTGATACCAATATGGGTGATATAATCCCATCCTCACCCAGGGTAACAAGGCAACGAAGATCATTAAAAAACTCTTTGATTGAGGATCATAGGTGAGCATCAGATGAATAATATTAAACAAAATAAAATATATGTATCATAGTGTTTCTATGAAATATTTGGCCTACCCTTTAAGGTTGGTATGGATTTAAAAAGAATCACATTGCTCTAATGACAAGCTTATCGAATTTACCCAAAAGCCCTGTGATGAGCTATACAATAGAATACATGCAATCCTATACACAAGGGTATTGAAATTTAAATATTACATAGTGTTATACAAACAAATTCCAAGCTATTGGTGTTTCATGCACTAGAAAACCAAGTATAAAAACAAAATTGAATGGTTATACTAGTGTTTTGATTTTAAATATAACCATGTCATTTTGTTTTTACACTTGGTTTGTTGGTGCATGCAACACCGATAGCTTGGAATCCAATTGTAGAACACTCTATAAGATTTAAACTCACTACCCTTTTGTATAGTATTGCATTTATTCTATTGTATAACTCATCATAGGGATTTTGGGTAAATCTGATAAGCTTGTGATTAAAGTGATGCGATTCTTTTTAGATCCATACCACCCTTAAACTTTTTATCTAGGGTCGGTTATTCTTTAAGTTGGAAAAATTCTTAGGGAAGCATAAGCTTCATGGTTGGGTAGTAAAGTGCTTCAACCATGTTCTTTTCCACCAGTGGAGGCGAGCATCAAGAGGAACATTGGATGTATACAAAACTATATTAGTCTATGGTGTAACCTTGATGTAAAAGTTGTACATTGTATTGACTTGGTGGCCTTATGAGCCAAGTCAAACTTAGATATTGTAATTGACTTTTGAATTGAATATATAAATCTTGGCTCATTTTAATTAGACATGTGTTGCTCTGATTGACTATAGCTACTTAGTTATGTCTTTCTAATTTGAATATATTCATATTGCATTTGCAATAATATTATTAAAGTAATAATTTAGAATGAGTTATTACATTTGGTATCAGAGTTTAGGGTTCGACTTTAGGCCTTTTGAATCTACCATAGTGTAGTGTATTAAAATGCATACCTTTGCATTTTCACATTTTTTTGGACCCACCTTGCTTTATTTATCCCTATTTATGTCTTAATTGGTCCTATTTTGTATCCATGCGCCTAATAAACTATATACTTTTATGGAAAATCTTGATAAACATCAAAAGATGAATGAATATTTTATTTTTTCGTCTCTATGTCCCTAATTAGTGGACTAGGACTAAAATTCCACCTAGGGTATCTTTTTCCTCCATAGGTCTTAGGACCCTAATTTTGAATGTACCTAGAAAGGTCCCTTTTTGGAGTTTGTTCCTTGAGATTTGAGCCTTGGGACTAAAACGCCACCTAGGGCATCTTAGTCCTCCTTGGCTTATTTTCAAGATTCAATTTCAAATTCAGGTGGGATTTAGCCTCCTTTAATTAATGATTTCATTCGTCAGCTTGTTGTGGTGTAATTTCGAGATATTAAGCATGAATAATTTTAAATACAAGGTTCCTCCACTCATTTTCATAACAAGCATTCAAGTATTCATTCCTGACACAAGTTTATACATTCAAAAAAAATTCACAAAGTATTAGAAGCCATCATCAAGATTCAAGCATCATGTCAAGGGTTTGGTGCATCCATTCATGTTGTTGAGCCAAGATTGTGGATGTAGCATTGAAGATCTATTTGCAACCATTGATCACATCATATCCAAGGAACTAAGATCTACATTCTTCATGGCTACTACATGGGAGATTGTATATTTTCTTCACAAGACATGATACAAGGTGAAATCATTTACATATTTCATATTTCATGCTTCATTTCCTTGATTTCATCATTTGGTTAATTACCAATAAGGGGTTTGACCAAGGAAAACTCCCATTTACTAACAATCAACAAGTTTTTCCTCTCTTGTGTGTTTGTATTTTTAGATCTAGTTTGAAGACTTGAATATCCTTTAAAGTGCAAAGTTGTCAAAGTGAAAATTTGCATTGCCAAAGTTGTCATCTTCATGAAAAATCACCTACAGTCCAAATTTGAAATTTTTAGGACCTCAGATCTTAGAAAAAGCAAGTGTGGACCTTGGAGCTCAGGACCACATTTAGAGTTTTCAAAAATCTAGAGTGGGGCTAATACACAAACTTGGGCATCTTAGTCCTCCCAGGAATATTTTTTAGGGATTCCTTCAGATTCGGTTATGACACTTAATGACTTTACATCTGCTTCAAAATATAACAGCGGGACTAATACGCCATCTTTGGCATCTTAGTCCCACATAGAAATTTTTAGTAGCTTCTTTACATTTCCAGAATACTCACAACATCTCTAGACTTCCCAGGTACACATGCCCTAACTTGGTGTAGCTTAATCTCATCAACTGAACTCATTATTTGGCTTGCATTACTTGATTTTGTCATTGAATGTTCATTTTTCTTTCCCAAGCTTTTTCTTGGTGGTGAACCTCTAAAAGCTAAAAGAACCCCCTTCTAGGTCCTCCTCATTGTGAATTGACTCACCTTGTGAGGTTTCTATTCAAACCAATTGGGACTCCTAGGACATCCTTGAATGATAATAGGAGAATAGTGGTGTTGTTTGACCTAGGTTATAAAGCATCTCCATTTTCCTATTGTTCATTTTGGTGAACCTGACCTTTTGCAGCATTCATTTTTTGATTTGGAGTTCATTAAAGTCCCAAATCTATGTTTCATTCATTCTTTCATTACATCTTGCATTAGTGAAATTTCACCGAGTGTTTCTCATATTTAGTGAAAGTGCATCTAGGGTATCTCATATTTGTATTAGTGAAAGTGCAATAGGTTGCATTATTTACTTGCTTGCATTATTTTATCTCATTGAGAAACTAAAAAGTGCATTATCAATAATCCTAATTGCATTTAGGAACATTATTACTACATCCAAAATTGAAAAAAACTGCATTCACTTTTGCATACAATTGCTTCTCATTAGTTACTTTTTCTTGTATTCATTTGCATAATTTTATGTCTCCAAACATTAGTTCCCTAGGTAGGTAATCTGGGAACACTATTAACAACTCAAAATTTGTTTTTTTTCCACAAAAGACCTCTACTAGGACAAAAATTCCCTTACTAGCATCTTAGTCCCTCTCTGGTTTTTTACCTTAGAATCATGTTTGAGTTGATTGCATTTTGTTCCACTTTTTGGACCCTTAGAATTCCTTCAATAGGACCAAGACACCCTTACTAGTATCTTAGTCTCTTTTGAGTTTGAAGATGCAATTTTCATTGTTTAAATCTGCTTTTATGTGCTTCCTAAGCCTCCTCGTAACATATACTATAAGTCTAGAAATTTTCAGAAACATCTATTTTATGCATCTAGGTCAAAAACATCAATTTAGGGTAGTCATTTTTGAAATGATTTCAACTACAAGCATCATTAGATCTGAAAATGCTCACATTTCTAAAAAATTTCATAATATGGATAAATGTACTTTTCACTTTCGCATATACAATGTTTGCATTCATAAATATTTGCATAAGTTAGATAAAAGTTCTCTTCATTTTTGGATATACATTGTGTACATTCATAATTTTTTTCATAAATTGGATAAAAGTGTTTTGCATGTTGGATATACATTGTTTACATTGCTAAAACAATGTATAAAATGGTTACAAGTGCTTTTCATTTTTGTTCAAACAATGTTAATACCTTACCTTTCTAGGAACGCTAAGAAAAAGTTCATATCCCCTCTCTATGAGAGTGTTTTAGTGAAAGAGAATACAACCTTGGAAAATCCTAATGATCATATTCATTCTTGTCCAAATATCTCTCCTATTGGCAAAGAAGATATTTTAATGTTAGAAGAACTAATCAATGAGAGTTTTGAGAGTCCTAGTTGTTTCTCTCCTCCTACCTCTCTTAGTGGACAAGACATTGATGAATAAGAAAAAAAAACCATAGGTAATCATGACAATAACATTTGTTCTTCTCCTAGTATCCCTCCTAGTTGTGAAGAAGACACTTTGATCGATGAAAGTCATGAAAATATTAGTTATCCCTCTTCACCTAGGGAAACCCTTATTGAGAAAGACAATTCAACCATTGATCATTCCCCTACTTGTGATGAAGTAATTTTAGAATAACCTACCTTTGAGTATCATGAACATTTAGTTTGTAGTTCTCCTAAAAACTCTCATCCTAGGGAGAATATCATGGTGAAAGAAAATCTAAACATTGACACATGTAATGAGGCTTCCTTAGGTGAACTGACATTAGATTCTTCTTCACTAAGAGATCATGCAAATAAAGACAATATTGTTGAGGTTCTAATGACAAAAATTGGATCTCCTTTAATTATTGAGCTTCCTAAGTCACCTCCCATTAACGAATCATATAAGAAAATAAGAGATTTATTGAAATCTATGATGCAATATAACAATGTTTTGTAGCAACCAAGATATAACACAATTGCTCAAATATGTAGGGGACCACAAATATCTCCCACAACATCAAAATCACCTCAACATATTTTTCCTAATGCTCCTTTTTCACCTTTTCATAATATAGTTGAAGATATTAAGAAAACCCTTGCTAATATATCTATATGGCAACTTATTCAACTATCACCTGCATACAAGTTCCTATTTCAAGAAATGTTACAAATAAAGTAGTAGGAGATCCAAGCTTCTATGAAATTGAATAATATAACATCCTCCTTTCATCCCACACAAGTCACATAATCAAATATTACATTCCCTAAACATGAATTTCCCTCACTTGAGACTCAAAACAAGAATGAAGCCTTGATGATACAAGTGATTACTAATGAAATTGTAGTTAGGCACATTCTCATAGAAAACATAGCTAAAATTAATGTTTGTAGCATGGACCTCCTAGAAAAAATTGGCATGGACAAGAGACTTATTCAACTTAATGATATTCATATTTGTGGCTTTGACAATGTTAATAGGAAACCACTAGGAATGATCACATTACCTATTGAGGTCAGATCTGTAGTGTTGCCTACCCCTATCCATTTCATGCTAGGATCTCTTTCATACAATATTCTCCTAGAGATACCATGGATTCATGCTATGAAAGGGGTCCCATCTACTCTCCACCGTACAATGAAATTTGAGTACAATAAAAAGATATACATAGTTGATGCAGATGAACAAAGCTATGAATCACATGATCACAACACTTCCAATTCCCCTAATACTTTCATTCTAAAATTGAAAATTGAAGCTATACAAGTTGATGCTAATCCAACACCTATAACAAAAATCTTTAGTGATAGTTGGGGGTTTTTAGATTTTATGCCTCATTTCAATAAGAAATCCAAAATCCCACCCTCATGTTCCAAAGATTCATCTACAAATGATTCATTTTCATATGTACAAGTTCTAGTAATGATTTGGGTTTTACACCTCCCTTTATAGGAGAGTGCAAAATATCACAATCTAAAACAAAACAAACTTGTGTTTCATTCACTCAACTTAATTCTAAAACTTTACCCCATGGTGGTGATGGGGGCTATATAACACCCATCCCTCATGAAGGAATGACACATAACTTTAAAAATGATTTTTGTTCTTGTGAAGAAACCAATCCTTCTTAGAAGCATAAACCCCCTTCATCTAACTTGGAAGATTGTTATGGTATTGGATACAATCTCCCTCCTACACATGGATTCAATGAACACACAAAGAGAAATAGTATACCATACTCTTTCATGAAAGATCTAGGTTTACCTCCCTTATCTCCATTTTCATCTAAATCCTTATCATTTGGTGTGTGTATGACATCTTATTCAACTAAAGTAACACCTTCTATTATTGATCAAGAGAATATATTTTCGAGACTCTCCAAGATCATTTGATATCCCTTCCTCCAAGAACATGAAATAAATTTTATTACAAGACTTCATTATTTTCATATCATAGAGTTCATGGTCATGCTAATAATGAATGTAAGGGTTTAAGTAACAAAATTCAACATCTTAATGAGTGTGGTGCTCTACCTTGTGTTGAAGCATCTAATTCCTCTAACTAATACTTATTTTCATCCTATTTGGCTCACCCTTGCCCTGCACTAAGTGGGGAAAAGGGTTAGGTAGCCTTGTCCCCGTATGTCACTTGATGTTGTCTCTTTTTTCTAGTTGACCACCTTTCATGTACATACAAGAGCAAGCTTGGGATGTGGATGAAATTCATTAAGTTGGATCGCATGTGATATACTATCTTTTGGGGGAAACCCTCTTTTCCTTTTCATTTTTGGCTACTTTAAAGTAATTTCTCACAACATGGTGTTAGCAATTTATTTAAAGTGGGGCATACATTGGCATTATTTTGGCACGATTTCACTTGCATTTTTTTTCCTTTTCATGTTCTTTGATGTGATTTTCTTATTTCATGCGATGTGTTTCCCTCTTTGTGGTGACATTGGGAGTAATGTCCTTCAAGAGTGTGATCTATCTCAGCATATTATATTCCCCTTAGTGGTGATGTGATGCAATGCATCCCTTAAGTAGTGAATCTTTTATCCTTTGATCAGTCATCTCTTGGAGACATTAGGAATGATGTCCCTTAAGAGTAAGACCTCACATGAACTAAGAAAAATCCCTTTGAACATCCCTCTTTCTTGTTACATTTTTTTTTCCTCTTTTCCTTATTTAAGTCATGGAGGTATGGCTTTGATATGGACTCCCTGGGGCTCACCTACTGAACAACTAGCTTCACTAGCCCTTGAGAGCATGCACTTTTGTACCTTATTAAAGTCATGGAGGTATAGTTTTGATATGGTACCTTGGGGCTCACCTAGTGAACACCTAGATTCACCATCCTTTGTGAGCGTGTGTTTTTTTTGCATAGTGGAAAATGCATTCCACTTGTAAACCTTTTTGGAAAAATAGGCTAGACCCGGTCCACCACGTTGAATGACCAACAAAAGCTTGATATGTTGCGTTTTTCCTTTTTCCTGTCCTTGATGGTGTATGTTGAAAATTTGATTATGGCTTCATATATCATCCGCATGTGTGTTCCGTTGTGCCTATGTTGGTTTACCATAGGAACTTGATCATGGTGGCTTAATCATCCCTCTTGATTGTCATCATCCCATCCTACTAACATTGGTACATTTGAACCCCTCTTGATTGCATGGTTGACTATAGTGTGAGTTTGAAGCAAGTTAATCCTCTCACTAAAGTGGGGGCTAAATGTAGTGTAGTAAAATGCATAACCTTACATTTTCACACTTGTTTGGGCCTGCCTTGCTTTCTTTATCACTATTTATGTCTTAATTGGTCCTATTTTGCATCAAAAATCCTAATAAACTATATATTTTTATTTCAAATCCCAAAAATCATCAAAAGATAAATGATCATTTAATTTTTTTGTCTTTGTGTCCCTGATTTGTGGACTGGGACTAAAATTCCACCTATAGAATCTTTATCCTCCATGGTTCTTGGGACGCTAATTTTGAATGTACCTAAAAAGGTCCCTTTTTGGAGTTTACGCCTCAAAATTTTATCCTTGGGACTAAGACGCCACCTAGGGCATCTTAGTCTTCCTTGGCTTCTTTTTAGGATTCAATTTCAAATTCGACTAGGATTTAGCCTCCTCTAATTAATGATTTCATATGTTGGCTTGTTGTGGTATAATTTCATAATATTAAGCATGAATGAGTATAAATACAAGGTTCCTCAACTCATTTTCATAACAAGCATTCAAGTGTTCATTCCTAGGGAAAGTTTATGCATTCAAGACAAATTAATCAAGTATTAGAAGCCATCATCAAGATTCAAGCATCATGTCAAGGGTTTGGTGCATCCATTCATGTTGCTGAGCCAAGATTGTTGATGTATACTTATTGAAGATCTATTTGCAACCATTGTTTACATCATATCAAAGGATCCAAGATCTACATTCTTCATGGCTACTACATGGTAAATTGTAGATTTTCTTCACTAGAAATCATACGAGGTGACATCATTTACATATTTCATATTTCATGCTTCATTTACTTAATTTCATCATTTGGTTTAATTACCAACAAGGGGTTTGACCAAGGAAACCCCCATTTACTAACAATAAACAAGTTTTTCCTCTCTTTTGTGTTTGTATTTGCTGATCTAGGTTGAAGACTTGAAGATCCTTTAAAGTGAAAAGTTTTCAAAGTGAAAATTTGCATTGACAAAGTTGTCACCATCACATAAACTCACCAACAGGTCAGATCTAGAAGTTTTAGGACCTAAAATTTGAGGAGAAGAAAGTGTAGACCTTGGATCTCAAGACCACATTTAGAGTTTTTAGAAATCTAGAGTGGTACTAATACGCCACCTTGGGAATCTTAGTCCTCTCACCCATTTTTTTTAGAGATTCCTTCATATCCAGTTCGACATTTGAAGATTCAACATCTGCCCCAAAAAATAGAAGTGGGACTAATACGCCATCCTGGACATTTTAGTCCTCCATAACACTTTTTAGAAACTTATTTACATTTCGAAAACCCTCACAATATCTCTAGACTTTCCAGGTACACATACCCTAACTTGGTGTAGCTTAATTTCATCATTTGCACTCATTATTTGGCTTAAATTGCTTGATTTTTTTATTTGAATGTTCATTTGTCTTTTCCAAGCTTTTTCTTGGTGGTGAACCCCTAAAAGTTAAAAGAACCCCCTCTTAGGTCCTCCTCATTTTGAATTGACCCACCTTGTGAGGTTGTTATTCAATCCAATTGGGACTCTTAGGACATCCTTGAATGATAATAGGAGAATAGTGGTGTTAGACTATGACCTAGGTTATAGAGCACCCATTTTCCTATTGTTCACATAGTCTTGACTAGGGATAGTTGACCCTTGATCAAATTTTATTGTCCTGAGAATTGACCAAACTTGGATTGAATGTAGGTATGGGAAGGTCAAAGGAAAGAAAAAAGAAAGGGAACACCGTTAGAATCTCACATAATAAATTTTTAACGGAATAATATGCTAAGATAGAGGTTCAACCTAAGATTCTTGATTGTGAGACAGTAGCTCAATCCCTCACACAACTTAAGCTAGAGAGAGGAAAGAAGATTGAGGAGAATCAAATAACTAAGATCAAAAGTCTATCTGCAATTAGGGACTAGCCTCTAAGGTGTGGACCCAATGAACCCCTTGTTAACTAAAGAGGAGAAGGAGAGCTTGTGTGCTCAACCATCCTCTTCTATGAAATATGATGTTAACTCATATGAGGACCTAGAGGAATGTCCTCTTTATGATGACAATAAAATTGAATAATTTATTGAGAAACCTTTGTAAATTAGGGTCTATTGACCCACATTTAATAATGGTAATTTATGATGATATATTATGAATATCAAGCAAATCAATAATTGTATTATCGGTGATATAATGAATAGATTTAGATTTTATCTATTTGTTTTATAAAAGAGACAAATTTGACCCAATCTGGTCTAATCGTGTTAGACAGATCATTTGGATACTGAGCTAAATATGAATTATGCTATTGATTGATCGTAATACTTATAATAAATCTCTCTAAAATAAAGAGAAAAGAGATATCTAGATCTATATTTAGAGAGACAAGCCTGGTATCTATTTGAATAGGAATAGGTAGAAAAATTCTTCATATGGAAGGAGATATCTATTACCATGTTGAAAAATTAAATTGATCGATACGAGTTGATTTTCTGTTACGATATATTGCCAGAACAATAGCTAATCCAATAGCTGCTTCAGCAGCAGCAATATCTATAACAAAGATCGAGAAGATATCCCCCTTTACTTGCCTACTATCAAAATAATCTGAGAATGTTTCTAGGTTTAAATTCACCGCATTGAATATTAGTTCAAGACATATAAGTGCTTTAACCATGTTTTGACTTGTTACTAGTCCGTAAATACCAATAGAGAATAAATAAGCACCTAAAATAAGTGCATGTTTGAGCATAATAGAGGAACGCCTCATACCTTAACCTCTTTAGATACAAACCAAAGTTATAATAAGTTTCTCCTTTTCCATTATCGAAAGAACTTCTATTGATTTGTTTTGAATATGATATTTATCAAGGTGAGAAAAGATAACATTTATATAATATTTATATAATTGTATTAATCATGTCCATAAGATGGAGATTCAAATCTTTTATGCACCTAAAAATTCATTTCGACCAATTGAACTTTCTCAAATTGTTTCTTCTTAAGAATGAAAAATATCTGTGCTAAAATGACAGATGCTAAGAATAATAAAAGGCCTTGAACACGTAAAGGATCTTGAAGTACTATTTCTTCATTTTCCTGACCAAATCCACCTACATTAGGGTTATTCATTAACGACTGATCTGCCTTGATGAATTCACCTTCTTAAACAAGAAGTTTTGGTTCCGGAGGTACAAAGTCAACCACTTGTCGACCGTCTGATGGATTATCAATAGTGATTTGATATCCACCCTTTTCTTTACGTGCAATTTTACTTACTTTACCCGTTGTTGAAGCGTTGTAGACTGTATTGTTGCTTTTGCTACCATCGGGATAAATTTGTCCTCTTCCTCTATTACCACCCACGTATATGGGATATTTCAGGAAGTGAGATTCTTTATTAGTAGCGGGATTTGGTGAAAGGATGGGAAACACAATTTCAATATATTTTTGACCAGGAAAAAGACATATTATTCTAAAAAATAAATATTGGAAATGGAAAAAAAATATTCTAATCTTTGTTGAAAGTATTCGATTTGAATGGACAATACAAAAGTATTATTCTTTTTCTTGTCAAAAGTTTGAAGAATAGAGAGATTCAACCTTTGTTTCTGACATATTCTCCAACTTGATGAATGTTGGGTAATTGCATCTTGCGTTACATTATTCAATTTTATCCAACTTGTTCGAATTGGATCAACATGTTGACCATTAGGCAAGAGATGGTTGGTAGTGCTTTAAACAACAGGCCAAAGAAGAGGCTGGAATAGATTATTGAGCATGGAAGATATGTTATGTGCCTATACCAATCCTAGGTTGAAACACTAATGATGAAATATTATAGGCACCACCACCAGGTATGCAAGGAATTTCTATTATCGGGTATGTGCAAGATCATGATGGACCAAAAAGTGGCAATATGATGGGTATGTGGCTGACAACTATTTTTTTACCCAAAATTGATGAAATGAAAAGGGTTTTTAAAGGAGAATCTCAGCTTTCCACCGATATAAATTATGCTTTACTTTGAATTTAATAAGTAATTATTATTCATTTTCTATTCAAATTATGACTAAAGTCCTGATTGATAGGCTGATCAAAAAAAATCTATAGCTTTCAAATGGTATCACATTCTGTGCTTTGCATACTATAGGATTAAAAAAATAAAAATTGAATTTCATGAATTTTTGACCAAGTTAAGTTGGTCAGATATACGAGTTTTTTATATTTTTTAAAAAATTGTAATAAAAAATTCATAATTAATTATTTATTTGGAAAAAAATTACAAAAAAATATGCATCACATCAGAGCATGTGTTCTCTACTTATATCTAAAATCTTATAAAAAAATGTTACCATTTTATTGTGGTTAGGGTGGTCAGACAGACACCGACTTCTTATTTTTTCCCTAAAATTTAAGTACCACTACATTAAAATTTTAAATTTTCACCAAATAGATTTAAAAAAAAAAAACCTATTAGTTTAGAAACTACATTCAATTTTCTAAAAATTCTATTCTTACATATTTTTGAAATAATATAGATAACTTATTCAAATTTTTACGTCAAGTTGTCTAACTCTGATTTTTTCTGAATTTTTTGCCACTTAAGGGCCTATTTTTTCCATGATAATCCTGCACATATCCTATTGAGGGGATGTGTGTTGGAGGATAGAAGTGGTCATGGGCCTTTAAAAGGCCCACAAGAGGAGAAATCATGAGGTGTGTAGGTTTGAAGTTAGAAAAGTCAAAGTTATGATTGATCTTCATGGCAAAAAACCTTCTGTGTAGGTTGAAAAAATTTATTGGAAAACATAGATGTATGCCATGAAACCTTGCAAGAAAAAAATATCCACAAGACCAAAAAAATTATAAATTTTTCAAATAAGATAGAAATGCTTGAAAATTACAATTTTCTATTGTACCATAGAAAAATGGATCATTGACATTTTCATGGTTATTTAGGTCTTTCTCTTATGATGCTTGACCTATTTTTCTTTGATTTAATGTTGTAATGTGACTTTTGCATTCACATTAAGTCCTTAACATTCAAATTATGACATATTTTCAAGGTGTTGTGAAGTGTTGTAACACATTTCTACACTCTTCTAGACTCTTCTCATTAAAATTCACCTAAAAATCACCTTTTCATCACTTATCAAGTCCTATTCTAAAGTGTTGTAAAGTTTTGTAATAAGATTTCATGCTTTTCTAGGATTAATTTCACTTTTTACACCTTTCTTATGCTTTATTTGGCCCCTTTATGTACTCATAATGCTTAATTAAGGGTATTTTTTAATGTAAGCCTGATATGGGTGGAAAATGAGTCCCTGTTGGCTCCAAAATCAAAATAATTCAAATTTTCTTTTGGGTTTTTATTCAAAAATGACTTATGTCGGCCTGTGATGAGGTATCATTGAATTATTAGGGCATATATGTGTATAAATAATTGTTTTTCTCCTCATTTTACATCTCCTAACTCATCCAAGAATTCAATCATCCATTCATTCACTCATTCAACATCAATTAACATTCTTCCATTCATTCTATCAAAGCATCATTGAATTAAGTATCTTGGAGCAACCATTGACATATCTTCAGACTTCAACAAGGTTATGGTGAGTTTAGGAAATTCTCATGTTATTTATTCATCATTTCTTGTTCATTTCATTTCATTGCTTCATTAAGGGTTTGATTACCAAAGTGGGATTTGACCAAGGAAAATCCCTATACTCTAACCCTTAACCATTTTCCCCCTTTTGCATGTGTGTTTGGAGACTTGTTTATGTAGATTTGTAAAGAAATTAGGTGTTGAAAGGTGGGAAATAATTCAACAAATTTTTTCAAATCAACTAGACCCTATTTCAAGCTTGGAGACAACCTATAGTCTGTTTTCTGCAGATCTGACTCCGTCAACCTGACAAGAAGACAACTGCAAATCTAGAGCTATAAATTTTCCCTTTGATTTAACATAATTTTGGAAGATGACTAAGTTTACATTAGTGGTGAATGATTCCCATCTCAAGGTTGAAAAATATCATTTGGTCATATTTCAGTTCCCGACAGTTAGAAATCAGTTTTTAGGTGTTTTTGTCAAAAGTAAGATTGATTCGCCATCAGTGGTGAATGAGTCCCACTGGTGATTTGTGGATATTTTACTAGCATTCCAAAATCTTCTCAGGTCTTCAATATGCCTCCAAGTGCACTCTGCTTAGCCTCTTTCAGTTCTGTTGGCATTAGTTTTCATTTTGATTACATTTTCTACATATCACATTGTGTTTTCAAACATTGCATATTTCATAGGTATTGCATTCAAAATCAGTCAATTTCAATACTTAGTTGCATCTACAACATTTCATTTAGTCTTAATAACATCACACAGTCCATTATTTGAATAAACCATGACAATTTTAGTGTTCTATCTCTCTCCTTTTAGGTGAAAGATCCTAAGAGTGTAAGAGAAGCCTATAGATTCCACCATAAAATTGTTGGTTCATTTTGGTGAACCTGCATATTGAACACTTCATCTTTCTGATTTCAATTGCATCTTTCATCCTAGGTTTCATTGACATCAACATTCAATTAGATTTTGTTTCATTTTTGCATCCTAGGGTTTCTCAAATTGTAGTAGTAAAAGACTCATTTAGACTTCATTTTTGCATATCATATCATTCAAAAATTGAAAATCTGCATTTACATCCTCAGTTTTCATCTAAAAATAATTAAAATCACTTTAAATTTCATGAAAAACACAAAAAATATCATACCTAGACTCATTTGCCACCTTGGGCGAATCAGTCTACCTACACATTTTAAACTGTATTTTTAGGCTCTTTCTAGGTATTTCTTGCATTTCAATTTTTTGTTTTTTTTTCCTTTTTCAATTTACATAATTTTTGTTAATTACTTTTTTTCCTCCTAGATTGCATTTAATTTGCATCCACCTTATCCTTTATGGTACTTGTATGAGTGTTTGTGCCCCATTGATAATACTTTAGTGAGACGAAGTTATAGACTCATGGTTTCCCACAATAGCACTTTCATTGTGGACCTTGTGATCTCAAGAGCTCCTACTCCTAGTATAGACAATGGTGCACTAGGCATAGATACTTCCACTCATATGACTTCACCTTCCCATCTAATGCATGTTGACACACAAACTAGTTCCATTCTGCAAGATAAAGTCATTAGTATTCATGAGTATTTTTCACATTTACAACAATATTTATCCCTTGAAAACATTTCCACCACTGCCATACTTGCAATAGAAAACCTTCATCATTTGATTGAAAGTGATGATGGCTTACAATTTATGAAACAAATTGCTGAGATATACAACATGCTCCTTCTACTTCCCAATCAGCAAACATTGTTGTAAGCCAAGGCGAATCTCACATTCCTCCTCCTTCAACCATAACATCCATACCCAGCTATACCACTCCTCATGTTACAAAAATCATGTAACAGGTTAGTCATGTGACTCCTTTTAATATTCAAACTAGCATTCCTAGTTTTCTTGTGGCACTGAATGCTCCCTCTTCCACCTTCACCCCTCTTAGTGTCCCTTTCACTTCCCCTAACATTGTATACACTCCCTCACCATTTTCCCTTCTACCTCATTCCACTTACACTGATCCCATCATTACACAACTCTTTAACAAAATTTCATCCATGCCACAATAAATCTCCACCATTAGCCAAAGTCAAAATGATCCACCCACATATCATGTTCGTAATAGCCCATTACCCTTAGAGATCTTACACACAGAGATGCCACAAGGAATTGAAATACCTAGGTTTGAGAAATACAGAGGTAAAGGAGACCCTACTCATCATGTCAATGCTTATAGAACCTTGTGTAGTGATTTTTTCCTTGATGATAAACTATTAGCCAAACTTTTTCCTAGGACCTTAAAAGACACTGCATTGGAGTGGTTTTCAAACCTACCGAATCATTCAATCCGATCATTTAATGAACTTGCAAATTCCTTTATAAGTCATTTCCAAGTCCATATGACTCCCAAAATGACAATGGCTAACTTAATGAGATGTAAACAAAATGCAAATGAAAAAGTAACTAATTTCATCCCATGTTATCAATCATTGTATGCTCAAATTGATGTCAAAATTCCTAATTCACATCTCCAAAAGATGTTTATTGAAAACTTTCACACTCACCATCAGGATAAGTTGACTATGATGAAATTTCCTTCATTCATGCATTTATGCACAACCCTTTGTGACTATAACAACTTGGTTTTTAGTCTAGATTCAAAGACCACTTCTAATCAAGCCGAGAAGTCTAAACAAAGCAACCAAAACAACGTGCAAAATTTTTGAAAACCAAACAAAGGCTTCTTATAGTTCAATCCACCTCCTCAACAACAAACTCAACCTATCCCAAGTCAAGTGGCAGGTGTTAAAGCAGTGGTGCCCTTTACCTATGGGGACCCGAAGAGACAATTTACCCCCTTACCTGATACCCTCCATAACACAATGAATAAATTTCTCCAACAATAAATTATCACTCTGCCTACCATTAAACCACTTGATACCACCAATCCTTTACCCCCCGCATTTAAAAAAAATCTTATTGTCATTTTCATCACCAAAATGGACATGACACCGAACAATGTAAGCATCTCAAGGACTTAGTTCAAGACCTCATTGATTCAGGTCATTTTTCCATTGCAGGTGTCAATGATCAAGGCAATAAGTCCATTGCATCCCACAATCAAAATTTACAAATCTTTACCAACTCCATGCCTAAACACAATGTTTCATTTGTTAAGGCTAGTGAACCTTCAAACACTCATGTGATGAACATTGATACAAATAATGAACAACCTATTATTACTCCAAATGTTACCCAAGTTAATCCTATGGATGAACTTGTGGGTATGATAAACATTGTTTCTCAGAAGGGCCTAGCCACAAAATCTCTTGATATTACTTTTTCTTCTCATGATATACTTAAAAAATCTTCCCAATGGTCCTCCTTACATAGCTGGTCATATCTATGATAAGTAAACTAATGGGATATTAATAGATCCTGCCCGTAGCGAGAATATGATCATGAAAGAATATTTAGTCTTACATGAGCTTTATCAAGAAGATTATGATAAACCAACCACATGGATTAAAACACATACTGGTTTTGTGTGCCCTACGATAGGATCGATCATACTCCCATTAAAAATAGGACCCAAGACTTTGGATGTAACATTTTCTATTATTCAACAATTGGATCAATTTCGTCTATGGATAGGTCATCCTTGGCTTCAGTCGATGAAAGTAGTCCCTTCAGTTGTTCATAAATGTTTGAATTTTCCACATGGCAATAAAATATTTACCATACACCATAGTGGTTTTCATCCATTGTCTTCTAAAGGTAATTTCTCCTTAGAATCCTATTAGCTTGAACCTATGGAACCCGTCACCCCTTGTGAAGATTTATTTTTCATAGCCTATCAAAATTTCAAATCCAAATGAATAGATAACTTTTATCTTCACTCGATGTCCCCATCCACTTTTGCTCCTTCAATCCTAGATGAGATAATGCTTCAACCTGAGTCTGAAACTAAATAAACAATACAACCCCATGAGAAACCAACCATAAAAACTTCCCCTTCCTTGTTTAAACAACTAAGAGATAATGAAACCAATCATGTCATGCCTCCTTGCATTAAATAAGTGTATAAAGCTAAAGAGAAAGTGATTGACCTATCTTATTTGGTTTCTTCCATTCTTCCCCCTTCAGAAGAAAAGTAACCTATGATGGATCAACCAACTCTTACCCCTCAACAAATTCAAAATAAAATTAAACAAAATCATGGTGCTAGGGAGTGTAGGCATCTTCATCGATGTCTCCTTGCTCTCTAGTCTCGAATGGAAGAAAATAAGGAAAACCAACCTCCACCTTTGACCGAAGCAATAGATAATCACCCTCCTCCTCCTAACTCATCACAAGATACTACATTCCAACCATCACAACAAAATGATCCAATCCAACATCCCCAAATCTTGATACATCCTTCCTTGGAAATAACCCTTCGTCCTTCCATCATAATCAATCTTGATGATGATGATGATGAGGAGGAGATCACACAAATAGATGAAGAAGTGCATAATGATCTCAACTCTTTATTTTCATCTACCATGAGCTTAAATGATAAATATCCTACACCAAGTGAAGAACCTGGTACATCTCCTGGTTCAACACTTGCAATTCTTCCTTTGGACAGTCAACTTCCCTCACAATACACTAACCATGATTGGGAGGCAGATGATTTGTTAGATGGTTGAATTGCATTCGCATTGCTAGCCTTGTTACATTTCATTTTCCTTTTCCTTTTCTTTTATTTTATTTTATGTGTGTATCGTGTTCCCCTGTAATGTGTGTTTGATGTTCTCTCTCTCTTTGTGCCCTTCCTCTATTTGTATCTCTATTCTTATATATGTCATACTTTATCTTTTCAATTTTTTTTGTGTTTTTCCTTTTGGGGATGTTGCAAAGTGTTGAGATTCCCTGTGTCTCTTCCATGTTGACTCAATCATTCCATTTTCCTTTATACTTTATCTTTTCTTGTGCTTTTCCTTTTGAGGGTGACACAAGGCATTGAGACCGAAATGTCTCCTTCATGTTGACCCAAAATATTTTCCTTTCTTCTTCTTTTCACTTGTGCTTTCCTTTTGGGGATGATGCAAAGCAATGAGACTGCAATGTCTTCCAAGTTGACCCAAATTTTTTTTTTTTTCTTATGTTTTCACATTCTTTATATTATTCTTCCAATTCTATGTGTTTTGGGGAATGATGACAGTTTCGAGCTCTTTAATAAAACCATTGTAGAAATGAACATACTGACCACAAATCCATAGATCCATTATGTGTTTGGTTTGTTCCTTTCTGAGGGGCAACTCCTTTTCATTTGTTTCCTTTTTCGTTTACATGAAGCAACCTTACTTGGAAACATATGACTTGGCATAGGGCTTTCTGAGTTGGCTCTCATGTCTTGTTTTTCCTTTTTGCATTTTTCTTTCACTAATTTAAATTAATTTCTCACAAAACAGTTTCTAGCAATTCCTTTAAAGTGGGGGGAATACATTGGCATAATTTCATTTGTAGTCTTGGTTCTTAGTGTAGCCTTGTCGCTTAATATGATGTGTTTGTCACTTTGTGGATGAAATTGGGTGTAATGTCTTAGCATATTACATTCCTCTTGGTGGTCTGATGCAATGCACTACATCCCCTAAGTTGTGAATATTTTATTCTTTGATTGGTCCTCTCTTGGAGACATTAGACACAATGTCCCCTAAGTGAAAAACCTTGCATGAACTTAGCAAGACTCCTTTGAACATCTTTTCCATTTTACACTTTTACATTTTACATTTTGGCATTCTACATCTTTTCCACCTTGCATAACACAACTTGCATACCTATGGTTCTATCCTCTTTATTCATGAGTTCTAAGCATACAAAGATTTTCTTGTCTAGCATGAAGCATGAACTGACAATTTCCCTTGTGGTTCCTTGTTAAAGTTATCAAGAGGTATAACTTTGATATGGTTGAGCAAGAAGCCCATTCAGCGGCATGAATTTCCCCATAGCCACCTTTTTGTTTGTGAGTGCATACCAACTAGCGTATGTATTTCACCTTTAGGGACTTCTCACTCAACAAACTTCCATGAGTTTCATTGCCCCAGAGTGAGTATACATTTTCTTTTTCTCACAAATAGCCTAGATCTAATCCACAACTAGTTGGACAAATGATCGAAGCTTGACTTGGTTCTCCCTCTTCTTCTTCTATTTCACATGTGTGTTCCTTTTGTACTTATGTTTAGTTTTCCATGGGATCTTCATCTTGGGGGCTTGATCATCCCCCTTGATTGTTGTTATTCCATCTTGTTAGCATAAGTGTATTTTGATCCCTCTCAATGTGCATGGCTACTTTAGTGTGAGTTTGAAATAAGTTCATCCTCTCACTAAACTAGGGGATAGATGTACCATAGAAAAATGGATCATTGACATTTTCATGGTTATTTAGGTCTTTCTCTTATGATGCTTGACCTATTTTTCTTTGATTTAATGTTGTAATGTGACTTTTTCATTCACATTAAGTCCTTAACATTCAAATTATGGTGTCTTGTGAAGGTGTAGTGAAGCATTATAACACATTTCTACACTATTCTAGACTCTTCTCATTACAATTCACCTAAAAATCACCTTTTCATCACTTATCAAGTCCTATTCTAAAGTGTTGTAAAGTGTTGTAAAAATATTTCACTCTTTTCTAGGCTTAATTTCATTATTTACACCTTTCTTATACTTTATTTGACCCCTTTATGCACTCATAAGGATTAATTAAGTGTATTTTTTAATGTAAACCCAACAAATAAAAAATTTCCCAAAGAAAGAAAAGGAGAAACTGAAACTGGTCAAAGTCTCCAATAGCTATTTTGAAATCGACTCCATTAAGGTACTTTGGAGAAAAGTGCTCTGTGTCATAATGGAGTATATTTCCTTGGACGAGAGATTCACCAGAGTTTATGGTCATCATTTTTCTCTCCTTAACCACTTCCGCCATAAGGCATGGATTTATTTTCCTCATTACTTGTTCCATTCGTTGAGCAATAGCCTTGAGGACCAAAAGAAAAATCTCAGGAGATACCCTATTCTTCATCCTGAGCTTATTAGGTTAATCTATGAACATTATCAAAGACTACATGATTTATCTAAACCAATTGCCTCCATGGTGTCTGAGGACTATGATACAGATAGTGGTGGCTCAGAGATTCACTCTAAGCCTAACCTAGAGAGAATTTTTGAAGTCCCTCCGTCCCTTATCCTTTCTGGCAAGAAAACCTAGCTTTCTAAACCCCAACACATGAAAGTTAACCCTAAGAATTATCCTGGCTACCCAACCCCTTTAAAGAAACTTGCTCTCAAGGGTTCCCCTACCAAAAAGTTGGTTTCCTACTCTACGGACTCTTTGGAGGAAAATACTAAGAAGCCTGAAGCTAGTAGAGATTTTGTTTCTACCCTTTCTGCCTCTATCAAAGATGTTGGAACCAAATTTCCCAGCTCCCCTAAGCTGGATGATTTCAACCTCATTTTAGACTAAGATCAGTCTAGAGATATCCTTGCCTCTATTAGATGTGGCGTTGGTGATATTTTTAGGGTTATGAAATGGGCCTGTCAAGAAATCAATGATATTAATCTTAGAAATAGGGTTCTAAATAGCAAGTTGGATGAACTATAATTTAAAATGTCAGCTCTGAACAATGAAGAAGGAAAACAGAATAAGAACAATACTGGGACGAGAGATGAAACATTGAGGACAAGTATAAGAATCTAGAAGCTAAAATTGTTATTTAATAAAAAACAATATGAAATTTTTTGTGGAACAAAACCATAGAATGGCAAGGTAGAATGCCATTATCATAAATGCAATGTATGAAAAGTTGGAAAAGTCACAATAGGGTTCATTGGTTGTTGACCTCGAAGAGAACAAGGATAAAATCAAGAATGAGGACCAAGGGATTTCGAAGAGGACCCAAGCCAACCTTAAGAGGAAAGTGCTTCCTACTTCCCAGATGGTCTAGATCTTAAAGAGGCAGGTTCAGGAGATGAACGATATGGAAGTTGAGATAACAAAAATATTAAAGTCCCAAGTTTAGTTGTTGCTAGTGTTTTGTTTGGTCTTTTTGGGGTATTTTTGTGGCCCTTTTCGGCATTTTTTTGGTGGTTGTTTATTTTTTATTCTAATGTCCTCTCTATAGCCTTTTAGTATCTGGGATCTTTGACGTTTTATCTCTTTTTTTGTAAACTTTGTGGTTTCGGGTCCCTATAAAACCCATTTTTTTCTCTTTCAAAAACATTAAATGTGACTTAATTACCAATACCCACTTACAAGCCCAAGGTGGGACCCATTCACCATGGGTGGTGAATGAGTGCCTCTTGGATCCAAAATCAAAATAATTCAAATTTTCTTTTAGGCTTTTATTAAAAATGCCTTATGTCGAACTGTGATGAGGTATCATTAGATAATTATGGAATAGATGTGTATAAATAAGTGTTTTTCTCCTCATTTTACATCTCCTAATTCATCCAAGCATTCAATCATCCATTTATTCACTCATTTAGCATCAATTAGTATTCTTGCATTCATTCTATCAAAGGATCATTGAATCAAGTATCTTGGAGAAACCATTAACATATCTTTAGACTTCTTCAACAAGGTTGTGGTGAGTTTAGGACATTTTAATGTTATTTATTCATCATTCCTTCTTCATTTTATTTCATTTATTTATTAAGGGTTTGATTACCAAAGTGGGATTTGACCAAGGCAAATCCCTATACTCTAACCCTTAACCATTTTCCCCCTTTTGCATGTGTGTTTGTAGACTTATGTATGAATATTATTTTTCAAGCAATTAGGTGTTGAAATGTGTTCAAGTAGTCAAAAAAGTGTTTTAAGTCAACTAGACCCTATTTCAAGCTTGGAGACAACCTATAGTCTGTTTTCTATAGATCTAACTCCGTCAACCCAACAAGAAGAAAAATGAAAATCTGGAGCTATAGATTTGACCTTTGATTTCACATAATTTTGGGAGAGGAATTATTCACCATCAGTAGGGAATGAGTCCCACCTTAAGGCTAAAAAAGGTTATTTTGTCAGATTATAGTTCCCGACAGTTAAAAACCAATTTTTCAGGTATTTTTGTCAGAAGCAAGACTTATTCACCATCAGTGGCGAATGAGTCCCACTAGTGATTTGCAGTGATTTTACTAGCATTCTGAAATCTTCTCAGGTCTTCAATCTACTCCATGTGCACTCTGTTTGGCCTCTTTTAATTCTGTTTGCATTAGTTTACATTTCCATTGCATTTTTTGCATATCACATTGTGTTTTCAAACATTGCATATTTCATAGGTTTTTCATTAATACTCAGTCAATTTTAATACTTAGTTGCATCTACAACATTGCATTTAGTCTTAATAACATCACACAATCCCCTATTTGAATGAACCACCATAATTTTAGTGTTCTATCTATCTCCTTTTAGGTGGAAGATCCTACGAGTGTAAGAGAAGCCTATAGATTCCACCATAAAAATTTTGGTTCATCTACCTAATGGGAAGATTAGCAGGCTCTACCATTGTTTTTTGAATTTTTACAAATTTTAGTACAATAGTCTAAAAATTTGTAAAGAATAAAACTTACCAAATTTAATGAAATGAAAGGTATTTCTTTATTTCCCAAGTCTTATGGATGTAATGGTGGTGTATGTTTGTCTCTATGGCAGTTTTCTGATAGGGTTGAAAGATTGATTCACCAAAAATTTAGAAGAAACTTTTAATTCAACATTTTGATACCATGTTGGAAGAGAAAATAATGAATGCAATATTTAAACTACCATGAAATGAATGAAGCACAATGAAAAGGATAAATAACTATCATAGAATTTTTAGAATAAAATGATCACTCCTTGTTTATATATGACAAGGAGGAGGTAGGAAGGTCAAACATAAAGACTAAATAACCCTCCAAGTGATGTGACACATGTAGAAAACTAGACACAAGTGTGAAGCCATACATGTCAAGTTTCTATGAGGTGAGACAACTAAACCAATAAGTGAATGTAAGCTAATATGAATAAGACTAATAGGTGTAGGAACTAGAGAAAAGATAACTAGATGCATAAAGAAACTTCACACTAACATATGATACTATTTAGGAGTTTGGTTCTTTAAATCTATATTTGAATCTTTATACAAAGATGATGAGGTTTCTTTAGATTATCCTTCTCCTTTGAAGAAAGTTAATGATCCATAATTGTCATTGATTTAGGTTCCCATAATTCATGTTTAGTAGAACCATCTTTGTATTTTAGATTTAGCTTTGGGTATGTGCAGGATCATCATGGAAAAAACTGGCCCTTAAGTGGCAAAAAATTTAGAAATATCAGAGTTAGGAAACTTGACTTAAAAATTTGAATAAGTTATCTATATTATTTCAAAATATGTAAGAATAGAATCTGTAGCATATTGAATGTAGTTTATAAACTACTAGTTTTTTTTTTTTAGCAATCTATTTGGTGAAAATTTGAAATTTCAATGCAGTGGTACTTAAAATTTAGGAAAAATAAGTAGGTGTCTGACCACCCTAACCACAATAAAATGATAATATTTTTTTATAAGATTTTAGATATAAGTAGAGGACTCATGTCCAGATGTGATGCATTTTTTGTAATTTTTTTCTAAGTAAATAAAATTAATTATGATTTTTTTTACAACTTTTAAAAATATGAAAACTTGTATACCACCTTAACTTGGTCAAAACTTAATGAAATTTAATTTTTCTTTTTTAATCCTATAGTATACAAAGCATAAAATGTGACACATTTTGGATTCAAAAATGTGATACCGTTTGAAAGCTATAGATGTTTTTCAATCAGCCTATCAATCAAGACTTTAGTCATAATTTAAATAGAAAATGAATAATAATTATTTATTAAATTCAAAGTAAAGCATAATTTATATTGGTGGAAAGTTGAGAATCTCCTTTAAAAACCCTTTTTGTTTCATCAATTTTTGGTAAAAAATACTTTGTCAGCCACATACCCTACACATACCCATAATTCGCCACTTTTTTGGCCCATCATGATCCTGCACATACCCCTTTGTGGGATGAACATTTGATAAGTATATCTTATTTTTTGTGAGTCTCATAATGCAGATTTGGAGGACACATTTGAGGAGTTATGTCTCCTCTTTAATGATAATCATTGCACTAATATTTTCAAACCATCATTATCTTTAAATATTTTTCTACATTAGTTAGCACTTGATCCTATTTTTTCACCTTCTTCTTTGATTAAACGTGTACCTAATTTCATCGTGGAATCATCTTCAATGGACAAAGTGAAACATGAGTACATTTCAGAGGCATCATCATATATATTCACTCTTATTCCTAGTAATTCCTATTCAGAGTGGCAATTATTCTTGCATATACACTCAATTTTCTTTCTTCCCAAGGTGAGGAAATTTGTTTGTAGAATTTGGATCATATTTTATCTTCAAGCATCCACCATTTTTGTAAGAGATTAAACATTATGGGGGGGTTACACAGTATCTCTTCTTCCCTCTTATGGGGGGATATCAATTGTATATTTTTGGTGGATGTAGTACTTGGGGATTCATGGTAATTCCTTCATTTATCACTTCTTCCATCACTTTTACATAATTTTTTTCTTGTATTCTCTCTTTTGGAGAGGGGTTTTATCCGATGTGATTAATCTACTTTACTCCATTTGTTTGAGATAATTTATAAAATAGTACCTAACATGGCCTAGTGGCTCAGGCCCATCCCATCATCCATACATCATTGCATCATATCTACATTCTTGCATTTGTTTACTTCTCTATAAGTTGCACTTAAGGGGGATGTTAGTGTGAATAAGTTTTTTTACCTACCTAGTTCATCTATTAGGTCCTTTTCACATGTTAATTTTATTTATCTCCTAAGAATCTTTCTAGAGGTCTTAGTTCTCATGTGATCTTATCTTAGCTTTAGTTGTCTCATGTCATAGGATTAAGAAACTTGTCATTTAATATTATCTAATCCTATCTCTCACCTTTCCTATATAGGAAAGGCCTTTTGTACATTTTATAAATCATAGGGGATGTACTATCATTGATCCAATATTGATCATTGTACATTATTGCATCAATATCAAGCAACGTATTCTCTTGCCATACTCTCTTGTGGAAGGTGTGTCTTTCTTTTGTAGCTGATTCTAGGTTATGGTAGCTAACTATTATCTCCTTGAAGTTCACTACCAAATCCTACAAGAGTGTCAGTCCTACCTTCTCACCTCCTCATCCTTGCCAATATATGTAATGCTATTTTGTACATTTTACATGATGATGTTGTTATTGCATATGATATTTGATTCATCTTGCATATTATTTTTTCTAGAAGCATTTTTATCTTGCAAGTGATCTTGGTTGCTTCAAAAAGGATGATCTTGGATGATAGCCTTCAAGGGATGGTTTCTAAAGTTCAATAATAATTGTAGTGCTTTCCTAATAACAATCTTGCATAGTGTAATGTATTTTGTCTCAACTTTGTGCAGCACATAATCATTTTGGATAAAGTATCAAGGAGAGGTTTCTAATATGATTAGACAACTTGGTTGCCCTATTTTTTTCTTCAATTTAAGTATAATAGGTGCAAAGTGACTACACTTGCATAATGTCATGCCTAGCCTACCATTTTAAATAATAAAAAATAGTTTCCATCAATAGAGGATCTAAAAAATTGTTCACAACCCACATTTGGTATCAACAAAATGTATAATAGATTCACTAGCATCTGAGAATAAGTGTTGAAGACACTTTTAAGAATACAGGACTACTGGTATGGTTATGATTCTTTCCTCTACAACTAATTTGCATATTTATTGAATCATTTTTATTTATTATTACTTTTTCTCTCTTCTACTAAGTATTAAGTAACATATAGTTTCTACCCTTATCCATAACTTATTTTGGCTCCATTAAGCACTTACCATTAAGAGAAATAATTAAATGGATCAAGATGTTGTAAAATGTGTCATAAATATGTATCAATATTTATGTATCTACTTGGAACCCAAATAATGGTGGGGGAAGAAATTCAATGTTGCACCATTGATAAATGTTTGTTGGACACACTTTCAATCTTAGTAGTAGATTCATTCATGAGCTATGTTGATCAAATCAATCGTGTTGAATCAGAATGACTTACCAAACACACTAAAGATACATACTTATGTAAGAAAGGATCCTTGTTGGCATTTCACTATAAACTTCCTTGGAATTTACAGCTTGTATCATATTTAGTCCTTTCTAAGAATTTTCATGAAAAATGCATGCCTACTCTTATGTGATAAATTAAAAATCCACAACTCCATCAAGCTTTCCACCTAGAAAGAAATTGTGGACTACTACTTTCTTCTCTCACCTTGCAATCCCCAACTACATTTGGAAAATATGCTACACAAGCTAAACATTGGTAGAGATGTATTTTGATATGCTTAGTTATATCTTTGATGCTATCAAATTTAATAAGCATATTACAGTTAAATTTTATTTTTCAAGGAAAAGAGTGTGGTTGATCCAAATATTTAATCCCAAAAGTGTTATCACTTTTTGTTAAAATCCCTCCTTATAGTATGTAGTAGGTCCTTTGTGTATTTGAATGAACCAAAAAAATACAGTTTCATGTTATTGCATATGATGTTGTGTGTGTTTCAAGTTCAACATTTATTGATTACATGTGTGGTTAGACCATTATCATTAGAATTGTTGACATTAATTAAAGCTACACGAAATTGCAAGTTTGTAGCTTTTTGTACAAATAATCAATAATGGAGGGGTGTAGTTTTAACAATTATTTGTGAAAAACCTTGATTCATAGGAATTCTTGTTAAGGAAATAGATGCTTTTGGGTCCTTTTTGGGGGATGAAATCCTTTTATATAAACCACTACACACCCTTTCCATTGACATCGAGTCATTGAATGTGATTGAGGTTGAAGAGTAGTAAATCTTATATTTCCTTTACATGGGTGTTCCTCATGACTTTGATGAATTTGACATGCTTGATAAGCATGACATTGACAATAACCACAATTAGGGTTCTTGTAGCATCCCATCTCCTTATAGGTTTTAGTAGCTAATTTCATAGATATAACTAATCAACACACCAACTTGCATGCAACAAGGAAATATGAATCTTGACCTAAGAAACTTATTAAGTGGGTAGCATGTTGCATATGATAATATTCTATCCCTTTTTGTAAGAATGAAAGGAAGACTTTCCTTGAAATGATCGTACAAAGCATTGGAAAGTCATACTTGATTTGTAGAATGATCGACCTAGTGTTGCATTGCTTGTTCTAATTGGTGTAGCAACACTCAACATTAACGAATCCACAATCTTTACTACCTTTCACATTTCATTAAAAGATATTAATTCATTTGAGTTTGGCCAACATTGGAAACATTTCATGAAAGTATGGTTTTTTTTCAATACATTGCACTAGACAAAATGCATCTCATCAAGATTAAGTTGTTGAATCATAAGCAATTCAATCTTTTTTCAATCACTTCAGTATTCTTATTAGTAACTTAATTTGACTATCCCTTATCAAAAACATTATTACTATGTATGTTAAGTTTTATATAAAAGATCACTATAACTCAACATAATTGTTATATTGAACAATATATACTAATCCTCTTTATAGATTATAAAAAAATCTAATACCTACTATACAATTACTAATTAAATAAATCAATTAATTTGAATTAAACAAATCCGTAAACATTATTAAAAAAAATTACTTTCATTTATATTGACAATGACGCTTAGTGAAAACTTGCATGCTTCTTTGAAATTCTAAACTTCTCTCAAAATATCTAGAACGATTGTTTCTATTTACATTAACTGTCATTTCTTGCCATTAATATCATTTGAATAAAAAATTATATGAAACTTAAAGGAACAAAATAATTACAAAGAATAAGACAACCAAAAAACAAACTGTCAATAATGCAAAGATGATATGATCTCAAAAGAGCAAGAATGTGTGGTGGCTGAAATTGTCTATGCAGCCCTCAAAATGAACATTTGACCATAATTATTAATTAATTAAAAATAACGATACAATGCATTCTTTATTTTTAATTAATTACTAATTAAAGCCAAAAGTCTGTTTTGAGGGTTGCATAGACAAAGAATGTGGGGAATTGTCTATGCAACACTCAAAATGAACATTTGACCGTAATTATTAATCAATTAAAAATAAAGATACAATACATTCTTTATTTAAAAAAAAAATACAGTCAAATGTTCATTTTGAGGGCTGCATAGACCCAATTAATTAAAAATTAAAGTCAAAAATCTATTTGGAGGATTAATTAAAAATAATAAAGTCAAAAATCTATTTGGAGGACAGCATAGACCAAGGGAAAAAAAAAAACGTGGGGAATTGGCTAAGATTTCAATCTCATGGTCTTCTGTTTACCGATTCCTATACATAGGAACAAATTTGTCTTAGACCCACTCTGCAATAAGTAGTTTACGTGCGAGTCTGTCACTCACAAGATACGTGTGACGCTATCTCCTTACACTTCGCAGAAATTCCCTAAACCGGCTCAAAAGCCTCTGTGTGGTGCGGTGCATATGCATTCCAAGTTTCTGGAATGAATCTTCACCTCATATTGTCCAGTGTTTTTTATTATTCTGTGGCAATTATGTCGTGTATGTTAAAATGGGTTGGTTCCCGGAATGTCGAGTGTATAAAGATATCGGATTCAATTAAGAGACGTAGAGACATCTTATACGTTGATAATTTACGTATCTTATTTGAGAATGTAAAATTAGATAAAACTGGAAACTTCTTCATCGTTATCTTAAATCCTATTGACTTCTGTGGATTGTAGATGCTATAAAAATATGTCATTTCGTTCATTGTAGACTCACAGATTTCCCTTTTCTCATAGCATGGAGTCCCTGAATGCGGCCGTGACTATTGGACTTGGGATTTTCTTCTTCTTCTACTGTATTTTGTATAAGCCGAGGAGGAGCAATGGCAGCAAATTGAAACTGCCTCCTGGACCACGTCCATGGCCTGTCATAGGAAGTCTCCATCTCTTGGGAAACCTTCCTCATCAGGCTCTTACGACGCTGGCAAAAAAGTACGGATCCATTATGTGTCTCCGTTTGGGCTCCGCCCCCGCTGTTGTGGCGTCTTCCCCTGCAATGGCCAAAGAGTTCCTCAAAACGCATGATTTGGTCTTTGCAAGCAGACCGATCTGTACAAACGGGAAATACACATGCTATGATCATAAAGACGTGGCGTTTTCCCCCTATGGTGCGTACTGGAGGCACATGAGAAAGCTGTGCACGGTGGAGCTGCTCACGGTGAAGAGAAACGATTCTTTCAGATTTGTGAGAGAGGAAGAAGTGTCTGCCATGATCACCTCCATCTGGCAGGAAAGCGGGCACGGAGCGCAGTGTGTGGATATGAAGAAGAGGCTCTCCTCCCTTACTCGAAATATTATCTGCAGAATGTTTGCCAGCAGGACATATTCCGACAACGAATTGAGTGGAGGGCTTGGCTTTAAACAAATGAATGACGAGCTGTTTGCTGTGGGTGGTGCATTTTGCGTTGGTGATTTCATTCCTTATCTCGGCTGGCTCGACTTGCAAGGATTCCGTGGTCGCATGCAGGCCGTTCACAAAATATTCGATGGATTTGCTGAGAAAGTAATCGATGAGCACATTCATCGTAGATCGGGAGAAAGAAAAGCGAAGGAAGAAGATCATGTTGAAGATTTGGTAGACGTGATGCTCGACATGGCCGAGACGGAGGGTCAAACAATCTCACGAGTCAACATTAAAGCAATCATATTGGTAAGTTAAAAAATTGGGATCTGCTTTAAAAAATGCTTTTCTGTTTGCCACTGTATATTTTCTCAAGAAGAGAAAAATTGTGCAGGACATGTTATCTGCCGGAACAGAATCATCGTCGACAACAGTAGAATGGGCAATGACTGAGCTGCTGAGGAATCCTGCAACGCTAGCACGAGCGCAGCAAGAGCTGGAATCTTCAGTGGGCAGAAATCGCAGAGTAAAGGAGAGTGACGTCGTGAAGCTGGACTACTTGAGATGCGTGGTGAAGGAAACTTTTAGACTTCATCCGCCAGTTCCTCTGCTCCACCACGAGTCGATGGAAGGGTGCAGCGTTGGAGGATATTTTGTTCCGCCAAAGACAAGGGTGTATGTGAATTTGTGGGCGATGGGAAGGGATGAAAACGTTTGGAACGATGCTCATCAGTTCAAGCCCGAGCGGTTTATGGGCAATGATAAGGACGTGAGAGGCCAGGACTTCGATTTGCTGCCCTTCGGAACAGGAAGAAGAGGATGCCCTGGGATTTCCACAGGTCTTTCTGTTGTTGAGTTGGCACTTGCTCAGCTTCTTCATTGCTTCGACTGGACTGTGGAGGGTGAGGTGGATTTGGAGGAAGAGTTTGGATTAACTGTTCCCAAAAAAACTCCACTGCTTGTCTGCCCTTCATGGAGGCTCGCAGCTGAATATCCTATTTAAGAGAGTGTTGTCTGATAGGTGTCTTAGCTATTACATATATAGTATTATTTTCAGATTCGTGTTGTAAGTTGCTCACAGCTGAATATCCTATTTAAGACAGTGTTGTCTGATAGGTGTCTTTACATAGCTATTACATATATAGTATTATTTTCAGATTCTTGTTGTAAGTTGCTCATAGCTGAATATTCTATTTAAGAGAGTGTTGTCTGATAGGTGTCTTTGCATAGCTATTGCCTATATAGTATTATTTTCAGATTCGTGTTGTAAGTTTTTCCCATTATCTTAACTGATTAGATCTTGTGCATCACCTAGTCGACATATCTGATGCAGAACAAAACCCACTATAGCATGTATGGAATTTATTTTGATAAATAAATACTTATGGACAAATGAAAAATAAGGGCCTTGGTTGAGATACACTAATTTGTGGCCCCTATATTTATACTTTAGTGGTTAATAATCTTTAAATGTAAGGTAAGGTTCATGAGGAGGGTTTTTGGTAGATTCTAGTGAAAATTTGTTGGTTGTCTACGTACATATGTAAAATCATGAATAGTGGTTTCAATTGTGTACTATTTTTCAAAACCATTAATCATTTTTTGGTGCTTGTGGATATTGATATTTAAATTAGACTAAATTAAATTAACCTATGTCTTTCATACTTTTGTGGAATTTAACAGAATAGTGGAGCCATTGTAGACGACTTTTGGGTATTTGTGGATATGACAAGTGGAAGATACTTGTGGCAGAACATGATAGCTCACACCCACAAAGTAAAATCCAATTAAAATCCCTCCACTAGTTTGGACAAAAATAATCTTTTTCTAATGTTTTTATTTGTAGTTCCAATCACTAATTAATCCTCAAGTGCCAAATTCTTTGTATCTTTTAGGTTTCTTTTTGTATTATTTAAAAGATTCACCCCACCAAATATTGAATCTTGTTCATTTGTCTGTTAAGACACATTATGGAATTTGGAAAATTTTCTCATCTAATTTATAAACTTAGGTTCCTTGTAGTCAACAAACATGTGTACACACAAGTTCTTAGAGAATATTTTTTATTTTAATTTTTGTCCATGTTATTCCATATAGCATTTTTAATTCTTGAAAACTATATTTAATTGATGAATTTTGGAATGAGTCACTTTGTATAACTAATTTGTATTTGACTTTCTTTTCCTCTTTAGTAGTTGATTTGGTTCAATTCCTCTATTTTTCTCTTAAATGTAACTTTGTTCCTCTTAAGAGAGTGGATGAAGCTATAATTAGATCATTTCCTCTTAGTAGTTGAAGAACTAGAAACCTAAGATAGCAATTGAATGGCTAGAGTGGTAGTCAAAGAAATCAGTCCATGGAAATTCCACCATAAAATTGGGGCCTCTTGTGTCAGTTTCCATATCCATCTTGGTCACCTCAAAATAACCTGTAAGAGTGGAATTTTTTTTCCACTCAGTATGAATGATGTTGTCCTGTATAGTATAATACATCTTTTTTATGGCCCCAAAGAACCCTTCCTTTACCTCAACATTATGTAAGGGTGTAACTCTACTTGGCCTTTTCTTGTACCACTTGGGGTTCAATGAATAGGAATCCATGTGCAAGGGATTTTTGAGCTTCTCCCATTTCTGATGAATGATTGGTTGAATGTTCTCAATGTAGAATGCTAATGTGGGGTCCTTCTCTCACACAAAAAACCCTCATTTGGTCAAGCATATTATCAATGCACTCATACACCTCTCATAGGTTAGGTGTATTGGCATCTCCATTCATTATCAACTAGAATATTAGAGCAATTATGGATATTGTATTTTGCATCATCCCAAAAACATCACTCTTCACTATATCCTTCACTCTCTTCCCCTACTATATCTTGTACTTAAGCCATCGATTCCATTTTGTTATCATAACCATTAGTTGCAATTCCTCTTGCAACTCAAGAGTTCTCTCCAAGAGAATGGAATAGGATGCATATCTAGTATCAATAGGCTTCAATAACCCTTTCTTAGAGAATCTTCTAAAGAGTGCATGTGAACTGTAGTGGTTGTAGATATAAATTTACAAATCTCTAGCATTGTTGACCACTGCTTTTATCCAATCAATCTTTCCCATGTCCTTGAGTGCATTATGTTGGTATGTGGTGACTGATCATGCTATACTATACACTATTCATGTATTCCTACGTCCGTGGCTGGGCCAAGCCTTAGGTGGGTCGAGGCGGTAACCCGGAAAAAAATTTCCCATTTTTCTGCTTCGCTATGAAAAGTAAAAATCAGCGAAAAAGAAAAAAATGACTTTGTAACACCCTAATGAAGATTCTAAAAGCTTATTATAAGCATTTGGATGGTGGTTAGTAGAGAATTATTAGCAAGATTGTAATATGTTTTACACTGGATAATAAAATCATTGGATGGCTGTGGTTTTGTGGGTGTTGCCCGAATTGGGTGAACCACGTTAAATTTTTTGTGTTGTCTTGTTTCTACTATAATTTTTTGTGTTATATTTCTCTATTTTATTGATCAAATATGTATTTAAATGTTAGATATCTACTTTTTAACCCTAACACATTATTCATGGAATACACAAAACAAGGAGTCCACAAAATATGTCTATACATTTTTTGAATCAATTTTCCTAAAAAACTGCACACATCAAGGGTTGCATCCATCACTACTAAGACCATATTTTGTGGCCCAACTTCCTCAATAGCATCCTTGAGGATCTGAAACTAAACTTTGATATCTTTGCAATATCTTAAATAGTCAAGTGTGGGTGAAGTGACAATAGTGGTTTACAATTTGGAGGAAGGAGAACTCACAAAAAATGATCCCATGGCAAAAAAATTGGTTTTAGGGGTTCAAACGAACTTATAGGTTTGAGAAAACCCACTTAAATGTATGTCCCCCATTTCCTTCCCAAAAAACCAAAGGAAATGAAAATTAAAAGGTGGTTCGTCTAACCCCTAGGTGTTCGTTTGACCCCTTATCCCTCATTCTCCGCTCTCACAAAAATCTAAATTTTTTCACATCAAGCTCAGTTGGGATGAAAATGGAGAGACTTCACAAACCTAACTAGAATCAAGTAGTCCTCAAAACGAGCTATCCAACGCTATAATATTAATATATTTTGGTTTTATTATGTATTTGTTTTTCTAGTTTTATTAAACATATGTTTTTCACCAAAAATCAAGCTCTTTGTTCTGCACATGTGGAAAAATAGTAGATTATAAAAAAAATGAAAAATATGAGTGCACCAAATATTGAAGTCCTTTATCGAACAAAAAAAATTTGAATTTTGATACATACAAAAAAATTTACTCATTATACGATCGTGTTATGTCTGAATTGTAATTGGTTTGACTTTAAAACTTGATTAAAGAAAAAATATTAAATAAAAGCTATCTAACCAAGTGCAAGCACTAGATATTAGAGTTACAAATCTAAATTTGAAAGAATTAGAATTTTATCCTTCATGGAAAAAAAGTTGTGTTATATAGTGTGCATCACTTTTAAAAAATGTTGTTTTCTCAAAAGAACTAGTTTTCGAGGAGATGGAAAAGAAGTGTAAATTGATTCCAAAAACTAGAAAAAAAATATATTTAGAATCTATAGAAAAAAATGATTGGAAACTCTAGTTTGCATCATCTTCAAATTCCTCACGGTTTAGTTGCTATAGGTTCTCGAAAGTGATGATTTAGTTAAAAAACAATATTTTAGTGTCCAGTTTGGCCAAAAATTGTAAACCACTATTGTGGGATCACCCGTGCCTTAACAAATTATGGTCCCTCTATTTATGTAACCATGATATCGATGAGTGGATGGTGCCTAATGTCTATCCACCAATCCATGACTATATTGCATCCACTTTGCACCCAACATTACTTCACTTTCTCCATTAACACATTTATCTTGGAATAATTCTTATATAAGATTGTGGTCCTCAATTTTTTCTCCCTTGGTGGCACATATGATGTTCCTTCCCTTGATACCATTGAAATTGTCTCCCTCTAATAAGGATATCTGGCCACATGAAATGGAATGCCATTAGAAAAGAAGAATTTTCCAATGGCATAATCTATATCATCCTTAACCTACACATTGAACAACTCAACTAGATTGGGTTATCACTACTAGAATCACTTGTCAACTTGTATTTCACCCTAGACTCGAGTGCATGAGCCCTTCAAAAAGAACCTATCATATATGAAAATTTCCTCCATAAAGTAGAAGTACAATCATGGGGTTGGCCCTGATGACTCTACGACATATAAGATAAAGTAGTAGATACAAGTGCAATTGTATTATCATCACTAACACCCAATAACTTATATTTCTCAGCTTTGTATTTCAATTTTTCTAGTTTCCCAACAAACTTACATCCGTCCACACCATTTTCTTTAGATATAAAGGAGGTAGGAATTAGCTTTGGTAATGCTACCAAAAAATTCAAGGCCTAAAGAGTGGCACTTCCACAACCTTGTGCCCCTAGATGTCCCAAGATTTCTTGGTAATTTTGTTCTAAATTGTGTCAAAGGATACTTATGATAAAAGGATCCTTAGAATATTTTTCAAGTAATGTGGAGGGGTAATTAATACTTTTAGCTTCACTCAACATGTAACTAGTGGTTTGGATTTGATCGTCATGGCCACCCCTCTCAGTCTCAACTTCAAGTGCATAATCAGATTCAATACTTTCACTATGAACCTCAACCTTATCCTCACTCGTGCCATGAGTACTCATTGTGACACCGCAATAAATAATATAAAATGTATAATTTTATAATTCTAAAATCAAAATTCAAACTACACATGCAAAGGATTAAGAAATAAAGATTTTCTTTTGTTTTTTCTTACTTTAGATTACATGAAGCATAGAAGCAAAGGATATACAAATAAAAATCATTTCTCTTAATATTTTTCAACCAAGGATTTCACTTTTTTTTTTCTTACTTTAGGTTACACAAAGCACAAAATTATATGATACACAAAATTTTCAGTTTAGTTTGACAAACTGGGTATGTGCAGGATCATGATGGGCGAAAAAGTGGCGATATGATGGGTATGTGTAGGGTATGTCGCTAACAAATTTTTTTTACCCAAAATTGATGAAATGAAAAGGGTTTTTAAAGGAGATTCTCATATTTATATTGATATAAATTATGCTTAAATATTTTGAATTTAATAAATTATTATTATCCATTTTCTATTTGAATCACAACTAAAGTCCTAATTGATAGGCTAATTATTCTTGATTTATCCATCGAGATTACATATATATGAAGTTTTGACCAAGTTATGTGGTTTTATTACACCATTTTTATATTTTTAAAAAGTTGTAATAAAAATTCATAATTAATTATTTACTTGGAAAATAATTACGAAAAATATGCATCAGATCGACATGATTCTCTACATATATCCAAATATTATAAAAAATATTATCATTTTTATTGTGGTTAGGGTGGCCTATTTGCACACCTACTTCTTATTTTTTCCATGAAATTTAATTACTACTCCATTGAAATTTCAAATTTTCACCGAATAGATTTTTTTTTAAATAAACATAATAGTTTAGAAACTACATTCAATTTGCTACAGATTCTATTCTTATATATTTTTGAAATAATACTGATAACTTATTCAAATTTTTACGTCAATTTTCCTAACTCTGATTTTTTTGAACTTTTTGCCACTTAAGGGCCTATTTTTTCCATGATGATCCTGCACATACCCAACTTGAAAATAAAATTTAAATTGCAATGTTGAATTTTATTGAAAATGTGATCAATGAACAATGAAAATTGCAATGAATCCTTGAATATAAACATGCAACAATGTCTATGAAATTATGAATAAAATTAAAATATAAACATAAAACTAATGATTTTTTTTTCAAAATCTAGCCCTAGAATCCTACCTTATTCTTAAAAAATCCTTGCAACTTGGTTTAGAATCCTTCTTCTTCTTCTTCTTCTTCTTCTTCTTCTTCTTCTTTCTCCTTCTCACCCCTCTTGCACTTGTAGCACTTCAATTACACTCCTTCACTCACTCATTTTCTTCTCTTCAACCTAGATGTTTAAATTAAATTATGAGTAAAGATAAGGAATTTTGAGTGTTTTATAGAGTTTAGGAGGTATTGGTAGGGCCCATTGGCCATTAGAGTTCAACTCTAGGCTTTAATTTCAAAGAAAAAATTAAAGATTTTTTTTTTTAATTTTTAATTTTTTACTTGTAGTACCTCTCATGTTGCAATCTTTAGTACATATTTTGGATTTGATAATATGTTTATACCTTTATATTTGATTCAATATTATTCATAGCATAATTATTTTATATTGGCATCAGTTTCAAATGCACCATTTGATCCAATTATATTATGGTCATATTATGATGGATTATGTTATTTTATTTTGATGATTATGTACATGTATATTTGGATGAGTATTTTATGACTATGATGTTACCCTATTTGAGAATTATATGTGCTATGACTATTATGTATATGCATAGGTACACTTGACATGTGTTGAGTGTATATAGGTACAAGGAATTTTTCCACCTAGCTTTACAGGTCTAAATTATTCCTCGATGGTGGTGTAGAGTAGGAAAATGTATGTTCTACATTTTTACACTTTGTTTGTGGCCCTCAATTAAATTGGAATTAATTATGCCTTAAAAAGCCTTATATTACATATACAATCCTAATAAATTATATTTTCCAAAGGGGAAACCCAACAACAATTAATGCCAACACAACACACTTTACCTTGAGAAATGTGTGTTCTAGGAATAGGTGCCTCATGGGAAAATGGGTCCTCCCTAGGCATTTGAACCTAAATTTAAAATATTTTTTTGGTGATATTTTATTGTCCCCAAATTCAAATTTTAATGTCAGCTTGTAATATTTAATTTTTGGGAAATTAAGGATACTTACCTATAAATACAAGGACTTTTCATAAAATTAATCCTAAAATTTTGATGAGAGAAAAAGTATAGTAAAGTTTATGATAAATGACATTCAAGAGCAGATTTATTAGTTTTTTGTTGCAACAATCAAGATCTCAAGCATCATTTCAAAGCATTTTACAATCATGCATGTTTTTAGTTCACTAACATTGTGATGTAGGTTTCTAAGATTCAAGCAAGCATTCAATTCATAGTTATAGATGGTAGTGAATTTTTTTGGTTGTCTATATACATATGTAAAATCATGAATAGTGGTTTCATCCTTCAATAATTATATTTGACTACAAATTAATTAATTTGTCATTTTTTAGATATAATTCCCTCTAATGAAATGTTTTTCCAATAACAACTACAAATATTCTAGATGAACTTTATATATAACCCCCATGATAATTTATATGATCAATATGAATTTAAAATACAACTTTAGATAGTTTATATTTTAGTGTATACTCAATTATTTATTTTTTTGAAAAATATATTTTATATATTAGAGATATACTTAAAATACAATCCTTATTGCACAAACTATGAATGGAAGTCACACCTTAAAAAAAAACCCTAAAAAAGAATAGCAGTGGCTTGCTAAAAATAATTATATTAACAGAGAAATTAATTATTGCCACAAGGAACAAGGGTGTGAATATTTATAAATTTAACATCAATACAAGTTATAAAGCTAGTTGAGGTAGAGAATGATTATAAGGTTTGCTTCCTCATCTAGCACTACTAGAAAGAAACAGTTGACAATATCATATATATAGGCTCCCAAAGCATATATATTTCATTTTTATTTTCTTCTTATGCCACCTCATGGAAACATGTTTTCCTAGTGGGGAGTAGGACATATTTTTTTACATCTAGAAGTTATGGTAATCATTGATAATGTGGGGATAATTAAGCCAATTCATTAATTAATATGTACACCCTCCATATCCAAATCCATGACCATTAGTAGAATATATGTGGAAATAGAATCTAGAGAAACCTCATTCACATCAACTCATGTATAACACTATTAATTCTTGGGTATATTTTAAAGGATCCTAATTTAAAGGCTCTAGTGATGTAGAGTTTGTTAAGATCCTTTTAGAAATACTTAAAACTAAAGTCATGCACTTTTTTATAGATGGATTATTAAACCCTAAAAAAACATACTTTAGAATTTATTTTGATAAATAAATACTTATAGCCAAATGGAAAATAAGGGCCTTGGTTGAAATACCCTAATTTGTGGCCCCTGTGTCAATCAAAGATATTTTTCAAGTATTAATATGTCCACAATAAGTTTATTGTAGGTTACAATATATTATATTTAAAATCTATAAAATTAAATTCAAATTAATATTCTAATATTTTAATAATTTCAAATATTCCTTCAAACCATTTTGTTCTTGAAGGAATCTAAATGG
>VDFB02193867.1:143758049-143926264 GCA_007258455.2 Sequoia sempervirens | reverse complement strand
ATCGGACACCCAATCAAAAGTTATGGCCCTTGAAGTTGCCTCTCTAAAAATTGAATTTCATTAAAATATCTTCTAGGCAAGAAATCTAATAAGCTGATACTTTTTCGCTGAAACAAAAGGGAAAGTTACACTTTCTAGAACATTCTAAGGCAGTTATTAGGTGAAATAAAAGGGTTAAGTGGAGGTTGTAGAAGGTGGCTCCATTAGTAGAGATTATGACTCTGAATAATATATTTTATTTTTAGAGTTGATTTGGATGTAATGAATCAAGCCCATGAGGCTATAGCCCTATAATTTCTAAATCTATAATTTTATTTTTGAAAAATAATTGAAAGTGGATTGTTTTCTATCTTGTATTTTTTGTGTTGTTATTTTTCCTTTTGTTTTGCGTGGGGTTTGGGTGGTGTAGCCCTCATCAAGTGGTATCAAAGCGGGTTTTCCAGAGTGTGTAAACAGATCACCAAACATGAGGAAGTTTACACTAGGACTTGTGGTTGTGGGTTTCTGAGAAAAGTGATCAGAACACCTCCGTGAAGAAACCATGGTGGTGGAAGAAACATTATTGTACCAGAAGAGGGTTTTAGAGCCCTACAAAGACAAGTTCAAGCACTGCGAGAGGAGTTTCACCGAGGGTTTGAGCAAAGGGGAGATGAAAGTTAAGATGAAGTTGAAAATGAGGAACAGTTTGAAGAAGAACAAGATGCAGTAGATCCAGAGCAAGTTAGATTATTTAAGACCATCTCTAAGATTGGGAAAAGGCCAAAGATCGATGATTCTACATTTTCTGTAAATCTTAAGCTAGAAGAGTTTACTGATTGGATCAATGATATAGTGGAGTACTTTGAGTATGAGGAGGTGGAAGATCCTAAGAGGGTCAAATTTGCAAAAACCAAACTCAAGGGTCATGTGAATATTTGGTGGAAAGAGGTACAACTAGAAATAAATCGAAGAGGAAAAGAGAAAATAACCAGATGGGACTCAATAGTAGACAAATTAAAAATATAGTTCATCCTTGTGGACTATGAGCTAGATTTTTTGAAGAAGATGTGAGGGTTGAAACAAGTGGGAAAATCTATCAAGGAGTATACAAAAGAATTCTACTGTGTCCTTATTAGAATAGGCCATTCTGAGGCCAACAAGGAAAATATTTCTCATTACATAAATGGGTTGAAGCCAAGTATTCAAGAAGAGTTGGGTCTAGTAAGAATGTCTACCATTGAAGATGCATATCAATTTGCTTTGAAGGTAGAATAAAGGTTGAATAGAAGGTTTTAAAACAAGAAAAGAGGTGGGGGTCATGGCAGAAAGACTAGTGGACAACCATATGGAGGCCGAAATGAAGATCAAGAGAAGGGTGAAGGATCCAGTAATAGATAGAACCAGAAAGGAGATAACCCTTATCATCCTCATCATCAAAATAATAGAGACCAAAGAGCAAGAGGAAGATCTAGACGAGGACCAAGAAGAGGAGGCTTCCATGGAACTTGTTTTCAATGTGGAGAAGGACATAGAGCCTATGAGTGTCCTTAGCATCAAGGGAGGAAAAATAAAAGACCTGAAGCTAATGCCTAAGTTGCCCATGTGGATGAAGATTTTCATTCTTCACATTCTGAAGATGATGAAAGAGAAGAGGCCCTTGTTGTTACAAGATCCTTGCTAAATGAGGAGAAGGAACCAAATCAAAGAAAGAACTTGTTCCACACTCGATGCAAGTGTGAAGTAAAATTTTGTAATGTTATCATTGATGGAGGTAGCATTGATAATATTTTTCTAGAAGAAATGGTCACTAAATTGCAGTTGGAGAGGAGAAAGCATCAAAAACCATACTGGATAGCATGGTTGGAAAAGGACCATAGGGAATTGGTCAATGAGAAATGTTTGGTAAAGTTTAAGATTGGTAAATATAAGGATGAGGTTTTGTGTGATACTATACCTATGGATGCTTGTCACATGTTGTTAGGTAGACCGCAACAGTTTGATTGGTGAGTAGTGCATGATGGACATGCTAACACCTATTCCTTGACAAAGGATGGTGTTCGTCATAAGTTGAAACCCCTGAGGGAGGAAGATGAAAAGGTATGCATTAATGCAAGAATTTGTTTGGTTAATGGAAGAAATTTCCTAGAAGGTATGAGGAATGAACATATGTGTTTTGCATTGATCCCTAGAGTTGATAAAGAAGATACTAATGAGGTACCAGTGGAGGTTTCAGGTTTGTTGAATGAGTTTGAGGATATTTTTTTTAATAACGTACCTAAAGGTTTTCCTCTAGTAAGGAAGATTAGCCATCAGATGGATTTGATTCTTGGAGCCAGTCTGCTAAATAAGGTAGGTCATCAAATGACTCCAATAGAGAATGAAGAGTTGAATGTAGACAAGTGCAAGAGTTATGGTGGAAATTGATTCGAGAGAGTTTGAGTCCATGTGCAGTACTTGCAGTACTAGCACCAAAGAAGGATGGAGAATGGAGGATGTGTACAGACTCCCAAGCTATCAACAAGATTACTATCAAGTATAGATTTCCCTTACTTGAGAATGGATGACATTATGGATTGTTTGAGTGGAGCTAAGTACTTCAGAAAGATAGATTTGAAGAGTGGATATCACCAAATATGGATTAGAGAAGGATATGAATGGAAGACAACCTTCAAAACCAAGGAGGGATTATATGAGTGGTTAGTCATGCCTTTTAGGCTAACCAATGCACTAAGCACATTTATGTGGCTTATGAATGAGGTATTGAAAGAATTTTTAGGAAAATTTGTTATTGTTTATTTGGATGATATTTTTATTTTCAGTAAGACATTGGAGGAGCACTTGATGCATATCAAAGAGTTTTTGAGAAGCTAAAGGAGGAGAAGTTGTTGATTAATTTGAAGAAATGTAGTTTTGTGAAGAGGGAGTTGGTGTATCTGGATTTTTGTCTTAGCGAGAGGTTTGAAAATGGATCCAGAGAAGGTGAGAGCTATCATTGAATGGCCTACCCTAAGGAGTGTTATAGAGGTAAGATCATTTCATGGTCTAACAAGTTTTAACTAAAAAATTATTAAATATTTTAGTAGTATTTGTGCACCTCTAACTAAAGAAATTAGAGGGGATAGAAAGGATTTTAAATGGACTATAGGAGCAACAAAGAGTTTTTATATGTTGAAGAAGATAGTCACAAAGCAACCTATTTTGGCACTTCTGGATTTTAATAATGTCTTTCAGGTAGATTGTGATGCTAGTGGTAGTGCAATAGGAGTTGTTTTGAGTTAAGAAGGTAAGCATGTTTCCTATTTTAGTGTGAAGTTGAATGATGCTAAGAAGAAATATTTTTTCTATGATCAGAAGTTTTATGCTATAGTCTAGGCTTTAAAGAAATGGAGACACTATTTGTTGCCAAAATAATTTGTTTTATATACTAATCATCAGGCCTTGTAGTGTCTTAATAGTCAAGGAAATTTGAATCAAAGGAACTTAAAATGGGTTGAATTTTTGTAGAGTTATACTTTTTTTTTAAGGATAGGAGTGGAAGGTCAAACAGAGTTGTAGATGCCTTGAGTTGAAAGAAAAAATTGTTGATAGAGATGAATATAGAGGTTTTTGGGTTCAATGAACTCAAAAGAGTTTGTATCCTGAAGATCTAGAATTTTCAAAAGCTTGGAAGGCTTGTTTGGAACCTATTACATTGGATAGGACAAGATGGTTGGATTTCTTAGTCCAAGATGGGATGTTGTTTAGAGGAAGACAATTGTGCATTCCAAGGAGTTCTATGAGAGAGAATCTAATCAAGGAGAAGCATAGTGGAGGATTGGCTGGACATTTCGGTGAGATAAGACCATTTCTCTTGTTATTGAGAATTATTACTAGCCACAGTTACAACAAGATGTGAAGAAGTTTGTGCGAGTTGTGGAGTATGTCAGATGGAGAAAGGAAAAAGTCTGAATACTATATTGTATCAACATTACTTATTACCTGAGGGAGCCATGGGAGCACATTAGCATGGATTTTGTTCTTGGCTTGCCAAGGAAATAGAAAGGGCATGATTCCATATTGTGTGGTGGTGGATATATTTTCAAAGATGGCACATTCCATTTTTGTCATAAGACTAGTGATGTTATTAATGTTATGAAGTTGTTTTTTAGAGATGTGGTGAGACTACATGGTCTATTGAAGAGTATAGTTTCATACGGAGATACCAAATTTGTTGGTTATTTCTAGAGGACATTATGGAAGAAGTTGAAGAAAGATTTGAAGTTTAGTTCTGCATACCATCCACAAACCAATGGACAAATGGAGGTGGTGAATAGGAGTTTGGGTAACCTACTAAGATGCTTAGTAGGAGATACTTTCCAAAGGGATGGGATTTGATTATACCATAGGTAGAATTTTCTTACAAACAATTCTATCAACATGAGCACTGGTAAATCACCATTCCAAGAGTGTGTATGGGAGTAGTCCAAAAACTGCTTCTGAACTAAGAAAGATGGATGAGGGGAGAGAAGAGTAGTGCTAAGGCTGAAGATTTTGCTGAGCACCTAAAGAATTTGCATGAAGAGGTGGAGAAACATATCAATAAGATGAACTCACAATATAAGGCTAAGCTAATCAAAAAAGGAGGTATAAGGAGTTCCAGGTAGGAGATGAAGTCATGGTTCATTTGTGAAAGGAGAGGTTTCTAGTTGGTACATACAATGTAAGTTAAAGATGAAGAAGATTGGACCATGCAAGATCTTGAAGAAGCATGATTTAGGAAATGCATATGAGGTAGAGTTGCCTAATGAAATTCATATTTCACCTATTTTTAACATTTTAGATTTAGTAGAATATTATGAAGGGGAAACTGATGAACAAATAATAGAAGCACAATGGAATATTCCAACACCTACCTCAAAAAGTAGGAGCTAGAAGAAATTTTGGATAGTCATGTGTGGATAGAAGCACAAGAAATAGGAAATATGTAGAGTACTTGGTGAAATGGAGAGGAAGGCTTGTTGAAGATTCATCATGGTTTTTTGAGACTGAGGTTAATCATCTTGGTTTCCCTCTAACTCTTGAAAAGTGACAGGGTCACTTTTTAAATTACCCTAGGTGTTTGATGCAGGAGCATCTAGTGGTGTAGGGGCAATCTTGCATCGCCCAAAAATATATTTTTCCCTTATTTTATTTAGTTGTTTTGCGTCCCATGATGACACTTAAGGTGTGCATGACAGTCAGAAGTCAAAAAAGGTGAAAAAGTCACTTACTATTTTTAGTAAGTTGGCCTATATGGGCTCATATGGACCTAAAAAATATTTTTGATGGTGGAAGAATCATCTCGATACCCTATATGGTTTGGTAGATATTAAAATTTTTATCCTAAAAAATTTCTCCAATGCAACTTCAAATTCAAATTTGAAAACCTTACAGGCCCCAAAATAGCTTGAAAAGTGGACAAAATGATCTCTGATGGTTTCGATGTTGTAGATCTCTTTGAAATATTCCAAATGATATATTATAATAGAAAATCAAACATTCAAATCAAAATTTATGGCCCCACAAAGTTGCCCCTCTAAAAAGTGAATTTCATTAAAATATATTCCTAAGCAAGAAGTCTAACGGTGAGACTTTTGGTGCCAACAGAAAAGGGAAAGTTACACTTTCTAGAACATTCTTAGGAGGTTATTGGGTAAAATAAAAGAGTTTAGTGGTGGTTGTAGAAGGCGGCTCCATTAGTGTAGATTATGGCTTCGAACAATAGATTTTATTTTTAGAGTTGATTTGGATGTAATGAATCAAGCCCATGAGGTTGTAGCCCTATAATTTTTGAATCTATGATTTCATTTTTGAAAAATAATTTAAAGTGGTTTGTTTTCTATCCTACATTTTTTGTGTTGTTATTTTTTGTTTTGTTTTGTTTTGTGTGGGGTTTGGGCTGTGTATCCCTCGTCAAGAATTTTCTAATACTAGAAATAATGAAGTAGAGAAGTCTGGGGATTTATCTAAGCCCTCTTGTGAATCCTCCTCTAATAATCCTTTAGAAGGTTTGTTTTCTAAATAATTAAAGTTTCAACTGATTATTTCTTCTCAATTGTTACAGTTGCCCATGCAACAGGGCAGTGTTGATTTATATAAGATATCTCTTATATATAAGTTGCAGCTAAGTGATGTGTTTAGTGCATCAATAAGAAAAGAAATCATTGAAACATGTCAAAAGAGTAGTAAATTAATGGATGAAGTTGTAAAGACATTACAGGAGATTACACCAAGAACAAATATTGATACATCTTTACCTGTTGTGGAAAATTTCAAATTATTATTTGATTCCTTTAAGGAATATACCTTTGGATTAAAAGGAAAAGTGGAAACAGAGGTTGTGACAAGGCTTATGGAGAAAAATTTAATGGATATCATAGAGAAATGTGCATCTGCACATACCAAAGTTGAAGAATGTTTGAAGGAAGTACTAGCCTAGAAGGAAGGTGTGAAAACATTATTTTTATATTGCATTAAGTTTTTGGATATATTGCATTAAGTTTTTGGATTGAATCCCAGATAGCTAATGGATCAAAAGTATACATTGATCTGACACTAGACAGAGATGATAAGACCTAGACTACTATAGTGGACTTTCATGAAAAATTCTTCACTTTGCAAAGCCAAAAGGAAGAGATTATCAAGCAGCTTGGGAAGCTAAGGGACTTGGTAAAAATAAACCATATACCTATCTCAAGTTCCCTTGCCAGTACTGACAAAATCTCAAAGTTAAATCTTACTCCCAGTACTGTATAAGGAGAGGAAACATTGATAGAGCTTGAGTCTCTACATAGAATGCTTGTAGCAACAAAGAAGAGTTGGGAAGAAGGAAAATCTACTTGGAAAGCTATTCTTCAGAAGCTTAAGGGGTCAATATCTTTAGGTTGACCATTTCTATCTCTATATGATTTTTTAGTTTTTCATGTTTTCAAATTCTTTTGAACACATGTGGATGTATTAGGAGTTTTTCATTAGCTTCCTAAGGGGAACCTAGTTCAGTTTGTATATATGTTTGAGGGAAGCACCCTTTCCCCTTAATATCAAAGGGGGAGAGATACTTGCGGAGAGACATTTGTGGAAAGATGTTTTATTTTGGAACATGTTGCCATCAATGACAAAGGGAGAGACTCTTGAAAGAATGAAGGTTGTCATTGATGAGTTGTCATTGATGTCAACACTAGATGATGGATGTCAAAATAGTATGAAAGATGTTTATTCTGCAAAAGGGTTTATGCTAAGTGTCTACACTAGTAGTTTCAGCACATAGTGCCCTCCGGTAATTTTGTTTGCATGTGTTCACCCTTACAAATCTACTTCTACGATTCTAATATGTTGTTCATGGAAATCACTAGCATCTTAATTCAAAATTTTAGTTGATTTGGGTATTGGTTCAAAAGTTGCAAGTAAAAGAAGATCAACATATATGGTTTACACAGTTTTCTATGTATTAGTTATGATCTAACTGATTCACACTCCTCCATGGATTTGAGTTGGTCTTTGCAGTTTTGGGAGAATGTTAATAGGTTTTAGTATATTGTATTTTCTAGTTGGTGTGACATTTTTTGGTCCACGTATTCTATAGTGATGATTAGTTGGAATATTGTGCTTTTAGGTTCTATGCCTGGCCAACTTAAGGTATGCAAAGAGTTGTAGAGATCAAATATATGATGTGAATGGAACAAGGAGATATTATGGGTCCATGCTGACCTATATTGCATGTGTTTGGGTGTGAAGACATTTTTTATTTGAATTAGATGTCAACAAGGCACATTTTGTATGATGAGGCTACATCTAATTAGGTCAACCTAATTGATGTTTGCATTGAAATCTAGTATATATACAAGGTTGGTTTGAGTATGCGTTGATAGAATATAATGTGTGCATGATCTGAATGCAAGCAATGATGCAAAATTTTGCAAAATTGTGCAAATAAATTATGAGTGTTGTGAAAATGTGTGTCAATATAGAGTAGAGCAGAGACTTGTAATCTGAGTTGAGTAGACTATGTTAAAGTCTATGTTATGAGCTTCAAAGGAACTAGCTACAATATATGTTAGATGCACTTCTATTAGTTTAAATCTTGGTTGTGAAGCCACCTCTTTCTATCTTTCTTTTCTCTGTGAATGGTGAGTTTACTTGGATAGTGAATCCACCTAATAGTGTGTCTTTCTATAATATCTTATAACCATTTATAACATATTATGAGTTAATCTTCATCGTGGTTTTTTCCTTCTTGGGTTTTCCACATGAAAATTCTAGTGTTCATGTGTTGTGTGTGTTATGGGTTGTTCATGTTTTCATTCCTAATAACTATTAAGTATGCTTTGGTAATTGGATGGTTAATAATTGGATGGTTTAATAGAATATTGATTCACCCCCCTCCCCTCTTAGTATTCCATGTGTTCAACAAGAGGATTTTGTGCAGATAAACCAACTATGGTATACCTCATTGGGTGAATGGGTTTGTTGGGTAAAGTTAGAAGCCATGTGAAATCCTTCTTTATAAGTCCCTTTCAAAAAACTTGTAGGTTTCTCTTCTTTTTTAAATTTATTTCTATCCATTCCATGTGAGATCTATTTGAATGAAAAAGTTTTAGAAAAAATGTTTACCCAAATATCCATGTTGTCCACATATACACCACATAGTTCAACTGAAATATTTTTGGTTGAATATATTTCACTTGAAACCATTATGTTAGAAGTTGTTTTACTAGTAGGAATTGTGAAAAAGTCTTGAAATTTCACCCATATACTATTGAATTGAAAATTAATCAATTTATTAAAAAAAAATGTTACTCAAGAATTTTATCTGTCTTTTGATTGAATAGCTATCTCAAGAAGAAAATGGTCCTCCTCTTCCTTCATATTGACCCCTCCTAGATCTTAGCTTTTGAATGTATCATGGAAAGCAATAAGAGATCTGAAAATGGAACCATGAGGTGATATAAGAAAATATTTCATTTTGAAGGTGTTGAACTAAAAATGCACATTGCACAATGTATTTTTGTTAGGTCATGTGCTTACCTAAAAAAATGTATTCATGAAGGATATGCATAAGCAAGATGACAAATTAAAACACTAACTTTGTGGGGTTAGAACTTGTAGCCTCTGAGTTCAAATTCTTTCCTCTCACCAATTATGCCATGTACATATCTTAAACAATTTATGCTCAAACTTTATCTTTTATGAGATCATTTCAAGAATTTATTGATAAAAAAAAATATAGAACAAGATTTTACTTTTTAGTTTTGAATGATGGATAAAAATAATAACTAATGGGGATCCTTTTGCATTTGAAAGACATTAACAAGAATTTTTTTTATCCTTGCTCTTTGTACTACTTATAAATTATTGTCAATGACATAAATAATAGTGTCCTCTTTTAATTCTCACACATAATCTTTCTAAAACAAGACCTCACAAACCCCACCTTATATCCCTTCTTCTTTGTCAAACCTTGAATTTTAACAGATATTTAGAAGATAGATAAAATTATCTTTAAAATTAAAAAAAAAAATCTTCTTTTTCACTATTGAAAATTATTTTTAAAAATGTTACAAAAATCCATATACACAAATTTATTTTTCCTTTATAAGTGATATATAATTTTTAAGGTGCAAATTCCCGCTTCCAAACGAAGATTATTCTCTATAAAATTTAAATTTGATCAAGAATTTATTTTCCTTCAACATTTCAATTATAACGTCCAAAAATATTTAAGTTTACATTTTAATTTGACATACCTTTCACACTTTATACATAATTTTAAAATTTATAACACAAATAGCTTTACATAAATATTCAAAGACTATAAAGACTCTTTATTGACCTTCCATTTTTTCACCCACTCAAATGCCAATATAAAATCAAAATCAAATAGTAACGAAAATTTACGTGTACAAATAGAAAAAAAAATCTGCTACATTTAGATTTTCTATTTTGATTAGAATATTAAACGACTCTCATAAATATCTACATATATTTCTCTTAGAAAAACTCACTCTTAATTATTCGACACAAACAATAAATTATTAAACTTCATACTATTATTAAGTACAAACTAACTGTCTAGCTTATAAATCTAACAGACACCTATCAAAGAACAATTGCTTTAAACAGGATATTCGGTAGTGAGCCTCCATTTAGGGCAGGCCAACAGCGGATTTTTTCTGGGAACACTTAATCCAAACTCTTCCGCCATATCTACCTCGCCCTCCACAGTCCAATCAAAGCAATGAAGCAACTGAGCGAGTGCCAACTCACTCATAGTAAGACCCATGTAAATCCCAGGGCATCCTCTTCTTCCTGTTCCAAAGGGCAGCAAATCGAAGTCCTGGCCTCTCGCATCCTTATTACTGCCCATGAACCGCTCGGGCTTAAACTGATGAGTATCTTTCCAAATGTTTTCATCCCTTCCCATCGCCCACACATTCACAAACAGCCTCGTCTTTGGCGGAACAAAATATCCTCCAATGCTGCACCCTTCCATGGACTCGTGCGGAGCGAGCAGAGGAATCGGCGGATGAAGCCGAAAAGTTTCCTTTATCACGCATCTGAAGTAGTCGAGGCTCATGACGTCACTCTCATTTACCCTGCGGTCTCTGCCCACGGTTGATTCGATCTCCTGCTGCGCTCGTGCCAGCGTTGCAGGATTCCTCAGTAATTCACTCATTGCCCACTCTAGCAATGTCACCGATGTTTCCGTTCCCCCGTTTATCATATCCTGCACACACATAATATATTTCCTCCGGCGGTTGTCAAAAGCAGAATAGTTTAGAACAATTTGCAATCAGATTTGTGAAAGCCAAGAGGAACTTGATTCTCAGACTTACCAAGATCATGGCTTTGATGTGGGTTCGTGAGATTGTCTGGCTCTCCGTTTCGGCCACGCTGAGCAGACAGTCTACCATGTCTTTAACACGATCTTCTTCCTTCGGTTTTCCTTCTTCGGATCCACGATGAATGTGCTCGTCGATTACTTTTTCAGCAAATCCGTCGAATATTTTGTGAACGGCCTGCATGCGACGACGGAATCCTTGCAAGTCGAGCCAGTCGAGAGAAGGAATGAAATCGCCAATGCAAAATGCACCGGCCAAAGCAAACATCTCTTCAACCATTTGTGTGAAGCCATGCCCTCCAATCAAGTCGTTGTCAGAATACGTCCTGCTGGCAAACATTCTGCAGACAATATTTTGTGTGAGGGAGGAGAGTCTCTTCTTCACATCCACACACTGCGCGCCTTGACCGCTTTCCTGCCAGATGGAGCCGATCATGGCAGACACTTCTTCATCTATCACGAAACTGAAGGAATCGATTCTCTTCGCTGTGAGCAGCTCCACCGTCAACAGCTTTCTCATGTGCCTCCAGGACGCTCCATAGGGCCCAAAAGCGACGTCTTTATGATCATAGCATACGTATTTCCCGTATGTACTGTTTGGTCTGGTTGCAAAGACCAAATCATGCGTTTTGAGGAATTCTTTTGCCATAGCAGGAGAAGACGCCACAACAGTGGGGACGGAGCCCAAACGGAGAAACATTATGGATCCGTATTTCTTTGCCAGCGCCGCAAGAGCTTGATGAGGAAGGTTTCCCAAAAGATGGAGACTTCCTATGACAGGCAATGGACGTGGTCCGGGGGGCAATTTTAATTTGCTGCCATTGCTCCTCAGCTTATACACAAAGCAGTAAAGGAGAAAGACAATCCCAAGTGCAATAGTCACGGCCTCATTTAGGGATTCCATGTTATGAGAAAGAGGAAAGCTGTGAATCTGCAATCAATGGAAACTCTTCCAATATTGTCGATTAGTTACCCGAAGAGCGTTATTGGCCTACCCCGACAGCAGCAGGCAAAGACAGTAGTGTCCATTCAGGATTTGTCGTCTAGGTAGCTACTGCAATAAAATATCTTAAATTTCATGTGAGTCGTGATATGCGAGGATCTTCGTATCGAGCGAATCCTATTATCTTACGTCTGTTTAGATACCCATTGACGATATCTTTTAAAAAGTAATAACAAGCATGTTACCCGTGAGAATCGAAAAAGTTAGGACCTTGTAATTCGATCTCTGCTGCATCAAATTATACAACATAGCTAATATGTCTATCATTCTTTATGAATACAACTTTTCTTCCTATAAAAATATAATCTAAGTTACCGAATATAAATAACTTTTCTTTCTTATAAAATATAAGTTTATTTTTAATTGGATGAAGCAAAACAGAGGTACAGAGATATAAAACTGAGACAGCAAAAGATAAGAATCTTTTGACAGCAGACAGTGAGTTGCTGTCCTACATTCTATGTCAGATCATATCCATGAAAAACACAAGGTATGAAACTAAGACCTGTGGAAGGCATTCAAAAAGTCCCTGAAATGAACAGATGTATTCTCACACCAGCACCGAACAATTAGTAAGCTGCAATCTTTAAACTCAGAGTTAGCTGTCTCGAGCGCCTATAATTTAAAAAATAAATTGTCAATCTCTACTTATTAAGAAACACATCTAATTAGAATACATAGAAAAGACACATCAATAAATAATTTGAATTTCTAGGTAAGAATATGTGAACTATTTTTTATCTTCTTTTTTAAATTTTATCTAACTTTTACATTAAAAACTAATTTTTATTCTTAGTTCTCTTAGTTCAAGAGGTTTAGCCTATGGCTCGTGCATCTGTATCGAGTTGCAAAACAAATCTAAGTTTGATATAAAATCCTTCATTTTAAAAAAGAAAACTAAGCTTTACAATTAATGAGGATAAGCTTTTGGTTACTATCATATACAACCAGAAATGTGCTAGACATATAATGACCTTTAATTATCATATTTGTATTAATTAAAATTTAATTAATTATTTAAATTTTATTATTTTTATATGTACAATGTAAAATTTATTTTATTAGTATAAATATTTTAAACGTATTTATTTATAATTTTGGGTTTCTTTTTTAAAAAAAAAATATTTAATAATTTTAATTTATTTGAAATATATGTTGAATATGTTTTATTTTCTTATACTTTAATAACATGATATCTTATTGTTATTTAAAATATCTTTTGATATAATTAACAGTAATAAAAGATATTTTATTATAATTAATACAATATTAATTTAAGAGGATTGTTATTCCTTTCCGTAGATAAATTTTATTAATAATATAAAAGTATTTAAATTTATATTATCTATTTTTTGAGAAACATCAATATAATATAATTATAGTTTATTTTTCTATCGATAGCTAAATTGAAGGAATCACTTGGAATCCTCACACATAATAAGAGAGAGGAAGCATCCTCATTACAAATTTGATACACCTCAAATCAAAAGTATATGAGATTCTAGGAAAACACCAATTATTGTAGACATCTTAAAAGTAGAACAAAATTAAAATATAAAACACCCTTCTAGAACATCTAAAATCAAGTATCAAGGTGAACAAATTATAATTAAGATAAAAGTTAACTTGTTCCCTTTCCTAGAGAGGAGAGTTTCCAATGTTCATTATGATCCTATATTGATATACTCCTTGGATTTCAAGAAGCGTCTATTATCTTCTATCTATGTTCCTCTTAGTACTTGGTCTTTATATCTAAAGAGAAAAGAAGGGAGCAAATACCTTTAACTACCAAACATATCACATTTTTTTATCATTAATTTGTTGTAGAATTTTCCCTTCTTCCAACCCTTCAAGCTTAGGTACAAAATTTATATTTATTTCCCAACGATAATCTATCTATAGAGGCCTAATTTTTGTAATTGATTTCTACCTTTTCTTATCAACCCTTTCCTTTTACACTTGTTGACTACATACATTATAATTTTCTTTAGTTTTGAGACTTGTTGTTAGAGTAAGAATGTATTCATAAGTTCAGCATATTCTAGGGAATACATATCAATTTCCTCCTCACTTTCCACTCTTGAGGGAAAAAACTCAACTAAAATAATATTGGTTTTGAGAAATTCCATTTTTTATGGCCTTTGAATCACAATTTGAGGAAGAAAACTCAACGATATTTGGTTTATCATTGACATAAGCTTTCCATAGTTTCTCCAAATGAAATTTAAATTCAAACCAAATTTTAGAATCTATTTTTAAATTTCAATAATTTTGGGAGAAGTTAAAGGGGGTATGTAATCCTTCCTAAAGTGTCATTTTAAACGATAAGTGAAGTAGCAAAAATGTAGCTATTCAAATTTAAATTTTACTTACACATAATGGTAATATATGGGTATTGTATTGTTGTAAGTTGTCACTACTGACAATTGCACATTAAGTTTAGCTCCCCCTTATGTGCTTGGACCTAGTTATGCTTATTAATTGCCTATTTTATTATCATTTTTCAGAAAATCACATTAAAATTATGAATTAAATTTAATTATTTGTTTAACAATAATTTAACATTTAAAATAAGTCTTGTCAAGGATACGCTAACCCATGACCACCCTATTTTATCCCAATTTTTAATATTTTATTATTGGTATTAATATGTTTATAAATTTAAATTCATTTATCGACATTTCAAAATAATTGTGGAAAATCAAAAATACATATAAATACTTTTTTTTTACCATTTAAACACCTAGATAATCTAAGCAATTTTGAATTTCAATTGACCATCCTTAAAACAAATCAAGGCAATCCAAGATTAGAATAAGCAGCATTTTAATAACACTTTCATCAGTTAAGATTCACATTTTCCATCATAAAATTCATTTCATATCATAAGTAAGATTTTTTTGTGTTCATTATCTTTTGAGTACTAACACTTGCAAGATCTTCTATCAATAACCAAGTTCTCCTTGTATGAGATGTGCATAATGACTTCATCTCATCAAAGAATACAAATTTGAAAGGTAATTTGTAGCACTTATGATATATCATTTTTTTTTTGGGTAAAAGCACAAAATTATGTCACACTTTCAGCCAACTAAATAGTTTTGATCGAAACAATTTTTCATAAATGGTTTCAAGAAAAATAGTTTCACTAGAAATTATGTGGCCTATACATGGCACATAGATTTTCAAGCAAAACCCTTTTGCCTGAAACAACAAAAAAAAATCATTTGTCGCTTAAAAATGAAGCTCAATGTATATGGAAGCTTTCAACTAAAAGGGTTTCTATTGAAACCCTTTCACTCGAAATTGTCTATGTGGCATCTTTGTTGGAAAATACCTCATCTTTTTTCATAAATTTCTAAAACTTTCCACTTGAACATGATATTTCTTCAGTCAAAATGATTTTATTTGGAAAACTAAAAATATGCTTTTGTAGAGCTCTAAGTGAAGAATCCAAATATGTATTTTTTTATATCTTGATTAGTTTTAACATATTTTTTAAATAATGCAAATAGATTGTTGAAATAAAAAAATGAGGTTGATTAGAAATTAAAAATTTACAAAAACATATTAAATTTTTTTAAAAAATTATGGTACACTAGAGGAGAGAATCTTCTCCAAAAGAGTATAATTTGTTTTTCGAAAAGGATAAAAAAATAGACGTCAAATGAAAACTATCAAATTCTGGTACATTTGACTTTAACATGTTAATACGAGAAAAACATACATCAAAAAAAAAATTTAAATAATGCACTAGATGTTGAAGTTATTTATTTGGGAAAAAAAATCAAGGGAAAATAAATTTGTTTTCTTTTTTTTCTTGGCATCAACTCAATGTCACTTTTTCCTAAAAATTTTAGCAATTCAAAATCTACTTTTAAATTTATAAAAAATATATCAAAATATTTTTTTCTTTAAATTGAAAAATTATAGGAATAAACTTCATCAAGAGTTTTACATTTCACTAGTTTACATCATTTTGAAATTCAAAACATAAATACCACTTTCAAAATGTGGTCGAATTTGAAAATTTTTGCTTGTGTAAGGATGATTCCTTTATAAAAGTGTGACATGGGTTTGTAGTTTTACCCTTTTATCCATTTTCCTTTTCCTGACCTAGGGTAAGCGCTCTTTATCTAACACCATCATAGTAGTTGTGGAGGTGGAAACACCAAAATAGGGTTTGGCATAGACAAGTCCCTATATGACACAACCCTTTCTCACCTCCCTTTCTTATAGGTGGCAAATCAAAAGTGGATATGGAGAAGATTCGAAGACCTAACATCAAGATCAAGCATTTGAGTACATTCATCAGTCAAATTAGGACAAGATCAATTATTCACTATCACATCTCAAATTTTGCTTGTATTTAATAATAATACTTGTTATTTGAATTTTTTGGAAAAATGAAATTTATCAGTTTTGACTTGTGATAAATTTAAAATTTCAGTGTCATTTAAAATTTTTATCCATGTAAGCTTTATGATTGAATATGAAGGAAGAACATTATGAAGTAGTAATGAAATCATTTTGTTTCGAGCATTGGTTAATGGTTAGTGATGAAACTCTGCAAGTGCAAGTATGTGAATGCAGGAATAGGTTGAAGAATGAGAGCATGATTGAGGTAGGATTATTTAGCTGGATGAGAATTGGTAAGCTAGTGTTGGAATCTGGATCATACACACCACTGAAGAATCATAGTATTTTCATATGAAATATAAATTTGATGTGAATGTTGTATGTTTCTTAAAAGAAAAGATAAATGTGTAAACATAAACATGCTTATAGATATATACATACAAGTAATTGTGTGATTTGACTCAAGGATTATAAAATATATGATTTAAAAATTGAAAGAACATGATGTTTCTTCCTCTACCTTATAGAGAATTCAAAATGTATAAGAAAATATGTGTGTGTGTGTGTGTGCTTATGTGTGTGTGTATAGAGATATGAGCATGTGAAAGATAAAAGAATGATTTAAATTAAAATATATTATGTAAAAAATAATGTTATGAGCCATGATAGTCTGTTTAACAATTTCTTGTGTTCAAATTTGAAAATGAAAAGTAAATATGTAGGAGTCCACCCATAACCCCTGCAGAATAAATATTTTGCAAGATAGCCAATCTGGAAGACTCATGAAGAGGAGAAAGTGGACAAATAAACAATGTCCTAAAATGAAAAAACTTAGATTTTTGGAAATGAAGGGAATCACACACACAAGTGTAGGAGGCTGGGTGAAAAATCAAGAAGGGGAGGTGATTATGCAGGGAAAAAGCAGGGGAGGTGGTTGAGTTTTTGGTTTGAGAGAATAGAGGGTTGAATCATTAAGGAATAAATCAAATACATCACTCCACCAATCTATCTGGTCGAACATTTAGCAAAAGTTCAAGGTATGAACTGTTGTTTGATTTGGAAATATTTTTGAATCAATCATGGTTGATCTCTTTCCTCATTCTTGCTTTTGAACCTTGGCTTAGTCATTTTGTGCAAGAATGATACAACCCGCCCTTACATTTCAACAATCACAGCAATATACATTGGTAAAGGTTGGGCCCGCTTTAGAGTCAGAATGCATCCCTCTTTCACATTTTTTCATGATGGCTTCTATCATGTCCATGTCATTGTTTATTTTGGGAACCCTTTTTTTGTTTATTCATAGCCTCTATACCCACTGCATCTCCCCAATCGATAATGAACATTGATCTCATACACCTCTAACTGTGTTAAAATAGTAAATGTTATGAATTGGATGTGGGTTTGATAGTTGTAAACCCTCTTTTTTTTTTTGGTTGCATGCATTTGAAAACCGATTCCTTGTGATAAGTTATCATTTCTCTGTTATTGAGAACCCAATTCATTATATTATGTTATCTTTTCACTATTAGTGAAAACCCAAATCCTTGTATTGTAGTATCGTTTTACTGTTAGTGTGAATCTAACTCATTGTATCATGTTACTGTTTCATTGTTAATGTGAAATTGATTCATTGTATTGTGTTATTGTTTTGTTATTAATGTGAAACCAATTCATTGTATTGTGTTATCATTTCACTAATGTGAAATTGATTTAACATATTATGCTATCATTTCACTATTAATGTCCAGACTGATTCCATGTATTATGATATCATGTCACTGTTAGTGTGAACCCAATCCACTGTATTATGTCATCGATTCATTGTTAATATAAACTCAATTCATTGTATATGTTATTGTTTCACTAATAATGTGAAACCCGATTACATAATATTATGATATTGTTTCACTGTTAATGTGAAACTCAATATCATTATTTTATGTTATCATTTCTTTGTTAATATGAAACTAGATTTCATTGTGTTAAGTAATCATTTTACTGTTATGTGGAACCCAATTTTGTTGGATATGTAATTGTTGTCAATAGATTTGCACCCTGCTGAATGCAATATTCAGCAACCTACCGAAACATGGAAACCTCCTTCAGATGTGGGTGATCTGAGTGAAGGAGGAATCTCTAGAGTGAGCCGGTTCTCCGAATGATGAATACTATTCTAATTATTCAGAGGAAAAGGGGTAGAAAGATGAACTAGAAACAAACTTGAGTCTAACTGATGATTGATTTAAAACTTCTGACAGAAAATAGATCTTTCCACTCACAACAATTCCTTTACTACAATAGTTCCTACAATCTCACCAATACATGATCTCATCAATAATTCATATGAAGATTCAGAGCATCGAATACAACATACAACCAAAAAACATGAAACACTGTGCACAAAACTCATAAAAGCAAGACATTAAGGCTTCAAATTTGAAAACACAAAGCATCAAACTGCTATTACCAGTCTTGAGACAAGAAAATGGAAAGAAGAACTCTACTATATTATTGAAACTGAAAGAGTGTCAATCTGTCAAAACTAAGTAGAAAGGTTCACAAACTCCAAAATAGCATAAGAGCGGGAACTCACCTCTCAACTGAGAGAGGAGAGCTAAAAGACTAAGTCTTTCAAAACATAACTCTCAAGAAACCCTAATCCAAGCTCAAAAAAAAGCTCAAGGAAGAGGCTTTCAAACTGTCTCAAAAACTACCTAAAAGCATAAAAAAGCACACTACTTTTATGATGAACCTATCAAGCCTCTAAAAATAGGCTGAATTTTCTTTAAAAGCTCAAAAAATACCTTATCTCTCCAAGATAAGCCTCAAATTCGACCAAGTCAAGAAGTTAATAAAAATCTGCTAAAAATAGCAAGAAATCATAAAATAATTTATAACAGATTGTTTATGATTTTTCTTTACAAGATTGCAGATATGCACAATTTGTCTATTTTTTGCAATTAAAGATTAAAATCTTTTGCAAAAAAGAGAAGCTTCCTCCATTACAATAATTTGATTTTCTCAAAAATCATAAAAATATTACATAATTATCTTCTTCTCATAAAAACTCTCATTGATTTATTTAAAATCAATTAAAATCAGAAACTCTAAGTGTATAATCTTCAAATCCTACCCCTAGGTCATAGGGTATCCAATATTACCTTCACATCATTTTCACATAAAACAATAATCATAACTCAATATTCAAGTATTCATAATCCACTAAGGAAAAAGGAAATATCTTAAAAACTTAACCTAACCTAAGAACATGAAATAAGTCTTAAAAGACTTAACATATTGACCAACTTAGGAATTTCGGCCCCCTTTGAAATATCAACATTCAGACTTTGATAAATCACAATGAAAAGATTATGAGTCTCGGCCTCCATTTGAAGTCCTCCACGTGCTTTGACCGAAGACTCCAGATCATCATAAGGTAAAATTAGGGTTTCAATCAAAATGAAGTCAAACCCTAATGATCACTTCATTTCACACTCTCCAGTTTGAAGGAAAAGAGCTCTGCCAGTTAACATGTCACCGCCATGATTATTGAATCTAAGCTCGCGTTCCTTGGAAATCTCCACCATGCTCTTCAGATAATTGAATCTTCAGTGGGTAAGCTTTGTTTTCTTTGTGTTGAAGCTTCTTTTTTCTTCATTTTGGAATATCAAAAGACCTTAAGGCTGTGGCCTGTCATGCTTCTCTTCTAACTCATTCCTGTGTTTTGATTTACCTTGGTCGATATGAGCTCAAGTTTCACTTAAAATCTCTAAGAGAGCTCGTGGGTTATTGTTTTTACCTACTTTCACAAGGGTAAGCTATTCACTCATATTAGCTTCATAGCTTCTATGGCTTCATATTTTTGTACATTCAGGCCTTATGGCCACGGCTATACATACTCTAATACCATTATTTTTTTATTATCTGTGTTCACATTCACCATTGTTGTGTGAGCTCGGGCCACATTGGAAGCTAGGCTGTCCTTTAAGGGCTCAAAATCTTGTCTTCTTTACTCTTCTTGAAACTCTTGACCGCGGCTGGGGTGCTTTTCCACAAATCTAGACTGGTGAGTTGCACTAAAACACAGACCGTCTCCTAAAAAACTCAACCATCTTTACTTAAGATTACATGGCCATGTACAGGCCACCATACATGTATTGTAGAAAGCATTTTCTTGAGTTTTGTGCTCGACCCATAATAGGAAATTCTTCTTAATGTCTTTTTGAAGATATATTCGCTTGTGGGTATCATGGAAAGTTGAAAAAAACTATATTTTCTTTCTTCAATTGCTCGATTCATCACAGAAATTGCATTTTTTGTATTCTTCTATTGTTTTATGTGAAAACCCATATGGGTTATCTCCATTATTGTATTTCTTGTATTTTGAAAACAAACCCTGAATGTGGGTACTCGGGATTCAACTGTATTCAGTTTATAAGCTCGGTCCATTAGAACTGATGGTCTATTTTCAGACTTTTGAAGCAAAAGAATGACATGGGTATCACTAGAAATATAAAACTTCATAGCTTTATGTATTCTGAACCTTGACCCAAGAATAAAATTTCACCAGTACCTGTTATCTTACACAACGTATTTAGCTGGGTTGACAGAACAAACTGTTTTGTTATTGGAATAGGAATGCCCACATGGATGATTTAAAATGGTGAAAATTCTATATTCTTGCATTTGCATTTAGTCTTATAGGTTCGACTCAACTAACCAGTGATGCTTTGCTTGATATTCTATTTTTGAAAGAAGACTAAACTCATGATCTGGAAACATACTTGTTATCTTTAACATCCTCGTGCAACTTAGCTCAATCACCATAGTCTCTTTTGCACTTCAATTGCGAAAACTCATACTTGGCATTTGTTATTAAAACTGATTTTGGCTCCTCTCCAATTTCTGCATTTTCAGTTAATCATGATAAACTAGGCTTCTAAGGCATTGAATTTCTTACTTCCCACATGATTCTGTGCTTACCCATTGTGAAAAGAAAGACTCCTTAATGTATATTGTACTCATGCATATTCTCTATACGCACAGCAGTGTCTTTTTTTAATTTCCCTTAACCTTATCACAACAACTTTTTCCTTTTGCTTCATATGGATTTAGATTGAACCATTGCAACATTATTATGGACTACACCTTTCTTGACCTTTTCCATGCATGATTAACACCTTTTGAATCACCTTTATTATGTTGGTTTCTTCCTCATTGTTCTGAAATGATCATTTCATTTTGCATTCACTAATGCTGCATTGCATTGAAAACTTGATATTCTTTCGTTTTCTTTATTGCTTGGAATCTCCACATAACTGTTCATAGGTATTCTACCTAACACTTGTAACTTACTGAAGATAATTCTGGTGCATATTTTAATTTGATTGTTTTCTTCAGCTAAACACTGATGCATAGTTATTTGAGACATCCTCCCAGCCGGAATAAGTTGTTTGTCCCTGCACACTCGTGATTCTTATAGTTGTATTTGACTTACCAGTTTTACTGGAGCTGGTTACTCTTTTTGTCACTTTAAGGCACTACCTGTGTTCCATACTCTTGAGCTTCACAATGGTACTCTTCATGTATTTTTATGTTCCACTTATTAAACTGTTCTTTAAATCTGCTCTCCACCACGATAAAAATCAAAACAAAACTCTTCGTTAAGGCATAATGTATTCATGTTCACTATCCTAACTGTGAAGAGGATGAATTGATGAACCGAAACTTGTATGATGCTTATGATTAGGATCAACATGTTAACACAGAACATGAATTATTCAGCAATATTTGATGTAAATGTACTCAGCTGAATTCATTTAGTGAACTAAACTCATTGTTCACCTGTAGCCTTCAGAAATCTTGACCTGCTTGTTATGAATGCATAGTTGGTTTAGTTGCTTGATTGATAACTCATTTTTTACTCCTCCAGTGTATTTCATTTCACTTGATGAACATGATGATGTATTTGTAAATCAGCCCATTAATGAATAGGGTAGCATGCCGAGCTCTACCCTTGTGGGAGCCCGTTTTTCTCCACATGCTTGGTCTTCAAATAATGATTTGCTTCGTGACTTTACCTATACCTACACAAGGAAACAAACAATGTTAGCATAAAAAATAGAATATGATTATCATGATATTGTTGTTTCTCCTTTGGCTCATTTTTTCTACACTTGATTGATTGTCTCAATGCATGACTAATAGTAGGTTGTACTTTTGTAGGTGCCTCATATAGGTTATATCATAATCAGAGCCACTAACACCCCCTCCTTTCTCTTACAGGTCGACAAAAATCGAGAAGGCAAGGTGCATCATCATCATCAACCATCGGCCAAAACAGGCAATGATGATTATGTTGTTTACTTATGTGATTTATTTTTCACATCTTCAGTAGTATAGTGTGCTATTAGTGATTCGTTGTGACAATCACATCCACGGCTTGTGTGGATATTTGATTTCATTCTTTATGCTTTCATTTGAAAGGAAAATGCATTTAAATGCAATGTTGTAATATCATTCTGATTCTTGAAATCAAATGAAGCCTTGTAAAATATGAGTGTTTTCATGAAATAAAAGAAAGCATCTGAAATACTATTTTGCTCATTTGTTCAATTATGTATTTCTTTTAATTCTGGAATATCTGAATGGCATTCTGAAAACTCCATTTCTTCTTTAAAATGTATAACTATCACTTAATACATAATGATAAAAGAATGCAAAACAACACTTAAACTCAAACTGCAATTCCACCTCATGATGTAATAATGTTCAGCCAGCTCCACCAATTGAGCTGAGGCAAAAATTTGGTAACATTTTTGTGATTTCTGCTATATGATTGCCTACTAAGCATAGATCAGTGGCCTTTACACAATTCATTGGGCGCGGAGTCAATTCTGCCCCTTCTTGAAACTCAAAAACTTGAATAGCAACACTCCAAACAGTAGCAAAGAAAAACAAAACGGAACTGAAAGCAAACTAACAGGCCCTGATGGCCAACAAAACAATGCGCGGCAGCACTTAGAGAAAGAAAAATTACTGAAATTAAATGTGTGAAATGCACTTATTTACAAACTACTCTACTCTAACCTATTCTAACCAACCGAAGTTGCTGGTCAAACAAAACCATTCATAGGCTATGTGAAATAACACCCCTTTCTCTATAATCTGCAAAGGTTAATCAACTTGCAAATCCACCAAAAGATGTGGAGAAATATCAAATATTCAACGGTTTGTTGCAACACCCTCCCAAAGAGGAAAAATTAATCACTTACCCACGTTTCTAGACTTGTGAACCAGTGGTGATCAGGTGGAAAATTGAGCTGATTGTGCATAGTTGGATACCTCATTGGCTGCTTGACATCAACATTATTGTGGGGATGCTCCTTCTTGCTCATTTCCAATCGAGCTAGGTGACTAATAGGACATCCCCTTGATAACCTAGGACTGGAAGTAAAGAAACCTGAATGATCATTGATGACAACACCATCCTCTCCTTGCATAATGGCTTGCCATACTAACTCCTCCTCCATAGTTAATGGGTCACCTTCCTCTGTAAGAGTGGCTAATAACTCATCGAAACTATCCATTCTTGGGGAGATCTTAGAAACAATGGATATAGGTTCAACTCCCTCATCGTTATTCAATGGGAAGCTTTCCAAAATAGGAGTTTTTTCTTCAATGAGGGCAGGCAACAGTTCAAACAACAAGATAGCTTTCTCCAACTAATCCTCATTTGGCATATCAACTTCAAGCTCCTCTGTGTAACAAAAAGGCAGCTCATCCGACCAGTCAAGATCATTCTGTTGGTTACTCTGCCTCGTAACCAATGATTCATTTGAGAATTCAACCACCTCCCCCTCTTGCTTCTTCCAATCGGAGTAACCTTCCTCCAGGGATGTTGGCATATCCTCTAAGCATGAGCAGAAAAGCTCAATGTCAAGATGGAAAAGATCCTCTTGGCCACTTTCTTGCGGTATTAAAACATTAGAGTTCAGAACTTCTTGTTGTTCTGGGGCTGGTATGGATCCAATATGATATGTGCCTTCTTCACTATCCAAAAAAAATGGTAATTCATTGAACAAATCAGGAAAAACTTGAGAACTACCAGCCATTTCTTGATCTAGAATTTGTGGTTCCTCAAACACAGCCTCCTTTTTCTCTTGCAAGAATTGCTCTTGATGTTCTGAGTCTTCTCCTTCGATGTACCAACTAGATACTTCAAAATAATCATTGATATTCTGCTAATCCAATGAACCAACTTCCTCTGCATATGCAACACTCTTAGGTTCAGCTGAGAAAGGAGTGCAATCAGTAGCAACTGCCTGCTCTATCTCTTGCAACAATTGTTTCGTTGAAGACTTTTCATTGTCCTCCACAAAATACGGTAGCTCATTAGCGAAAACATGGAAGGATTCATCAGGGGAAAGCTTCTCCTGACCAATCTTTTGCTACTGCAAATGGTAAACTGCCAAAGCTGAATGCAATGGATTTACCTTCCTAAGCTCCTCGATGAAGAGCAGGGTATCCTGATCAAGGGGATCACCCATGGATGCCTTAGGTGAAGAAACTTGGAAAATTTCTTGAGTTCTCTGAGATGAAAACTGTTGCCCAAGGGGCTGATCCAGAGTTGTACTAGGCTAACTATAACCATTTGGGATTGCAAGTTTAAGAGGCTAACTTGAGGAATTTAAAGGTCCATCCTACCTAAAACTTGGAATTTTGACTCTAGGTATGCTAGAAGGCTCATTTTTCATAAAACTTGGAAATTTAAACTTACAAACCTCTTCTTGAATATGATGTTTTGAAATGGCAGGAGCTATTTGGGCTTCATGCCTTTGAAACTGAGCAAGCAGAAGCTATGTTTGTGCGGCTACCTCCCTCTCCAAATCCTCCTCAAACTAAATTCTTTGGGTATCCAGCTCCTATTCATGTAGATAGGTTTGATAAGCCAGCTCCTCCTGCTGCTGATTATACTCATGCTGCTTCTTGATCTCCTCCAGCTGATTCATGAACTCAAGCAACGTACTCTTTATGGTTTCCAATTCCCTCTACTGGTCTATTTCACTCATTTTCCTCTCATAGTTGGATAGTATTTCTCCAAAACTCAAGTCTTCAACATGTTGGGACTGATTTGGGGAAAATAACAGCAAAGATGGAGGTTGAGCAGGGGTGGGTGGGTGGCAATTATAAAGAGGATGATGGTTTATAGAAGCCATGGAATTGAAATTAGCAGCATGATTATGCTAATATGGCTGACATGAAAATGGATATGCAGGGCTTTCATGATATGGCAGATGGTATGACATATTATCATGAAGCCTCGACATGCTTGTTCATCTAAGGCTAAAACAAGCAATAATTAGAATCTTTAAAAGCATACCAACACTTGATCATTCTGAAACCAGAAAAGGCTTCTCGGAGTTGCCATGGTGTGTGATGATTCTACCTCCAAAGGTTGATAATTCTGAAGAGAACACCCGACCCTTCAATATGCATTCTTTTGTGTGTTGTTTACACTAGATCTGCTTGAAAATCATAGCACGGAGTCGCTAGGTATATTGAAGGAGGGCCTCCAAAAGGCCGAATAACTTGTTGCATACACCACATAGCAACTTTAAAAGATTGAAACTTCTCTGAAATTGATTTTTTAGAGTCCCACCGGGCATGCCAAAAATTGTTGTCAATAGATTTGCACTCTGTTGAATGCAATATTCAGCAACCTATTGAAACATGGAAACCTCCTTCAGATGTGGGTGATCTGAGCGAAGGAGGAATCTCCAGAGTGATATGGTTCTCTGAATGATGAATACTATTCTAATTATTCAGAGGAAAAGGGGTAGAAAGATGAACTAGAAACAAACTTGAGTCTAACTGATGATTGATTTAAAACTTCTGACAGAAAATAGATCTTTCCACTCACAACAATTCCTTTACTATGATAGTTCCTACAATCTCACCAATACGTGATTTCATCAATAGTTCATATGAAGATTCAGAGCATCAAATACAACATACAACCTGAAAACATGAAACCCTGTGCAGAAAAATCATAAAATTAGGACATTAAAGCTTCAAATTTGAAAACACAAAGCATCAAACTACTATTACCAGTCTTGAGACAAGAAAATGGAAAGAACTCTACTATATTATTGAAACTAAAAAAGTGTCAATCTGTCAAAACTGAGTACAAAGGTTCACAAACTCCAAAATAGCATAAGAGCAGGAACTCACCTCTCAACTAAGAGAGGAGAGCTAAAAGACTAAGTCTTTCAAAACATAACTCTCAAGAAACCCTAATCCGAGCTCAAAAAAAAGCTCAAGGAAAAGGCTTTCAAATTGTCTCAAAAACTACCTAAAAGCAGAAAAAAGTACACTGCTTTTATGATGAACCTATCAAGCCTCTAAAAATAGGCTGAATTTGCTTTAAAAGCTCAAAAAACACCTTATCTCTCCAAGATAAACCTCAAACTTGACCAAGTCAAGAAGTCAATAAAAATCTGCTAAAAATAGCAAGAAATCATAAAAAAATTTATAACAGATTGTTTATGATTTTGTTTTACAAGATTGCATATTTGCACAATTTGTCTATTTTTTGCAATTAACGATTAAAATCTTTCACAAAAAAGAGATGCTTCTTATCCCTCCATTACAATAACTTGATTTTCTCAAAAATCATAAAAATATTACATAATTATCTTCTTCTCATCAAAACTCATTGATTTCTTTAAAATCAATTAAAATCAGAAACTCTAAGTGTATAATCTTCAAATCCTACCCCTAGGTCATAGGGTATCCACTATTACCTTCACATCATTTTCACATAAAACAATAATCATAACTCAATATTCAAGTATTCATAATCCACTAAGGCAAAAGGAAAAATCTTAAAGACTTAACCTAACCTATGCACATGAAATAAGTCTTAAAAGACTTAACATATCGACCAACTTAGGAATTTTGGCCCCCTTTGAAATATCAACAATCAAACTTTGATAAATCACAATGAAAAGATTATGAGTCTCTGCCTCCATTCGAAGTCCTCCACGTGCTTTGACCGAAGACTCCAAATCATCATAAGGTTGAATTAGGGTTTCAATCAAAACAAAGTCAAACCCTAAGGATCACTTCATTTCGTACTCTCCAGTTTGAAGGAACAGAACTCTGGTAGTTAACATGCCACTGCCATGATTGTTGAATCTAAGCTCACGTGCCTTGGAAATCTCAACCATGCTTTTCAGATAATTGAATCTTCAATGGGTAAGCTTTTTTTGCTTTGTGTTGAAGCTTCTTTTTTCTTCATTCTAGAATATCAAAAGACCTTAAGGCCGCGGCCTATCATGCTTCTCTTCTAACTCATTCCTGTGTTTTGATTTACCTTGGCCGATATGAGCTCGAGTTCCACTTAAAATCTCTAAGAGAGAGCTCGTGGGTTATTGTTTTAACCTACTGTCACAAGGGTAAGCTATTCACTCATAGCTTCATAACTTCTATGGCTTCATATTTTTGTACATTCAGGCCTTATGGCCATGGCTATACATACTCTAATACCATTATTTTTTATTATTTGTGTTCACATTCACCATTGTTGCGTGAGCATGAGCCACATCGGAAGCTGGACTGTCCTTTAAGGGCTCAAAATCTTGTCTTCTGGACTCTTCTTGAAACTCTTGGCCGTGGCTGGGCTGCTTTTCCACAGATCTAGACTGGTGAGTTGCGCTAAAACACAGACTATCTCCTAAAAAACTCAACCATCTTTACTTAAGATTACATGGCCATGTACAGGCCGACATACATGTATTGTAGAAAGCATTTTCTTGAGTTTTGGGCTCGACCCATAATTGGAAATTCTTCTTAATGTCTTTCTAAAGATATATTCGCTTGTGGGTATCATGGAAAGTTGAAAAAAACTGTATCTTCTTTCTTTTGTTGCTCGATTCATCACAAAAATTGCATTTTTTGTATTTTGCTACTATTTTATGTAAAAACCCATATGGGTTATCTCCATTATTGCATTTCTTGTATTTTGAAAACAAACCCTGAATGTGGGTACTCGGGATTCAACTATATTCAGTTTATAAGCTTGGTCCATTAGAACTGATGGTCTATTTTTAGACTTCTGAAGCAAAAGAACGACATGGGTATCACTGGAAATATAAAACTTCATAGCTTTATGTATTCTGAACCTTGACCCAAGAATAAAATTTCACCAATACCTGTTATCTTACACAACGTATGCAGTTGGGTTGATAGAACAAACTATTTTTTTATTGGAATAGGAATACCCACATGGATTATTTAGAATGGTGAAAATTTTGTATTCTTGCATTTGCATTTAGTCTTATAGGTTCGACTCAAATAACCAGTGATGCTTTGCTTGATATTCTATTTTTGAAAGAAGACTAAACTAATGATCTGGAAACATACCTATTATCTTTAACATCCTCATGCAACTTAGCTCAATCACCATAGTCTCTTTTGCACTTCAGTTGTGAAAACTCATACTTGGCATTTGTTATTAAAACTGATTTTGGCTCCTCTCCAATTTATGCATTTTCAGTTAATCATGATAAACTAGGCTTCTAAGGCATTGAATTTCTTACTTCCCACATGATTCTGTGCTTACCCATTGTGAAGAGAAAGACTCCTTAATGTATATTGTACTCATGCATATTCTCTATATGCATAGCAGTGTCTTTTTCTAATTTCCCTTAACCTTAACATAGCAACTTTTGCCTTTTGCTTCGTATGGATTTAGATTAAAACATTGCAACATTATTATGGACTACACCTTTCTTGACCTTTTCCATGCATGATTAACACCTTCTGAATCACCTTTATTATGTTGGTTCCTTCCTCATCATTCTAAAATGATCATTTCATTTTGCATTCACTAATGCTACCTTGCATTGAAAACTTGATATTCTTTCATTTTCTTTATTGCTTGGAATCTCCACATAACTATTCATAGGTATTATGCCTAACACTTGTAACTTACAGAAGATAATTCTGGTGCACATTTTAATTTGATTGTTGTCTTCAGCTAAACACTGATGCATAGTTATTTGAGACATCCTCCCAGCCGAAATAAGTTGTTTGTCCCTGCTCACTCGTGATTCTTATAGTTGTATTTGACTTACTAGTCGAACTAGAACTGGTTACTCTTTTTGTCACTTTAAGGCACTGCTTGTGTTCCATACTCTTGAGCTTCACAATGGTACTCTTCATGCATTTTTATGTTCCACTTATTAAACTATTTTTTTTAAATCTGCTCTCCACCATGATAAAAATCAAAACAAAACTCTTCGTTAAGGCATAATGTATGCCTGTTCACTATCCTAACTGTGAAGAGGATGAATTGATGAACCGAAACTTGTATGACGCTTATGATTAGGATCAACATGTTAACACAGAACATGAATTATTCAGCAATACCTAAAGTAAATGTACTCAGTTGAATTCATTATTGAACTAAACTCACTGTTCACTTGCAGCCTTCAGAAAGCTTGACCTAATCGTTATGAATACACAGTTGGTTTAGTTGCTCAATGGATAACTCTGTTTTTACTCCTTCAGTGTATTTCATTTCACTTGATGAACATGATGATGTATTTGTAAATCATCCCATTAATGAATAGGGCAGCATGTCGAGCTCTACCCTTGTGGGAGCCCGTTTTTCTCCACATGTTTGGTCTTCGAATAATGATCAGCTTCGTGACTTCACCTATAACTTCACAAGGAAACAAACAATCTTAGCATAAAAAATAGAATATGATGATCATGATATTGTTGTTTCTCCTTCAGCTCATTTTTTCCGCACTTGATTAATTGTTTCAATGCATGACTAATAGTAGGTTGTACTTTTGTAGGTGCCTCATATAGGTTATATCATCATCAGAGCCACTAACACCCCCTCCTTTCTCTTATAGGTCGACGGAACTCGAGAAGGCAAGGTGCATCATCATCATCAACCATCGGCCAAAACAAGCAATGATGATTATGTTGTTTACTTATGTGATTTCTTTTTCGCATCTTCAGTAGTATAGTGTGCTATTAGTGATTCATTGTGGCAGTCACATCCATGGCTTGTGTGGATATTTGATTTCATTTTTTATGCTTTCATTTGAAAGGAAAATTCATTTAAATGCAATGTTGTAATATCATTCTGATTCTTGAAATCAAATGAAGCATTGTAAAATATGAGTCTTTTCATGAAATAAAAGAAAGCATCTGAAATACTATTTTTCTCATCTGTTCAATTTTGTATTTCTTTTAATTCTGGAATATCTGAATGGCATTCTGAAAACTCCATTTCTTCTTTAAAATGTATAACTGTCACTTAATACATAACGATAAAAGAATGCAAAATAGCACTTAAACTCAAACTGCAATTCCACCTCATGGTGTAATAACATTCATCCAGCTCCACCAATTGAGCTGAGGCAAAAATTTGGTAACAGTAATTGTTTCACTATTATTGTAAAACTCAATTTATTGTAATAAGACATTGTTTCACTATTAATGTGAACCCGATTCTTTTTTCTATGTTATCATTTTGTTGTTACTCATGGGAATCCCGAACCCATTGGTTGTGTGACACCAAAATTCATTGCCTATGAAGAGTCTAAAATAAATGCTTATATGAAGCTCATGTCTTTGTTAAATGCAACCGGATTTCTTTATTTTTGTGAAGCTAACTCCATGTCATTAAATATATTTCTTTTGAAGAGTTAGAAAACTCTTGATAGGCCTATATGAATAAACACTTCATTGGCATCAAAGTTTTGAAACACTACAAATGTAGTATTTTTCCAGTCGTTATATGTTGGAGTATAGTGCTAATACAAGAATGATCGTATGATTTCTCTGTGCAAACTTTCATGATAATCCTATCAGTACATCTGGAAATAGATTAATACTTATGGAATCCATAAAACTTCCTACTTGATTCAAGTTCTTGTTTTGGAAAATGGTTTTCCGGTAAAAGATACTGCTTTTTTCTATTCTTACAAGAAAATGCAATTTGAAACAAACTACCTACAAAGGAATGGATTTTTATTTTAAAAGAATGTATACACATACTTATAACTTGAAACAAAGAAAAATTAGGTTCACCAAAATGAAAACTATGATGAACCAGTTTCTCCCAATTTCATTCAATATATGTGTGTTACAAAGTACCAATGCAAATCTGGAAGGGGTCAAATGTTGTGTACCTTTCACCAAAGATTCTTTTTCAAACCTCACTAAGGACTCATTCACCCTATGGTGAATGGGTCCTGGCTAAGGCTCCTAAAAATAATTTTCTCGGTTCTATAATTCTTCAATGTCTACACTCCTAGATTCTAGTCAGTCACTATCAGAAAGCCAGAAATAAAACTTGTAGCTTAGTTTCCATGATTTGATAACTTTTCTTGCAACTTTGACAACTTTTCAAATTTCTTCAATTTTTCTCTTCAAATGATCTTCAACCTAAAATCTACAATCACACATCAAAGGGAGAAAAATGTTGTTTGTTAGGGAATCGGGGTTTGCCTTGGTCAAACCCCATATTAGTAATTAAACCTTGAACTGAATAAAATCATGAAGGAATGATGAATGAACAACAATATGCAACAACTCACCAAACCTCAATTGAAACCTTGGAGTACAAATCTGCAAACTTGCATGAAGTGGTCTCAATGAATGTAGATCTTGATCATGAAACTTGATTAAATATAATGCCTTTGAATGTGCTTGAATTGATCTTGAACACTACATCAACATATTAGCTCAAACAACATGCATGATGCAATACATCTTTGGCATGATAATAAGAATCTTGATTGTTGTAATAATCTTCTTCAAATCTACCCTTGAATGCCTTAGAAATGCTTTTGAATGCTCTTGAAGTGCTCTTGTGACAGTAATCTTGATTGCTTATGAAAATCTAGGTGAAACTAAGTGAAATAGCCTTGTATTTATATGAATCTTAAGATTAATACCCAAAATTCAAATATGACAAGCCGACATTGAATTGCAGATTTGAAATCATTAGAATACCACCAAAAACATATTTCAAAGAGGGTTCTTAGGCCTAAGTAAGGACCCATTCACCATAGGGTGAATGGGTCATTCACCCTATGGTGAATGGGTCCTAGGTCACTTACCTAGGACACACATCTTAAAAAGTTAAGTGTTGTGACATGGTATTTATGAATTTCGGGTTTTATCTCTCAAAATTTACATTTAATTTGGCTTGGATTTGAATTAAAGGGGGTCTATTAAGGAAAATTAACCTCAATCATAATAAATCCCTAGATTAGTGTGAAATTTTAAAGATACACTTTACAACACCCTAAGTAAGGAACAATTAAGTCTGTTTTATTAAAAAGGGCCCTAAACTTAATGTGAATATGAAAAACATATTACAACACTAAATCAGGGAAACATTAGGCTCATTTTATTATTAATTATTCTCAAATTAAGTGTGAAAAAGGGATACTTTTTCCTACACAACATTACTATAATAAAGGTCATATATGTGTATATACATAAACCAATTATGTATATACATATACATATGATATACCTTCTTTAAATAGTTTAATTATTTTCCTTAATTTAATATTATAATTTTATTTTCTTGTAGGAAGAAGTAATGAAATATTTGTAATCTATATGCTGATGCATGTGTGAAGAAATGTGCGTAAATGTATCTTTCAATTGATAAATGTAGAACATGTTACAACAACTGAATACCTGATGTATAATGCACAAAAGTAGTAAATCTGGCTAGTTTACTTTACAATGAACTGTTGGATCCAAGATAGCCTAAGTGAAACATACGTAGATTATGTTTATAGAATGTTTCTGATTTAATATCATAAGAAGGTTGGTTAGAACAGTTCTATTATAAATCAAATTGTATGTCTGCAAACTTATTGATTAGAAGGGAAGGGTGTTTTTTTTTTAATGTAGAAAGTTACCTTTTGAGATGAGTGCCAAAAATGGATTAACAGAGAGTATAGGTTTTTCTTTCTCTAGAATCTATCATTTTGTAGCTATATATAGCATATGCTTGGCCAAGAATTTGTAGCTCCCATAACATTGAATGGACTAATTTTATTATGTAACTCTACTATTTCCTAACATTGATCTTGCATGTTCTGATTTGTTTAGAAATGTTTGTAGTTATGTTAGGCACGCACCAGATTCCACCTTGCATATCATTTTCTCTTGCTAATTATTTTTTTTAAGTTCAGGTATTCTCTGAGTTAGGAAGAATTTTGGGGAAATGTAGGTTCGTGGTTGGGAAAAAAAGAACCTAAACCATGTTCTCGTCCACCAGTTGTGGTGAGCTTTGGAGTGGAAAATACATGGAATTCCATCTTTGATTATTATACTTTGTACTACTTGATGTAAAACTTGATTTGACTATGTGGCAATGTTAGCCTAGTCAAACTATGTAATTTGACAATTTGACATTTTGAAATGAATATAAATTATTATTTTGGACATGTGCTATGATAAAAAAAATCTATTTGATTTATTTCTTTAACTTAATATTCATAATGTCATAATTGATTTATTCGTGTTATTTAAGAATGTCATATTTCATTTGGTATCAAAGTGTAGGGTTTAGCTCTAGGCATATGAGTCCATAGTGGTCGAAAGTAGGGTTAGTTGACCCTTATTCGATTTTGAGTTTAATGAACCTAAATTGAATGCAAGTATGGGAAGGTCAAAGTTTGAGAAAAAGAAGGAAAAGATAGTTAGGAATTTAAAAAATAAATTTGTTTTCGAAGAGAACACAAACCTTGAAGTCAAACTTGAGATTGCTAATGATGAGACCTTAGCACATGCCCTTGACTAAAGTTAGAAAGGGGAAAAAATATCGAAGAGTCTAAACACAGTGTCAAAACTAAGAAACCTTCTGCAATACGAGATTGGCCTCTAGGGTGTGGACCCAATGCATGCATTCTAACAAAAGAGGGGGAGTGCATGCATGCAAATCCTTCCTCTTCCAAGAAGGTTATTGTAGACTCAGATGAGGACCCAAAAGAGTTTCCACTGTTTGAAAATGAATAACACGCCTAATAAGGGGGAAATTTTGTAAAGAAGGATCTATGTAATCCAATATTATAATAAATAAAGGAAGTCTTTTTTTAGATTCCAAGTTGTGAACTTGAATGACTTATCCTTGTTATGAATGAACATAAATATCTTTTAAAGGTTGCATGTCATAATACTCCTAGTATTATGTGTTTTAAGTGATTAAACATTGAAAAACTTGTGTCAGTTACGCTAAATGTGGGTTGTGACATAGGTCAGTTGTGAGTCACCATGGTGAACACCAGGAATGGAGGTTCTAGTGGAGGGGAAAGTGAAGGTCAAAATGAGGGTTTGGACCGAATCCTCAACCTAAATCGATAAGAAAATAGGATGGACCATTTGGAAGGGGAATTCTGAGGTATGCGAGATGGTCAAAACCTAAGGAATGAGGAACAACCACAAGGAAATAGAGATCAAGATAGAAATAACCGAGCGAGAATCAAGAGAGAGCTTAGAAGGGATCTTAAAAGGGTATCTCTATTGAAATTTGATGGCAGGACCATCAGAGATGGAGCGGAAGCGTGGATAATTGAAATGGAGAAGTATTTCAAGCTCTGAAATTCATCAGATGAAACCAAGGCTATATGGGAAGCTTACTAACTCTCTGTTGAGGCTGCCACATGGTGGTACTATGAGATGGAAGAGCAGAAACTGCAACCTAGAGAGACCAAATGGGAACACTTTCTTAAACATTTTTTGAAAAGATGGATTCCTCAAAAAAATTCAACAAAAATATGACAGAGTTCCAAACCTAGCCCAAGGGAGTATGTCAGTGACTCAATATTGGAAAAATTTAATCCACTTGCTTAAATACATGCCTCAGTACCAAACCGATTAACACTTCCAAATCCAAAATTTCATATTAAGGTTAAGGCCCCATATTAGAGAAGAGGTGGATATACATAATCCCCATACTATGGAGGTCTTTGAGAAGGCCACCAAATAAGAGAAAAAGTTGCAACAACTATCTAATTTCCGCAAGACTTCAAATCCTAAGTCTCAATTCAGAAATAATAAGTTTCAAAAAGGATACAAACCCCACCAAATTAGAAACCTAAAAAGGGGAAGCGACTCTCAATAAAAACGAGAGGGTAGCAATGGCGAAAAAAATAAGAAGGCTAACAACACTAAAGGCAATTTTGAAAATAAATAGAAGAGCTCCAAAGAAGATAGATTGGGAGGTTGGAAAGGGCCACGTGATGGATACTATAATTTTAGAGGTGATCATTGTGCATCAAGTTTCCCATAGTGACCAAAGGCTCGAAAGGAAGGAAACTAGCATCAAATACATGTGACAGTGGACAATAGACAAGTCGAGTTTCAAGCTTCACCAATCCAGCTATTGGGTAAGCTCTATAGTGAATTTGTTCCCATTTTGATTGATACTAGAGCCACTAAATGTATTTTTTATCCAAGAATCATTTCTAAATTACCCATTAGACCCAAACATATGGCCAATTCTTGGATGGTTCAGTATGGGAATCAAGCAGAGTGGAGGGTGGATTCATGTCTCTTTTGCAATGAGTTAAAACTTCCCAATTTCCATAATCAAGTTGATCTTTATGTGGCACCCCTAGGTTCTTATGATGTAATCTTAGGGATTAATTGGCCAACCGAACACAAGTCCATTGTGAACTGTGAGGAAAAAATTGTTAGTTGTCTGGATGACTATGGGAATCCAGTTGAGATTCATGGTTTGCAAAGACCACTAAAACTTAGGCAGATCTTAGCCATGCAACTCAAAAGGGTTCAAAGGAAGGGGTGTTCCATCTATATTATACATGTTAGTGAACCTGGTAATATAAAACCTTACATGGATGATTACCCTATTCTTAAGGAGTTTCAAGATGTGTTTCCTAAAGAACTTATAGAGCTACCTCCTAAGCGAGAATTTGATTTCTCTATTGACCTAGTACTAAGAGTTGAACCTCATTCCAAGGAACCTTACAAGATGACTACCACCAAATTATTTGATTTAAAGTCCTGGTTGCAGGAACTATTGAGCAAGGGGACCATTCGACCTAGTGTGTCTCCTTGGGGTGCATCAGTTATCTTTGTAAAGAAGAAGGATGGAACCTTGCGATTGTGTATCAACTATCATATGTTGAACAAGGCCACCATCAAGAATAGATATCCTCTCCCGAGGATTGATGAACTATTTGATCAGATGAAGGGAGTGACAATGTTCTCTAAAATAGACCTCAGATCCAATTATCACCAATTGAGAATACAAGACGAGGCCATCCCTAAGACTTCTTTTTGAACTTGGTATGGGCACTACAAGTTCATTGTAGTAAATTTTTGTTTTACCAGTGCACCAATGGCTTTATGAATTGCATGAACAGTGTATTAAGGGATTATCTAGATGATTTTTTGTTGATCTTCATAGATGGCATCCTGATTTAATATAAAACCATTGAGGAGCACAATAGGCATTTGAGGATAGTCTTGTAGCATCTGAGAGAGAAGAAGATTTTTGGAAAGCTATCCAAGTGCTCATTTTATCAAGACATGGTGTGCTACCTAGGTCATATCATATTAGCAGAAGGAGTATATGTAGATCCTTAAAAGATAAAGGCAATTGTAGAATGGACAGCACCTCAAAGTGTGGCAGAAGTCTAAAGCTCCATGGGTCTTGTGGGATAATACAAAATGTATGTTTAAGGATTCTCTCAAATTGCAGCCCCAATCACATCACTTCAAAGGAAAGGGAAAAAATTTGAATGGATAGAAAAGTGTGAGCAAGATTTTTGACTCCTGAAGGAGAAACTTTCTATATAGCTCTAGTGTTTACTATACCTAATCCCAATGGTCAATTCACAATTATCACAGATGCTTTGGGAGATGGTGTAGGGGCAGTACTAATGTAGGATGGGAAATTTGTGGCATATGAATCTAGGAAGTTGAAGTAGCATGAAATGAATTATGCACCACATGATTTGGAACTAGTTGTAATAGTGCAGTCCTTGCATATGTGGAGGTATTAAACCTATTGGGGAAACCATTTGAGCTTAAAATGAATCATTTGGGACTGAGATACAATCTTCACCATGTTGAATCTCAATGCACATCAAAGAAGGTGGTTGGAATTCCTTAGTGAGTATGACTATGGAATTGAGTACATTAAAGGAAAAGAGAATAGAGTATCAAATTCTCTTAGTAGAAGAAGACATCTAGTAGCTATAACCACGACAAGATCCAATCTAAGGCAGCAAGTGATGCAGCACTTGCAAGAGGATGAGCACTATGAAAGAGTAAAGAAAGCTATAGAAGAGAATCCCTCAAACCATCGATTTGATGGGTATGAGATTCAATTAGATGGAATCCTAATATATCAAAGAAGGATGTATATTCTAGATTTTGGAGACCTCGATAAGTTAGTCTTGGAGGAAATCCACAATGCACCTTATTTAGGACACCTTGGAGTTGTCAAGATGATCACAAAATTGAAATCTTTGTATTTTTGGCCAAAACTTAGGAAGGATGTAGTTGAATATGTAGAAAGATGCTTGGAATGTCAGTGAGTTAAGGCTAAACATGTACATCTAGTATGGCTTCTCTACCCTCATGACATACTTGAGTACAAGTGGCAGGTGATCATCATGGACTTTATATAGGGGTTACCTTTGAGTAAAAGCAGGCATGATGTCATCTTGGTAGTAGTCAATAAATTGACTAAGGTGGAACATTTTATTCTAGGGAACCTTAAGGATGGATTGTTGACCTTGGCCAAGAAAATTTTCCAAGAGAGATCTCTTCCATTTGCATGGAGTTCTAGAGACTATCATATCCAACAGAGATACTTGGATGACGTCTAGATTTTGGAAAACCTTGAATGCATCTTTGGGAACTAAGTTGAATTTTAGTTTAGAGTACCATCCATAGACCAATGATCAAACAGAGAGATTCATTCAGGTAATAGAGGATCTCCTTCGAATGTATTGCATGGACCAATAGTATAAATGGGAAGAGTACCTACCATTGGTAGAATTTTCCTTATATAATAACTCTTTTCATGCATCCTTAGGTATGGCATCTTTTGAGGCTCTTTATGGGCGAAAGTGTTGTACACCCATTAGTTGGGATAGGTTGGAAGACAGGATTATAGTGGGTCCTAAAATACTTAAGGAAATGGAAGAGAAAATGAGACTCATCAAGGGTAGACTGAAGGAAGTGGCAGACAGACAGAAAAGCTATGTCGACAAGAATATAATCTTTAGACAGTTTGTAGAGGGGCATAAAGTCTTTTTGAGAGTCAAGCCACACAAGAGCTCTATTACTTTTGGAAAATCTTCAAAGTTGGCTCTAAGATATGTGGGTCCATTTGATCTGCTAGAAGTCATTAACCTGGTTGCATACCGACTTTCTCTACCACATGCTCTAGCTCTACAACATAATTTATTTCATGTTTCTTTGCTTAATCCATACCATCCAGATGCATCTCACATTCGATTGGCATTCCTTACAGGTGCAGGATCCAGGAGTAGTGCTAGTAGATCCCATTAGAATTCTAGATAGACACAATGTCAAGTTGCAAAATAGAGATATTGCTCTTGATATAAGGTCCAATGGGATCAATATTCTGAGGACAGTGCCACTTGGGAGAATGCAAAGCAGATAGAATGCTCCTTTACTCATTTGATTTCTAGATAGACTCTTAATGTTTCATTGAGATACTATTTCTCTAGCATTTTGGAATTTGCATGTTATGATATTTTGGCTTGAATAACAATATGATTGAGTGTTGAAATAGACATATATGATTCAGTTTTTTCTGGTAAGACATTGGTACAATCTATCTTCCCAGTGGGGAAGGATGTCACATCTCAAATTTTTCTTGCATTTAATAATGATATGTTATTTGAATATTTTGGGAAAAATGAAATTTATCAATTTTGACTTATGATAAATTATTTAAAATTTCAGCATCATTTGAAATGTTTATCAATGCAAAATTTATGATTGAATATGAAGGAAGAATATTATGAAGTAGTAATGAAATCATTTTATTTTGAGCATTGGTTAATGGTTACTGATAAAACTCTGCAAGTGCAAGTGTGTGAATGCAAGAACAAGTTGAAGAATGAGAACACGGTTGAGGTAGGAGTATTTAGCCAAATGACAATCGATAAGCTTACATTGGAATATGGATTGCACACACCACTGAAGAATCATAGTATTTGCATATGAAATATGATTTTTTTGCGAATTTCGTGTGTTGCTTAAAAGAAAAGATGAATGTGTAAACATAAGCATGTATATAGATATATATGTACAATTAATTACATGAGTCGACTCAATGATTATAAAATATATGATTTAAAACTTGAAAGAACATGATGAACCTTCCTCTACCTTATAGATAATTCTAAACATGTAAGAATATATATATGTATGTATGTATGTATGTATATATGTATATAAATGCATATATATAGAGATATGAGCATGTGAAAGATAAAAGAATAATTAAAATTAAAATATCTTTTGTAAAAAAATGTTATGTTCAACAATTGCTTGTTTTCAAATTTGAAAATGGAAAGTAAATATGAAAGGGGCCACCCATAACCCCTACACAATAAATATTTTTCAAGATAGCCAATCAAGGTGGCTCATGAAGAGGAGAAAGTGGGCAATTAAACATAATCCTAAAATCGAAAAACAATTTTTTTTGGAAATGAAGGGAATCACACACACAAGTGTAGGAGGTTGGACGAAAAATCAAGGAGAGGTGATTATGCAAGGAAAAAGCAGAGGAGGTGGTTGATTTTCCAGTTTGAGAGAATAGAGGGTTGAATCATTAAGGAAAAAGCATCAAATCCATTGCTCCACCAATCTGTCTGGTCAAACATTTAGCAAAAGTTTGAGGTATGAACTGTTGTTTGATTTGGAACTTTGAATTAATCAGTGGTTGATCTCTTTCCTTATTCTTTCTTGTGAACCTTGGCTTAGTGATTATGTGTGAGAATGATAAAATCCACCCTTACGTTTCAACAGTCATAGCACTATACATTGGTAAAGACCGATCCCACTTTAGAGTCAGAATGTATCCCTCTTTCTCATCTTTTGATGATGGCTTCTATCATATCCCTATCATTGTTTATTTTGGGAACCCTTTTTTTTGTTTGTTTGCAGCCTCTATACCAACTACATCTCCCCAATCAATAATGAACATTGATCTCATACGCTTCTAACTATGTTAAAATAGTAAATGTTATGAATCAGATGTGGATTCGATGCTTGTAAACCCTCTTATTCTTTACGGTTGCATGCATTCAAAAACTGATTCATTATGATAAGTTATCATTTCTCTATTATTGAGAACCTAATTCATAATTATATTATGTTATCTTTTCACTGTTAGTGAAAACCAAATCCTTTTATTATACTATTGTTTCACTTTTAATGTGAATCCGACTCATTGTATCATATTATTATTTCACTATTTATGTGAAACCAATTCATTGTAATGTGTTATTGTTTTGTTGTTAATGTGAAACTGATTCATTGTACTGTTTTATATCATTTCACTGTTAATGTGAAATCGATTCAACATATTATGCTATCATTTCACTGTTAATGTGAACCGATTCATTTTATTATAATATCATGTCACTATTAGTTTGAACCCAATCCACTAGATTATGTTATTGGTTCATTGTTAATTTAAACTCGATTCATTTTATATGTTAATGTTGAACTAATAACATTTGTGAAACTCGATTACATAATATTATGATATCATTTCACTATTAATGTGAAACCCGATATCATTATGTTATGTTATCATTTCTCTGTTAATATGAAACAAGATTTTATTGTGATAAGTAATCGTTTCACTGTTATGTGAAACCTAATTTCATTGTGATATGTAATCGTTTAACTGTTAATGTGAAACCTGATTCATTGTAATAAGACATTATTTCATTATTAATGTGAAACCCATCTCATTGAGAGATGTTATCATTTCACTATTAATGTTAACCTGATTCTTTATATTATGTTATAATTTGGTTGTTGCTCATGGGAAGCCCAAACCCATCAGTTGTGTGACACCAAAATTCATTTCCTATGAAGAGTCTAAAATCAATGCTTATATGAAGCTCAAGTCTTTGTTAAGTGCAACCCAATTTATTTATTTATGTGAAGCTAACTCCATGTCATTAAATTTATTTCTTTTGAAGAGTTATAAAACTCTTGATAGGCCTATATGAATAAACATTTCAATGACATCAAAGTTCTGAAACACTACAAATGTAGTATTTTTCCAGTCGTTATATGCTAGAGTATAGTGCTAGCTAATACAAGAATGATCTTATGATTTATCTATGCAAAATTTCATGATAATCCTATTAGTAATTCTATAAATAGAGTAATACTTGTGGAATCCATAAAATACCTGCTTGATTCAAGTTTTTGTTTTGGAAAATGATTTCTTGGTAAAAGATATTGCTTTTTGTTTGTTCTTACAAGAAAATGGAATTTGAAATGAATTTTCTACAAACAAATGGATTTTTATTTTAGAAGAATGTATATGCATACTTATTACTATAACGAAGGCCATATATTTGTATATACATAAACCAATTATGTATATGCACATACATGTGATATACCTTCTTTAAACAATTTAATTATTTTTCTTAATTCTATATTATAATTTTATTTTCGTGTAGGAAGAAGTAAGAAAATATTTGTAATTTTTATGATGATGCATGTGTGAAGAAATGTGCATAAACATATCTCTCAATAATTGATCATAAATGTATCTAACATGTTACAACAACTAATTGTCTAATGTATAATGTACAAAAGTAGTAAATCTAGTTAGTTTACTTTGCAATAAATTGTTGGATCCAAGATAACCCAATTGAAACATATGTAGATTATGTTTATAGAATTTTTCTAATTTAATATCAAAAGAAGGGGTAAGTGCACCAAGATGGTTCCCAAAAAGGGGGCTTAAGTGGCCACTTTTTTTCTGAAATCAGGAAATGCTGACCTTGGACGTGAAATTGAGGATAGTTACACTCAAAATTTTGAGATGGAACAAAAACAAGGATCAAATTGCTCTGAGTCTACTTTCTAAACTACTAATTTATTTTGAAAATTGTTGAGATTAAGGGGTTCAAAAGAGGGATGTACACAAATTGGTGTTGTTTTTGTCAGAAAACATAACATAGCAACTCTTGTACAACCTAAGCACGGTGAACTTTTTTGTAGTATTTTTAAAATCGCTATAGTCAGAAGTTAGCTAACAACATCTAGTTGATGCACAATTTTTCTAATAATTTTTTAATGAATATTTGATTTTTTACTAATTTTCTAAGTGGGCACTTCCTGAAAAGTAGAATTTTGGTCGTGCTCCCCCTACAAATTTTGGAAAACAATTGATTTTTTTTTTTTTTTTTTTAAATTGTAGAATGGAGTCTAGTTTCTAAAAATGTAATTTTTTTGAAATTTTGATGAACGGTTAATTTATAACAAAAAAAACACCAAACACTATTTTTTGGCCAAAAAAAGAAATACAAACAAAAGAAATTATGGATGAAAGGCTTATCATTGTCAAAAAGTGAAAAAAATTACATCATTGGATAGCTAAGAGAGAACCTAACATTACCCATGTTTTTGATTTTGTCGATATTGAACTAGATGCAATCTTGATGGTGAGCACAGACTCGATTATGTGAAAAATTATAGAATTTGCAAAAACACGTCTCTAGCCTTGTTGGGAATGCCCTCCAAGCCTTTGGGTTGGTATTCCAAGGCAAGTAGTTTCACTTTTTCTTTGTTTTTAACGTGAAATAATGCGTGTGCGTTATAACGTGAGCGCGTTTTTAAAAAAAATCAAAAGTGGCCAAAAAATTGGTACCCAACTTCATGCACCCGCCCAAAGGTTGGTTAGAATAACCTATTATAAATCAGATTGTATTTCTACAAACTTATTGATTAGAAGGGAAGGGTGTTTTCTTTTGAATGTAGAAGTTACCATCTGGGACGGGTGCCGAAAATGGATTAACAAAGAGTATAGGTTTTACTTTTTCCAAAATCTATCATTTTGTAGTTGTATACAACATATATGCTTGGCCAAGCATTTGTAGCCCATAACATTTCAAATGAACTACTTTTATTATGTGATTGATGGGAAAATTGGTGGATATATGTTTGCATTTACACTTTCTCCACACAAATCATTCAAGAATGTCCTAGGAGTCCCAATTGGATTGACTAACAACCTCACAAGGTGAGTCAATTCTCAATTAGGAAGGACCTAGGAGGGGGCTTTTCAGCTCTAAGGGGTTCACCACCAAGCAAATGCTTGGAAAAGAAAATGTTGGAAAACACAATGTGATATGCAAATGAATTCTAAATGATCTAGAAAGATTAAAAAAATAGAAAACTATGAAACTGGAAGTTAGGATGTGTGTACCTGGGAAGTCTAGATATGTTGTGAGGATTCCGGAAATGTAAAGAAGCTACCAAAAAGTGTTATGGAGGACTAAGACACCTAGGATGGCGTATTAGTCCCATTGTTATTTTTTCAGGGTAGATGTGGAGTCTTCAGTTGTCAGAATTGCATCTAAAGGAATCTATGAAAAATATGCTTAGGAGGACTAAGACACCCAAGGTGGCGTATTAGTCATGTTCTGAATTTCTGAAAACTCTAATATGATCTTGAGATCCAAGGTTTGCACTTGCCTCCTTTCCGATCTCAAGTTCTAAAACTTTTGAATTCAGCCTATAGGTGAGTTTCCATGAAGATGACAACTTTGTAATGCAACTTATCAACTTTTACAACTTTTCAGTTCAAATGATCTTCAAGACTATAACCTAGATCTACAATCACAAATATGGAAGAAGGAAAAACTTGTTGTTTGTTAGTGAATGGGGGTTTTTCTTGGTCAAACCCCTTGTTGGTAATTAAAACTTGAAATGAAATAAAGAAATGAAGGGAAATGGTGAATGAACAACATATAACGCTACAACTCACTAAAACCCTTGTTGTAAAGTCTACAAACTTGTGTGCAATGGGTGCAATGGATATGGATCTTGAATGCTTGATAGATTTTGAATTGCTTTTCTTGAATCAAAACCCTACATCACAAATGTTAGCACAACAACACACATGATGCAAGAAACTCTTTGATATGATGCTTGAATCTTGATGATGGCTCCAAATGCTTGATGAAATTGCTCTTGAATTCTCTTGTGAACTCAATTATGCTATGATAAAAGCTCTCACAAAAGACTTGGGTTGAAATGAATGAATGAACCTTGTATTTATATGTATGCTTAATATCTTGAAATTACATCACACCAAGCCGACATATGAATTCTTTAAATAAAGGAGGCTAAATCCCACTAGAATTTGAAATTAAATCTTGAAAATGACTCAAGGAGGACTAAGAGACCCCAAACCATGAAACTTGGGGCATATACACCAAAAAGGGGCCCAATTAAGATTCCTCAAAATTAGGGTCCCAAGACCCTTGGGGGACAAAGACGCCCTAGGTGGTGTTTTAGTCCCGACCCAAAAATCAGGGACACACAGATGGAGTCATTAAATTATCAGTTATCCATTGGAGAATGTCAGGATCAACCAGAAAAATATATAATTCATAGGGCTTGTGAATGCAAAATGGGACCAATTAATCCATAAAGAAGCATAAATAAAGCAAGGCGGACCCAAACAAGTGTGAAAATGCAAGGGTATGCATTTTACTGCACTACATTATGTAACTCTCTTCCATTTCCTAACATTGATCTTACATGTTATAATTTTTTTAGAAATGCTTGTAGTTATGTTAGGCATGCACCAAATTCCACCTTGCATATCATTTTCTCTTGCTAACTATTTCATACAAGGTCAGGTATTCTTTGAGTTAGGAAGAATTTCAAGGAAGTGTAGCTTCATGGTTGGGTGGAAAAGCGCCTAAGCCATGTTCTCGTCCACTAGTGGCAATGATCTTTGGAGTTGAAAACACATAGAATTCCATCTTTGATTATTGTGCTTTATACTACTTGATGTAAAACTTGAGTTGACTATATGGCAATATTAGCCTAGTCAAACTATGTAATTTGATAATTTGACATTTGGAAATAAATATAAATTATTATTTTAGACACGTTGTGCTATGATAGCAAAGAGCTATTCGATTTATGTCTTTAATTTTAATATTCATAATGTCATAATTGAATTATTGGTCATATTTAAGAATGTCACATTACATTCACTGATAGAAAAATTTCTAAAGCTAATTTCGACAAGGAAGCACCTACATACACACCTATACCTATTCCTAAGATTCTAGAAAACCCTAATTCTCAATCTAGGGCACTTTTGCTCCTTACCAATCATTTTGAGCTCATATTTGAATGACAAGTTCCTCAATTCTCTACTCTCTAGATTATATTTTCGGTTTTTGTTTATCAATCCTATATCTTTCTGAATTAGTAACAGTTTTTCGTAGGTGCATAGTTGACCTAGTTTATATTTTCAAAATCACATGCATCAAATCAAATCACATCAATTCAACTCCTAATCAATCCAAAGGGCAGAAAAACCCTGATTATCCATTCGAGCTCTTCCTTGAGAATAGTAGTCAAGTGGTCTTTTATGATCATTTTTGTGTCCCCCAAATATTAAGTTCTAGAAAGGTATGATATAGGTTCAGATTAGTCCTAGATATGATTTTTTATAAAATATTTTCGTTAACTCGACATATCTTGTAATTGCAAATTTTTATTACATATAGATAGAGGTGCGGAGAGATATGGATAATGAGATATAAATAGAGAGGGAGAAGGAGAGATAAGGAGATATAGATAGTGGGGGAAGAGTGAGGGGCAAAAGATGTGATAGAGAATTAATTGAGAGAGGGAGAGAGATGGAGAAAGGGGTACAAACAAAGAGATGGAGAGATATATCGCTCTTTCTCTATCTCTATATCTCTCCCTCTCTCCGTCTCTTTATATATCTATATGCCACTCTTTCTTTGTGAACCTTCTCTATCTCTATGTCCCTCTTGGTTTTTTTTTCTCTTCATAGAAACATAATCACATTATAGTGATAGTAGTTTTATAATGCAAGTTCAATATAATGTGCTCACATTTCTATCTACTTTGGATATTTCTAACCCTTAGGGTTGGACTTACATTTCAACACCCAACATGTGTATTTTTTGCAAATTATAAAAAAATAACACAGCCTTGAACATTCTCTCCATTATGTTTGCACATATTTCAATGTAAAAATAAAAAATACAATAGTAATGTTGAGCTCTCTCTTAGCTTTCTAGCCATGTAATTTTTTCTATGTTTCAAATATGTTAAAGGTTTTATTTTTTAATTTTATTTTCTAGTGTCTCTATTTTTTTCAAAAACCTATGTATGGTATTTTTTGTTTCATTTTTTTACCCATTCATCAAAATTTTAAATAAACTATATATTTTTATAAACAAGACTTTATTCTATACTAATGCATCCATTACATTTTTCCACTTCTTCTTTTTTTGTACTAATAGATCAATCAATGGTTGTAATCCTATAAAATTATATATATTTTGAATGGAAATCTAAAATAAAAATCTATCTCAAAAATCAAGGGTTGCATAGAGTTACTAGGGGAATTGAAATAAACCAATAGTACATACAAAAAGGACAAAATAGTTCAATAAATGTGGCAAAGCCTTTGGTACTCTACGCATGCCAATGTCTCTTGACTTATTTTTTCACGTTGAATCTAACACTACACCAAATGAAGTGTGGACCACATTCGTAAACCTCTTTGCTAAACAAGATGAGTTAAGGGGAAATCAATTGGAGAATGAACTCATAGGGTTAAGTCCTACCATTTTTGACACTATTAGAAACTTCTTCACAAAATTAAAATCTATTAGATTGTATTTAAAATAATATGGAATTAAGAATGATGATCAATAATTGATCGATGATCAATAATTGATCGATGATAAATAATTGATCGATGATCAATAATTGATCTTAATTATTCTTTCTAAGTTGGGTCCTAGCTATTCTATTTTTTTTCTATATTTTATGCCATAAAATGTTCCCTAGGTTCCACTTATAAAATGCCTTCTCTAGATGACTTTGTTATAGAATTCACTGGGGAGAAAGACAAATTTATCCAAATGGGTACAATAAATCCCTCAAAGCACATGCCTTCACTATAAACTAGGGAACCAAATAACAAAATGGTATGGAAAATAAGATAGGAAATAAAAGAACCAAGGAGAGAAGAAGAAATATCATAAAACCATTGCATCAAATAAAGCTAACTAAACATCTTCATCAAAAGGTAAACAACCTAAGAAGGTGAAGGTAGTGCTCGTATTGTATAATTCCTTTCCATAATGAACATAAGATTTTAAATAAATAGATTAATCAAGTAGCGCATATTATTTTAAAGAATAATATTAAGGTTCTTAACTTGATCAAACCAGGTTCAACTAAAGGGTCTTCTAAGAACATAGAGAAAAGTAATGGGAAAGGAAAGGGAAAGGCCATAGTTATTGTTTCTTCACAACCTAACATATAGATTATTTTATCAAGTGCTTTTCACTACATGGCTTCATCATAGGATAATTTTACCTCCTTAGAGCCATGTTATATTCCTACCATATGAATTGGTGATGACACTCATATAGAAGTGTATAAGAGAGGGTATGTTGGTGTGGGTGAAGTAAAATTTCAAGATGTTATTTGTGTTCCATATTTGTCAACCAATCTCCTATTTTTTAATTAGATCACTCATAGAATCTTTGGCAAGTGAGTTGTGTTCACACAAGATACAATGGTAATCTATGAAATTAACAATGGATCTAAAGTTTTCATGGAAAAATAGATCATTACTTTAGACTATATGTATTTTCTCATTTTATTATTAACTCCCCTTTGACAATGTTACTCACTCACTAAAATGAGTGGGTTGTTTATTGCATCAAGGGTTTGCTCACTTCAATAAGTACTACTTTTAACATCTCAATCAATGGGATGTATTTAAGGGTTTCCTTCTATTATATTTTCTAATGGATTTTGAGATGGATGCATTCTTGATAAGCATCCTAAAGAGAAATATGATGAAGGAAAAGCATGGAGGGCCACACAACTATTAGAGTTAGTGCATAATGACTTGATAGGTCTACTTGCACATCAATATTTTAGCAAGGCTTGATATGTCTTAATCTTTATTGATTCAATGTTTTCAAATACATGTGAGTTTATTTTCTCAAATAGAAGTATAAGGTCATTGATTCTTTTTAGGGGTTTAAATATTTATATAGAAAAATCAGGTAAGCTCATTAAGATTTTGGGTACAAAAAATAGGGTGAAATATGTTAACCATCAATTTTAATAGTTGTGTGCTTCAAAAGGTATTGACTTGCATCACACGATTACATACAATCTCTAGTATAGTGATGTCACCCAAAAAAATAGGACACTCCAAATAATTGGCACCTCAGTATTGGGCAAAGGCCATTAATTATATGTGTTACATCCAAAAGTGAGTTCCTCACAAAGATATGAAGGAGGTTAACTCCTTTTCAAGATTGGATTGGTTGAAAACTCATAGCTAAGCACTTTAATTTTTTATTTCTCTTGCATTGGTATGTATTCTAGTAGAGAAATGAAATGTTATGGATCCATAGGGAAAGCATTACAAATTTTTTGGGCACCTGAATGATGTCAAAAGATACATGCTTCTCCATCCCACCACACATGTTTTTTTCATTACTCAAGGAGTGTTTGTTTTGAGGATATCCCTTCTATTTTCTTCTCCTATCACCTATCCATCCACTATCATATTAAAGAGACATTGTGCATCATGATAGTAATTCTTTATAAGATCTTAATCCTCTTAATCTTGATGAGGATTTTTCTTCCTCCACTTCAAATGGTGATAGTGATGATGAGGATTCATATTTCTCTCATAGTCATCATTTATAGATTAATGATTCTCCTCCAGACTCTCCAACCTCAATACCTCTTTGGACTCATTAGAAATTGAAGTTAGTACAGGTGATTAAGTTGGTGATCGTTCAAATATTTTAAGAACAAGGTCATAGTTTCAACAAGATCCACATCTCTTTATTTCTTCAATTTTTGATCCATTGTCTTTTTTAGAAGCTTTTGGTATCCTTAATTGGGATGCTTCTATGTAGGAAGAGTTTGATTCCTCAAAGAGGAACCATACTTGGGATAGTCCCTCTTCCCAAGGAAGGAAACTTGTTTTATGCAAGTGGATCTATTGGAAAAGATTGTAGCAAATGGGTCACTTGACAAGCATAAGTCTCACTTGGTTGCAAATTTATTTTTGTAGGTTCTTGGGATTGATTACTCTAATACTTTTTTGTTAGTTACTAAAATGAATTTCAATTGACTTTTCATTGCTATAGTTGTAGCCCATCATTGGTAATTTCATAAAATGGTTGTGAATAATGTATTTTTTCGCAGTGACATTCAAAAGGAAATTTACATGGAGAATCCATAGGAGTACATACAGGATCCTTCACTTGTTTTCCATCTTCAAAAGTCTCTCTATGGCCTGCAAAAATCTCCTTAGGCTTGTTATGCAAAGATGGACTCCTTCCTTCTAATAATTAGGTTCACTTAATGTTATTTTGATATGAACATATAGGTTTTTTAGTAGGATGACACTCTCACATTTTTGGTTTTGCATGTTGATGACTTATTGATCACAAGGACTCACTCATCCACCATTAATGAAATAAAAAAAATTACATGATAAATTTCTAATGTCAAAGTTGGGTCTTTTGTACTATTTCTTGGAAATTAAGATCACTCAGTCATCTTTAAGTATCTTCCTTGCACAAACCAAGTATTCTCTTGATATTTTTTTTAGATATTACATGGTTTATATTGTAAGCCTACATCAACTCCATTTTTATTAGGGGTCAAACTTGAGGCTAAGTGTTATTCACCCTTGGTTGATGAAACTTTATACCAACAATTGTTGGGAGTCTCATCTACTTGACTCATTTGAGACTTGATATTTCATATGTTTTGGGCATGGTCACTCAATTTATGTAGGAGCCCCATTACTTGCATTAGAAATTAGATAAGTGGATCCTCCACTACATTAAAGGTACATAGAGATGGGATTTAATATGTAGTGGGTATGGATATTTACTTGGTAGGATATACAAATTTAGATTAGGTAAGTGATTCATAAGATTGTGAGTCTACTTCAAGTATTGCTTCTCACTTGATTTCAATCCATTTTGTTGGTTGAGAAAGAAGTAGTCTGCAATTACTATTTGAGGTTAAGTACCGAGAGGGAATTTAATGTCCCCATTGAGGTTTTTTTGCTTCAAAATATTCTCATTGAGTTTGAAATTTCATTCTAAAATCCTACTATCATATTTTTTGATAACCAAAGTGTGATAGAAATCTCAAGGAATCTAGTCTATGGTCACTAGTGGATAAAAGAAATCCAAATTCATGTGTACTAAATTTGAGAGATAATTCAAGAAATCTTCACTAAAATTAAGTATTATCAAAAATCATAGTAGATTGTACACATCTTCACCAAAGCCTTCACTAAAATCAATTTCCTTTATCCATGATCTTTGTTGGGGGTCCAATGAGTGTCTACTTCAAGATGGGACTCTCTCTCTCTCTCTCTCTCTCTCTCTCTCTCTCTCTATATATATATATATATATATATATATATATATATATATATATATATATATATATATATATATTGGGGAGGGGGGAATATTCTTCTCTTGGGGGATCTCATTTTACATGGGTACCTCATCAGGATTCATTCGTTAGTACTCATATTTTCACCCAACTAATCTACACTTAAGGGGTGGTGTTAGTGTAGGTTTTTTTATTTTCTTTATGTTAGGAGATATTTATTTTCTCTTACACATATTATTAATCTTGCATAAGTAGAGTTTTTCTTGTGGTTGTTGAAGGTTAAAACAAATATTGAATTATGGTCGTTTATTACTTCACTTAGTGTGGTTTCTAGGAACCTTTTTTATCTCTACTTTTTTGAAATACCCATTAATACCATTTAATTGGTTCATTATGAGTGGGGAAATAGGGGTAGAGGTAAAATCTTAGATAATCTTACATTCATATAGAAAATAATTACAAGTAAATCATCTTGTTATGGTGTAATATTTTTATATATTATTTTCTATACTTACAAGACTAATAATTGTTGTACATACCTCCCCTCAAAATATCATGTATGAAGTGTATTGTACAGCATTTCTTCCTTTAACATAACACAATCGACAAATATAGGTGTTACTTCCATCACTACTTATGTTGAAGTAGTTAAAATACATTTGATTTTTTGAAACTTGAATTATAATAATTTGGGATTCATATGTGTAAATATCATGTGTGAACAAGCTCCTTAGAGTATGTTCTTGGTGAAGAAAATTCATGAAAACTAAGATTATACCTTTTTTAAGGTACTATTAATGTTTAATTAAGCATTAGATTTTCTTGTTCCATGCTTATTTTTTAGAGATTAAATGTCATCAAAAGAAAAAATTGCATGTGTTAAATTCTATCACATGAAGAGAATTCATGTCATTCACCACATAACCACTTAAATGTGTAAGTTTAATATTGAGCCAAGTTCTATTACATGGAAAGAACCCATCTCATTCAACACACAACCACTTAAAAGCATATATGATTCATTTTAATTTACAATCCCGTTTATTACAAAGTTAAGTATATGGAATTTCATAGTGTCTCTAGAGGTCAAATCTCAAGCTTATGCATTACCATTGGGTTACATTTGTCAAAATATATTGGTTATAATGTTGAAGTAAGGCTTGGACAAGTCTGGTGGGAGATCATAAGAGGGTAGGGTTAATGATGGTGTTTATGATAGTAGCTAGTAGACTATATATTATATTACACAATGTTTATATTTATGTTAATCAAGAAAATAGGGTAGGGTTAAATGGTGTATATATGTCAATATACCATATTGTATATTGTATTGTATAATGCTTATCATGATTAAAATGATAATAATAAATATTTTTTTATTTTTTAGTTTATTCAAATTTTCCCATAGTTTGATAGATTTATGGCATTTAGATTTTAAAAAATCAATTTTTGGTGATTTTTATCTAGAAATTCAAAAATAAAAAACCAAAAACCAAAAAAAAGCATTCAAGGTATTTTGTGTGGATAAAAAAATAATGGCCTACCTCGTTGGATGAATGGATTTGTTGGGTGAATTTAGAAATAGAGCATATTGTATATTGTATTGTATAATTCTTATCATGATTAAAATGATAACATGAAATTTTTTGAATTTTTTAGTTTATTCAAAATTTCCCATAGTCTGATAAATTTATGGCATTGAGATTTGAATAAAAATTAGTTTGTGGTGAGTTTTATCTAGAAATTCAAAAATAAAAACCAAACACACCAAAAAAAGCATTCAAGGGATTTTGTGTGGACAAAACAACAATGGCCTACCTCTTTGGGTGAATGGGTTTGTTGGGTGAATTTAGAAATCTAGCATATTGTATATTGTATTGTATAATACTTTTTCTTATTAAGAAGAGTAAATGCTTTTGATCGAAAGCTATGAACCGGTGAGGTCACAAATGGGGGATGGGTTTGTTGGGTGAATTTAGAAATCTAGCATATTGTATATTGTATTGTATAATACTTTTTCTTATTGAGGGGTAAATGTTTTTCATCCAAAGCTATGAACTGGTGAGGTCACAAATGGAGGACCTCATCCCCAATATAAATTCTCAACAATTACATGCCAATGGGCCCGTTGAACCTTGATGGAAAGAATAACAACTTAACCATCACACCATGCTACTATTGACAATATTGTATAATTTTCATCATGATTAAAATGATAATAATAATATTTTGAATTTTTAAGTTTATATATTAGAGAATTAACTACACAAGACTCCTGCAAAGAAGCCTTCGACAACAAAATCGATAGATGACTCCAACTCGGCATTGGCCATCCTCATTGCCTTCTTTTATTCATTTTTCCCTCATTTTTATGGTATTGATAATGAAAATAGTACCACACAACGTTATGATATTTTTCTTCCAGTTGTCCTCCTAATACTATAATTTTCTTGGCCCAAGAATTCAAAGGTTTTAGTACCTGTTTATTTTAAATTTTTCACTCTTAAAATACAAGAGATTTTGATACTTTTGGTTAGCAATTCATAGATTTGAAGAAAATGTATAATTCATTTCACAAGTTTTTTTTTTTAATTTTGGATAGAACCATTTTCAAGAAAATACTAGTTAATATGAAATGGGAGATAAAAAATGCTTATTGCAGCATTCAAATTTTAAAGAAGTCATCATTTAATGTACAATCTGTTAAGAATTTTCTTTTGGTATCTTTTAATGTTATATGCAGATTTCCAATTTTTGTAACAGTACCAACTCAAATGGACATGAGTTGTGTTATTATAGCATATGGGCTATGCTTTTGTTGGGATTTGTGGGATATTGGTACTTGACAATTGTCACAACTGGAAAGACTTTGTACCTTACATCAATTGACATGATATTTGCACAGTCCATATGGATGAATTTGAATACTTTTGATAGAAATTTGTGTGAGTTTTTGTGTCAGTAGGATTCAAATTCATGAAACACTATTCCAAAGTAATGGGTCTGATATTTTGTCCCAATTTGGCATACCCACCTATGATATTTTTATGTCTTTTTTTATCTTTCTTACGTACCCAACTTCTACATCATACCAAATCTTATTGAGCAATCATGTTCTCGTCGAGAATAATTTATTTAATCAACTTTTAATATATTGCAATTTACAAGAGTTCTATAAGAAGATGTTAATTCTCAAGATTGTGCATGTCTATTTTTAGACCAAAAAGTTAATGATGTTGTACTTAACCCTATTGCAATTTATAGAAGTTCTATCAAAAAACATTAATTCTCAAGGATTCTCAAGGAGTTATGTCATTATAGAATCAAAATCAAAATTAAAAAATAATGAAAATTTACATATACAAATAGTGAAAGAACACATAAACTATACTATGTTTAAGTTTTCTATTTTAATTACAATATGAAATTACTCTCATAAATATCTACATATATTTCTCTTATAAAAACTCGATATTAATTATTTGTTATAAACCTAACAAAGACACCTGTCAAAGAACAATTGCTTTAAACAGGATATTCGGTAGTGAGCCTCCATTTAGGGCAGGCCAACAGCGGATTTTTTCTGGGAACACTTAATCCAAACTCTTCCGCCATATCAACCTCGCCTTCCACAGTCCAATCAAAACAATGAAGCAGCTGAGCGAGTGCCAACTCACTAATAGAAAGACCCATATAAATCCCAGGGCATCCTCTTCTTCCTGTTCCAAAGGGCAGCAAATCGAAGTCCTGTCCTCTCACATCCTTAGTACTGCCCGTAAACCGCTCGGGCTTAAACTGATGGGCATCTTTCCAAACGTTTTCATCCCTTCCAATCGCCCACACATTCACAAGCAACCTCGTCTTTGGCGGAACAAAATATCCCCCAACGCTGCACCCTTCCATCGACTCGTGCGGAACGAGCATAGGAACTGGCGGATGAAGTCGAAAAGTTTCCTTCACCACGCATCTCAAGTAGTCCAGCTTCATGACGTCACTCTCCTTTACTGTGCGGTCTCTGCCCACGGTTGACTCGATCTCCTGCTGCGCTCGTGCCAGCGTTGCAGGATTCCTCAGTAATTCGCTCATTGCCCACTCTAGCAATGTCATCGATGTTTCCATTCCCGCGTTTAACATATCCTGCACACACATAATATATTTCCTCCGGGGCGATAGTAAAAAGCAAAATAGTTTAAAACAATTTGTAATCAGATTTGTGAAAGCCAAGACGGCCTTGATTCTCAGACTTACCATGATCATGGCTTTGATGTCGGTTCGTGAGATTGTCTGGCTCTCCGTTTCGGCCATGCTGAGTAGCACGTCTACCATGTCTTTAACACGATCTTCTTCCTTCGGTTTTCCTTCTTCCAATCCACGATGAATGTGCTCATCGATTACTTTTTCAGCAAATCCGTCGAATATTTTGTGAACGGCCTGCATGCGACGACGCAATCCCTGCAAGTCAAGCCAGTCGAGAGAAGGAATGAAATCGCCAATGCAAAAAGCACCGGCCACAGCAAACATCTCTTCAATCATTTGTTTGAAGCCATGCTCTCCATTCAAGTCGTTGTCAGAGTACGTCCTGCTGGCAAACATTCTGCAGACAATATTTTGAGTAAGGGAGGAGAGCCTCTTCTTTATATCCACATACTGCGCTCCGCACCCGCTTTCCTCCCAGATGGAGCCGATCATGGCAGATACTTCTTCCTCTCTTACGAATCTGAAAGAATCGATTCTCTTCGCTGTGAGCAGCTCCACCGTCAACAGCTTTCTCATCTGCCTCCAGTACGCTCCATAGGGGCTAAAAGCGACGCCTTTATGATCATAGCATACGTATTTCCCGTATGTACTGTTTGGTCTGGTTGCAAAGACCAAATCATGCGTTTTGAGGAATTCATTTGCCATAGCAGAAGAAGACGCCACAACAGTGGGGACGGAGCCCAAACGGAGAAACATAATGGACCCGTATTTCTTTGACAGCGTCGTAAGAGCCTGATGAGGAAGGTTTCCCAAGAGATGGAGACTTCCTATGACAGGCCATGGACGTGGTCCGGGGGGCAATTTCGATTTGCTACCATTGCTCTTCAGCTTATACACAAAGCAGTAGAGGAGAAAGAGGATTCCAAGTGCAATAGTCACGGCCTCTTTCAGGTTTTCCATGGTATGAGAGTCTGCAATCAATGGAAACCCACAAACCAACCCTTTCAATATCGTCGATCCGGGTTCGGTCACCGTGATTAGATATGGGGTTTGTTTAGAACTGTGGGTGGAGAGGTTGACTACAGAAGTACATATAAATTATTCACCACGATGTAGTATTTAAAAAAAAAATGACAACTAGGTTAGCGATTACGTACCGTAAACAAACAAAAACAACAAAATCAATAAATAGATATGAGAGGGAAAGTAATGGTTTTTTATAATTACAAATAATATAAAATAATAATAATTAATTTTAGAGTCACAATTTCTTCAACGTCCCTATCCCCTATGAATTTGAAATTTATATAAAAGAAGAAAAGTATTTTCAACATTATCGAAAATGAATCTTATACGAGTAGATTTGGCCGTCCTATCTTTCAAACATGATGAAATGGTGTAAATCTAAGCCACATACTTTTGTTCTAGATGGCATCTTTATAAAAAAATAATCCATGATAATTGATTGTGGGATACCACTGATGCAGATGGGTTTTAATAATGATATTGGAATTCAATCTACTCTATCTATTAGTAGTTATGAATGAGTTATCTTGTAATTCTCTATCATGGAACCTTCCATTCATGATCATGGATTTAGATACTAAAAGTTTATAGACATTAATAAAGGAAGTAATTTAGTTCTCTTTATTTTTCAACGGTTTTCATAGTTCATAATACCAAAATACTACTTCCAATTACAAAAAGAAAAATTTATCTAGTTCTTTCTATTTAACCAAATTAGACACATAAGCCAAATTGAAAAGAAAAGAAAGTTGAAACATATATGGTTTGGGAGACCATAAATAATGTTGCCAAACTTTCCTTTCTAGTAGTGATAATTGACGAATCAAACTAGATAATTTAGCTCACTTCTACCAACTATAAAACTTACAATTTTTAATTTATAGTTTTTCATGTCTTTGTGTCTTGTGCTAAGGATTTAATCTTTATTTTCATTGTCATTATATTTCTTTTTAAGTGTGGCTCTCAATATGTTTCTTTCACTCACTTATTTTTTGTAATTAGAGTTGTAGTTTATGTATCTATAATATATAGAAGGCATTCTTCAACAAAATAAATAATTAACAATAGTTGATAATGCATTAAAATTTAAACTATCAAACTATAATATTTTAAATTAATGGAAAAAGATCTAACTTGGGTATTATAATAAATCTCATTATGCATCTAGGGTCTTTAATGAAAAACCCCTCATAATTTAGGAAACCAAATCTTAAAGAGACTAAGAAAATTACTTGTGGGTCAAATACAATGGTTATGCATATATGTATGTATATAACTAATTAATTTTCACTAGAATTTGTATCCAACCACAAACCGCCATCATGAATAAAGAGTCTCAAATTAAAGGAATGGTAATCACTCAAGTATGAGTATTGTGTAGAGATTCAAAGTATGGAAGGTCTAGTTACATATTGCATGGATACAATAAAACACATAGTCAATATATCTCCCTTTGATATACTTTAAATCATTATTCAACCTGAATAATTATGGGAAAATTAAAACCCCTTTCATTCAAATCCCTTAAGAAAAAATATCATTAATATGGTCGTGCTATTAGATATCAATTATTTAGATAGTTAATTTATGTCCCAAAAATAGCAATCTAGTGGGTAGAAATTGAACGGTCAATGTAGACCATTATAGATATGCTATAAAATGATTAATGAAAATTAAAATTCTTAAACATATCCCTAGTAATATTATCCATTATAATATAAATCCCATACAACATTAGTTAAACATAATAACTAATAACTAATAATAATAACTCGCGGTTAAACATAATAACTAATAATAATAAAATGTAGACCATTATAGATATGATATAAAATGATTAATGAAAATAAAAATTCTTAAACATATCCCTAGTAATATTATCCATTATAATATAAATCTCATACAACATTAATTAAACATAATAACTAATAACTAATAATAATAACTCGCGGTTAAACATAATAACTAATAATAAAATTAAATGTTGTGAAATTTATAAACCACAATTACAATACATGTTAGTTGTAACTGCTTATAGCAAGAAAAAAAAGGCAAAGCGTTCCTTATTCAAAAGAGACCTTTGAAGGGTGCAATGTGGGGAGGTATGGGTTAGGTGAGTACCAAACAAAGGAGTGGACCGCCTTGTGTGCAGGGAAATTGTTGGAGACTTGAGGGCCACGTGGGGTAAATTTGAATAATGTTGATCGATTCAAAGGGGATGCGGTTGTTGGAGCAAACTATGCAAGAAAAAAATGAGGTACGACTTGAATTACTTGTCAATGATGCCTTCAACAGAGACTTTTTATCTTGCAGGTAGACTTTTAACGAACATGCTAAACACAAAAAATGTTGATTGATATATCTGTTGCGTAAATGAAGGCAACCAATACCAAGTATAATGGTATTTGGAGGCTTGCAAGTTGCCCACAACAGGGAAAAAAATTCTGAAGAGAATGGTCCAATAACACCACCTTTGTGATCAACCTTCATAGGTTTGTTCGTTGTGATGGTAATGAAACCACGGTTCCGCAATAAACAATGAATTAACAGGTTGAAATTGCTACTATTGTTTAAACTCTGGATTGTGGATAGGCCTTGGCTGAGGAGACTTGAAACCATACCATGTGGAATTGAACACGTGAACAAAACAACCTACAACTATTGAATTTTACTAAAAACGGGAGAAAAGATTCCAAATTCAACAATTAAGTTCTCTGCGAGTCAAACGTACTCAGTTATATGACCCGATGTGAATGAAGTGGTTTTGCAAGTCACGTAGGGTGAGAAAACACCTTTGATATGGTCTTCATGAACAACATACAATGATTTCAAAACTCATCTTTAATCTTTCACATGACCTCGTCTCCTATTGAAAAACACTTCTCACAGGTGTCTCAAGCCTTTAAACTCTTGGATCAGGCAATTGATACATAGTTGACTCGACCTACAGATGCCACAATCCCTGTATACTATTATGTTATCCTGCAAATAAATCGAAATGGCGTAATGGGTAGAGGGGGATGCAGCCCTCTGCTAAAAAGGAAATTATTTTTCTTACAAAAATCCATACAGTATGGTTTTGTATGGTACTGTACCATACATCAAGGTACTGCTAAAAAGAATTGAAATTTTTTCGAAGTTACCATTTTTTTTTTGAAACAAAAGATAATTCTTTGTTTATCAAGTCTTTCATGTACAATGGCGGTGTCTATTTGGCTCAATGGTGCTTCATTGATAAGGATGAAAGCTTGATCCACCAAACAAACAGGAAGACACTTGCAATTCAAGGCTCTAATACCACGGAGCAGAAAATAATGAATGCAATATTTTGTGAGGCCCCAACCTTGTTTATAACTTTTGTGACTCCTTGATAAGTTCAATTATTCTAGTTTAATGAATAACTTGATGAATTGACCAACATTTCTTAAGTATGACATAGCATGAGAACCATCAATGGATAATACGAGTTAATCCTTATTACTCTCATAGAACATCATGTTAAAATGAGTTTATGTTATTGAGAAAACTATTTATTCAAAGTCCTAAAGGTAAAGGAGACAATCAATAATTGAACTCAATTACATTCTTAATATTTCTAAATTATTTCATGACCTAGTTTAAATGATTATTGTGGTAAATGTGCTTTATTAAATTTGAATTGGAAACTAACCAAACCAGTTAGGAATGTATGCAAGCACATGAGATTGAGATTTCATACAAGTATATGATGAACAAATTTAAATTGATATGAGCTAAGGAATGGCATGCACCTAACTTTAGTTCAAATTATTTGCTAATGTGTTTTATGTCACATGAAAAAGGATGATATTTGGGAATGAATCAAAACCTTTGAAGATCACAAATAATTTCAAAAAGGATTACCGACCAAACATCGTCCATTGTAAATTAGGACAACTCTAACCAATGATAGGTATACCTAAGGTGAGTTAACAAGGCAAGTTATATATATTGGATATCAAGTCACATAATGATATTTAGTAATAAAGGATTATTTAAAGATCCATTAAATAGTGTATTTAAATAATTAAGGTTAGGATTTCATTATTATTGAAATATTTGAATTCCTATCCTACATCGAGGAAGATAAAAAGTATATATATAAATATATTTTTATCCGCTAACTATTGAATTGGATTTTATTGGGATGTAAGCAGGTGATTACCATTATTTTTCAACCAATCATATATTAAGAAAAATGCATATGAGATGAGTGCTAATAGGTAGAAGGGAAAACCACTCAAAACCCTTGTCAAAATTTTAGTTTTTTGAATTTCTTGAATGTGATCTTGTGCAATGAAAAGAGAGTCATTGGATGGATTAATATTAAGATTCAAGTGAAAATTGCACGTTTATGATTTATTTATTGTGAATTTCTAAATATAACCTTAGAACTTAAAAAGTGTTTTGAAGTTTATGAATTATGGGTCATGTGTGAATTATGTTTTATGTTTTAATTAATTGTGAAGTCATGTTATTATGTTGTGTAAGTGGAGTTAAGGCATAAGAGTCTCAATTAAGTATAAATTTTGGATTCATTATTTAAGTGGCATTTAGAAGGTCTTAAAGGCTTATTTTATAGTGTAATCATGTTTTAGGACCCTATGGTAAGTATCTATGGGTTGGGGGTCAAATTAAGTCCATATCTTGAAGTATATCCAAGGTATGACCCTTCTTAATTTCCCATTAAGAAGGGTGACCAATGTTGGGGGATTTTTGGAAGAGAGGTGTTTCTCCTTCAAAATCTCATTAACGAGAAGACTTTGAAGGTGGAGTACCTTAGTACACTACCCCCCCTCTTAATGAAATTTTAGATCTCATGTCGAAGTGGAGTACACTCTTTGTCTCTCCATCACCCCAAAAGTCTCACACATGTGAGCACTTATGGGGAGATGTGCTTGAGGGGATGAATGAGAGAGTGATAAGTGTCACTCCCTCATTCAAGGATTCAATCTGTCTTTCTGAAAAACAAAGGATTCTTACTTTTGATTTTTTTTGGGACTTGGTTTTTTTTTAGAGAGCTTTTGGGGGAGTTCATTCTTTTTGTTCTTCTCCATACTTGGGTTTTTTTGGGAGAAAAAGAAAGAATATTTTGACATGGTTGGATAGTGGGAGTTCAAATTCTTGGGAAGGCTTCATCCCTACAAGTGGTGTGGAGAGATAATTCCTCCCTACTTTCCTTTTTATCATTGCTTGTTTGTATAGATGCATAGAAATTTCTTTTCAAAATTAGTATAAAAAATGGTGATTTCCTCTTTTATTTGAGTTTTGAGTGTGATGATGGAGTCTTAGGCTCATGGTGAGTTGAAAATGGTAGTGGGTTTTATGGGTATTGTAGTGTTATCTTATTTATGGTATGAAGATGATATATTTTGGGTAAAAAGAGTTTTGAAATGGTTCTCTCAGCTCAAGGGATGGCAAGGGTCTAGAATTGGCCTAATGATGTAATGTTTGGTAAAGTGTAGAGTTTTACTTCTTTTGCCATTCATCTCTAATGGATCTTTGGAGGACATTTATTGGAGTTCATTTCTTGTTGTCTTCATCTTGAAGACTATGTTGTAATATGAAAAGGAAAGGTAAATATGTTTATCACCTTGTTTAAAAAGGGGATAGGAAAAGTATGTTATCTTTGTAACTAGATTTTGAAAGGGAGTGGTGTAATATGTTTTTGTTAATTAAAGGTATAAAATAAATTGATAAATATTTGTTGCATGTTCACTTTCGTTAATTTTTGTTTTTCTAATGAACAAGAAAAATTAATAAATATGCTTGTATTTTAAAATTTAAATAATTCATTTCTTTCTCATTTCTCCTCTCATTTAATACAAGTAAGCATATTAAAAAAGATATACATTTTTAGTTTTGAAAAAGTGTCCCTTTTGCATTTTCACACTTAATTTAGAACTAATGTTAGTTTGGACTTAATTATGCCTTAATTTAGTGTTACAAAATATATTTATTTACACTTTCACACTTATTTATGGCTCTTTTAATTAATTGAGCTTAATTTTCCTTAATTGGCCCCTTTAATTCAAATCCAAGCCTATTTAATCATATTTTATGAAGAGGAAACTAGACATTCATTAATGCCTTAACATAACACTTGTCATTAAACAATGCGTGTCCTAGGTTAGGGACCTAGGACTCATTCGTCCATGGGTGAATGGGTCCTCCCTTAGACCTAGGACCCTAATTTAAACTATGTTTTTAGTGGTATTTTAATGTTTTCAAATCCATAATTCAATGTTAGCTTGTGATATTTGAATTTCAGGAAATTAAGGATAAGTATCTATAAATATAAGTTTATTTTATCAATTCAAGTAAGCTACCAAGAGGTTAACTTAACAAGAGCCAATATTATTGTCAAGAGCATTCAAGAGCAGATTTCTTCATCATTTTTTGCAGCAATCAAGATCCAAGCATTATATCAAATTTATGTAGACTCATGCATGTTTTTGGAGCTAACATTGTGATGTAGCTTTCATGATTTAATCAAGCATTCAACGTATCATTTAAAGCAAAGATTCAAAGTCAAGATACACATCCATTAAAGCCATTTCATGCAAGTTGCAAACTTCCATTATCAATTAAGGGTTTGTAACATAGCTTTGTTCATTCTTCATTCCCTCTTTCATGTTTTCTTTCATTTCAAGGTTTAATTACCAAAATGGGGTTTGACCAAGGAAAACCCCTATTCACCAAAAACAAACATTTTTCCCCTCTCTTTGTGTGTTGTAGATTTGCAGGTTAAAGAAAATTTGAAGATCTCAAAGTTTCAAAATTGCAAAGTTGCATTTGTTGTCACCTTTTTTGTCACTTCACGAAAACTTAGATCCTAGATTTATTTTTGATTGTTCGGCTGTGAAAATTGGGAATTTGGAAGTGAAGACACAAGAGTAGGGGACCTAGAAATAGATTTTGAAGAGCCCTACCCATAACCCATTTTCCATAAGATGAATGAGTCCTCAAACGGCTTCTAAAAACACCATTTTGTGAGAGGTGCACAACATTTATCCCTTCTAGATCTACTAGAAATTTTGTAGTTTCCTTCAGCTTTATGTTTAATCTACTAAATGAAATTGATAGATTGCATTTTGGATTTGATTTGCTATTTTTTAATATTTCTCCCCAAAGTGTTGTTTGACCTAGACCCCCATCCTAACACATAAGGGAAATTGTAAGATTCCTCAAAGAATTCACTCACCTAAGGGTTGAAAGTGGATTTTGATATGAGGGATCTCATTTCCTTAATGAAATAGAAGAATAGGTAGGTTCATTCACCCCATTTTACCCTTTCTATTTATAGTAGGTTTGGTGAAATATTCCAAATTTAGTGTAAAACCCTATGTGTTTGAACCCTAACCCATTTTTCTGTGTTTCAACATCTTAAGAAAATAGTGTGAGAAGGAAACATGAGTTTAAAATTCATATATGTTTTAGCCAAGAGATAATGTCAACATTGTGTCATATAAATCATTATTTGATTCCATGATAAAGTTGAAATATAAATTATCATTTATATATAAATACATACATATGTATATATACATATATATATGTGTGTGTGTGTGTATGTGTGTGTGTGTGTGTACATATAACATTATACTCAAACCTATATATATATATGAAAAAATATATGATAAATATATATTCCTTTTTCTTTTGCTTGACTCGATATTTTATATCAATAAATAAATAAATGAGAAGTTTGTTCTTTTAGACTATATTTTGTAGAATAGAGGTTTAAATTTTTAGTGAAAGAATTTTTTCTCTTAATTTAATTGATTGTATATACAAAATAAAAAATATACATGTATAGTTTTAAAAGATGGAGATTTTTAAACTGTTAAAAATATAGCTTTAAAAATTTAGTTTAGTTATTTATATATACAAAATATATTAAATAAAAAAAATTCTTAAAATTAAAACTTTAAAAAAATACATTGGAAGGGGACAACGAGAAGATTAATATGTTGGCATCCCATCCCTTAATGGGAGTCGATCTCCCATGATCGCAACTCCCATGGGGGCCATAGGTCTTAAAGGGTTGCAACCCCCATGGGGAGGTCATGGCAAGGAGGGGGGAGGGGGAGAATTTCACAGCCTCCCCTCTATATTTTATTTTTTAAAATAAAAAAAAAAACAATAAATAAATAATATTTGTTATTTGTTCCAAAATAAAAAACAACAATGATAGTGGAAGCCTCATGTCGACCTACAAACCATGAAAATAATAAGTATTCTCTATAAAACTAAAACCTCGAAAATGGTGTTCCACCTTTTGGGAGATGGAACTAAAGGGGAACTAGGGTTCCTCCACCCATTTCACTTATGTTTCATTAAAGGAAACCAAGATCCCTCGACCAATTGGATTGATTGAGGGAAGGGTTGGATGGTTGAGATGGTTTCCATGGGTGTGATTAAAGACAAAAGGGGGTTCACTACTAAGCTAATGCTTAGAAAGAAAGAAATGAAAGTAATATGCCAATCTAGCTATAAAACCTAGAAAATCAAGAGCATGAAATTAGAATGATAAAAGAGAATGAAACAAAAAGGTACCGAAGAGGAAATATGTGGTTAAAACAAGTTCTAAAACCTTGAAATTCTAACTTTTGATGCTCACTAGGACTCATACCCTAGACTGGGTGATTTAGTCTAAGACTAGGGTTTTTGGACAAGAATTGTAATCTCTCAATGACTAGTCTGGATCTTCTAAAAACTAGAAAAAGTATTGTACTAGGACTCATATGCCCAAGATGATGATTTAGTCCTAGTATTAGGGTTTGGTTGAAAATTTGGTATCCTCAAGTGATTTGTTGTAGCTTCTCTCTTGCTAGATTTTTGAGTCTGGAAGCTTAAAATTTGGCCTATAGGCGACTTTCTATGAAGATGACAACTTCTTGGCAACTTGAAAACTTTCCTCATTCTTGCAACTTAGTCTTAAAAGGATCTTCAAGCTCCAAAACACCTAGATTTGCAATCACACATGTAGAGAGAGAAAAACTTATTGATTGTTAGGGAATAGGGGTTTGCCTTGGTCAAACCTTGTTTAGGTAATTAAACCTTATGATGAAATAATGAAACATGAAACATGAACAATTATACCTTGGATGATATCTTGAAATGTAAATCTGCAATCTAACATGAAGTGGCCATGAAGAATGTATATATTAATCTTGAATTAGTTGTGGAACAATTCTTAACTTGGATCTTGAATGCTACATCACAACACTAGCTCAACAACATGCTTGATGCATTATGTCTTTGACATGATGATGGATCTTGAATTGTTGCAATAATCTTCCACAAATTTTCCTTTGAATGCTCTTGAAATTCACTTGTAATCGCTCTTGATCATAAAATTTGTTATGGGAATGCTTCATAGGATTGCTTAGGTGAAATTATGTGAAATAAGCTAGTATTTATACTTGTTTTTGCCAAAATTCTCTAAATTACAACATTGCAAGCTAACATCAGATCTAGGATAATAAAATCTCACCTAGAGTTTGATTCAAAATAGGTCATGGTTAATGCCAGTCGTGGTGTATGAGTCCCAATAGCTAAAACTCGGGACACATTTATAGGAGTTTTGTTTAATGTGCAACTTAAAATTAGGTCCCAAGACCTAGGTGGGAATCATATGCCCAAGGTGGCGTATGAGTCCTAGATCACTAGATCTTGAACACATGACCCAAAACCTTAAATTATGATTGGTTATTTGATAAGTGGGTAAAAGAACAGATTTTTCACACTTTATAAAGGAAACGACCAACACTGATCCAACTTTTAAACTTGAATCACTAAAAAGTGGCATATTTGTTTTGAATTTTGGAATGATGTAAACTAGTAAAATATGTATATTTTAGTATATTTTATGTTTGTATTTTCAAAAAAACAATTAAAAATTATTTTAAACTAGTTTTTAATAAATTAACACTATAATTTAGTTGATGATAAAATGCTAAAAAGTGAAGTTGCATGAGACATCAAACTCTTTATAGTAAATTTTATTTTTCTTCTTTCAAATTTTTTGTGTGTATTTATAACTTGAAATTTTAGTGGATGGATTTTTTTTTTCGAATTTTGATAAGTATATATTTTTAAATAAATATTAAAATGTGGGTGAATCAAAACATAGTTGTTTCCATCGAGTCAACTTTCATATTAAATATTTATCTAAAATAAAAATAAAAATTATAACATCTTGAAATAGATTCTTTTATCTAGAGTGAATCATATTTTTTCAATTTTTTTAAAATAAGTTTTAGTATTTTTCCTTGGCATGGTAATCAACCTAATATTTTGTGCTAATAACCTACTTTTAGTAAAAATAAAAAATAAAATACAAATAATAATTAAAGTATTAAAATAAATATATTTTTGAAAACTATACTTATGGATCTACAAAAGCATATTTTTTATATTCATAAGAAAATGTTATTTACATTAGCAGGAGTTATTGAATCTTCAAGTTTTTAAAATAATTTTATTTTTTGGTAAATTGGACTCAAAGTGGTGCTCCATATATTTTTAGCCAACAATTTTTAGTTGAAAAAGTTGTGGAAACTTATCTAACTTAGCTATAATGAATATTAAAAGATCATATGTTTGACCAAAATTGATTTTTAGCTACAAATACTTAAATTCAATTGCGTTGATAAGTTGGTTGAATGTGTGACACAGCTTTGTGTTTTTACCCAAGTGTCAAGATTATTCACGGAAAGATGTAACTATTTAGACTTGTGGATGCAAAATAGGACCAAATAACGCATAAAGGAGCCCAATTAATTAATAAATCCCTAGATTAGTATGAAAGTGTAAAGATACACTTTACAACACCCTAAATAAGGCACAATTAGGTCCATTTAGTTTTAAAGGGCCTTAAGCTTAATGTGAACTTGTAAAACACATTACAACACTAAATCAAAGCAACATTATCATTCCCAAATTAAGTGTGAAAAATGGATACTTTTTCCTACACTACGAAAGAAAAAGCAAATTCATGTTGTTCAAACATTGCTTGCAACACAAATATATGAACAAGTTTGCAATTTTACAAATCTATAAAATGCAAAGAGAGATGATAAAATGGAGAAGAATAAGCAATAAACTTGCACAAATGGAAGAAAAGTATAGCCATTGTGCAACCTACAATAGAAATACAACCCTTTTGTTAGATGAAATCGTGAAATATTCAAAAAGAATATTTATGGAATAGCAAGAGTTTTGAACTTGCAAAACTGATAAGAGCCTTTTTTCTCTATTCTCCCTCTTCAAACTAATAATAAAGAGAAAGAATGAGAGGTAGGAAGAAAATATTTTCAACCATCATTATGAATTAGGGATTTCATCTTGTAACCCTAAGATCTAAGGGTGGTAATAGATCAATCTCATCCATGTTTGTTATATTAAAACCTTATTTAATTTAGTTTAATTCTATTTAGGATTATTAAGTCCATGGGGACTATGGGGTTAGGACCCTTCCTTTAGTGACAACTTAAAAACTTAATGGACTCTTATAATTGAATTTAATTTTACCAATTTATTTTAACTTTATAATTACCAAGTGGATATTTAAAAACCTATTAAGGGGAAAAGAGTTGTTTTAAAATTATTTTAATGCATCTTAAATAAAGAGATTTGTATGCATGGGTTAATTTTGGACAAATTATAATGGTTGAAGCATTGTACATATATTTAAGAAAAATGATTATGTCGAATCATATTATTGGGTTTAAATGTGTTCCCACATAGGTAAAGAGTTAACAATTTAAATAAATCATTTTTTTATTGCCAATTAAAATCAATAGATTAATTAAATTGTCAAATGGAAATTTATTTCCAAGTATGATTTCAATCTATCCAATCTAGTGCAACTTAGATGAAAATCATTAATTGAATCATTTATGTACATAAGCTATTTTACAATAGTATAGATGGATAAATTATCATCCTCAACCATACTTCTACCCAATTAAAGTGTGACTATTTGATTGAAATGTCCACTTATTGATTATTAAAATGATGTGATTAATAAAAATCAACCATAATAACCATTCCATGTGCATACTTTTTTATAAAGCATGTGGAATTCATTTAATATTTAGTCCAATAAATGAATAGAATAATTAATTAAAACTAGTGAAACTATTATAGATAAAAGATTTAGTATGTCAATTTTAAATAACTTTGTATAAATTAATTAGTGAATTAGTAGCCTCTAACTATTGGATAATAAGGAAAGTCGATTTAAAAGTTACACCAAGACATTCCTATAAAATCATTAAAGGTCATATTTGAGTATTATTGATAACGAAACTCTTAATTTTGGTTCATGTGAAAATTGAAATAACCTATTAAGACCATCTATTCTTCAAAAGGACTAATGGTGACCAAGTCAAGACCTCTCTGACATCTTAGGAAAATTTGAGGACAAAGGATTAGGTTAAGTGATAAGATAATTGATAGTGACATTAATGGTAACGCTATCTCCTAAGGCATTTGTAGGATTCTAAATTTGAATGTCTATAAATCTCAACTGAGGGAAAGTATTGATAAGAAACTACAGATAATTTAAACTAAGGGTTACCCCTCATCAGTGTAATATCATTAAATAATCTGAAATTATAGAATGTGTCATGCAAGGGTGGCATAATGTGTAATATATTAGGTTGTGAACTTAGATTTTCAAAAAAAATATGGCATTGTGTTAGATACACATTAAAATGTGGGCTGACATATTCAAGCTATTATAAAATGAATCAAGCACAATGCAAATTCCAAATAACTATCATAGAATGTGTGTAAAATACAATGATCACTCATTGTTTATATTAGACATGGAGGAAGTAGGAAGGTGAAACATCAAGACTAACTAGCCCTCCAAGTGATGTGAACATGTAGAATATTTGGGAAAAGTGTGAAGGCTTGTGTCAAGTGTCTATAAGGTGAGACAACTAAACCACTAAGTGAACTTAAGCTAGTGTGAATAGGACTACTAAGTGTGGGAACTAAATAAAAGAAAACTAGATAAATAAAGAAACTTTCACACTAACAAATATAGTTTCCTTGAATAAGTGAACATTAGGGATCAATTATCCAAGTATTTGCACACCTCATTTAACTAATCAAGTAATCAATTCAATTGAATAAATAACTATGGATAATCAAGCCCTACAAAGCCACTTATATTACCTTACTCCATATTGGGGCATGATTGGTGCTAACTACATGTCTCATTGAGCCAAATAAGTTATTGTTTCAATGGTGTACATATTAGTGGCTAATCGAGTAATGTAAATCTATTACATTGAGTTTGTGCAAGTTAGGATTTGATTAGAACCAATTGAGCAACACAGTCAATAGATAAAGTAATTTGTTAGTGGAGTGCATAACAAGATATAAACAATATTAAAAAATAATATTACATTGATTTTGTCATCATTATAATTGTTGAGTCTAGTCCCTATTCCATGTGTTATCAAATTAATAGGATTGATTTATTGAGGTGCACATTTGGGGCTAATTAAGCCATTTGACACAAATTACCTTGAGATTGTTAGGATTTCCATCCAAGATCATAGCAGCAAAAACCTTGTGCTTCCACAAAAATACTTGCACAAAGAGCCTAATTCACCAATATCAAAAAGATTGATATAAGAGTTGATTAAAATGTGCAATATGACCTTCCATATATATGCAAGGAAGAGGCAATCCACATATCATGTGGATTGACAAGTGGTCAATGATGTGGCACAAATAAGTAGACAAGTGTCCTATATGTGATAAGTGTTTCAAGAATGACTATAAATGTGACCTTCGAGGTGAGATGGAAAGTCTTCCAACCTAAAATTTATGCACATGAGGTTTACCAAACAACTCTAGGTAACCTCTAGAGGCTTAAAAGGTTTCACATTCAGTTAGACAAGATGTTGTCTAGCCTCATCAACCTAAGTACACTTAAGCTATAGTGAATAGATAAATTATTCACTCTAACACCCCCATTTAGTGATACTTGGGGAGATCATAAAAGTGAAATAGATAGATATGGGTCACAGCTACGAGGCTTGGTGAGGTACCCATGTACAATGAAATCTCTCATAAATGGAGAAAGATATAAAACCCAATGGGAACAAAACTATCATCCAAAAGAGAGATAAGAGAAGGATAATACCTCCTAAAAAATATGTCCCATGATGATAGGAACATGATGATGAAGAACTCCTAAAGCATGTCAAAGATGAACTAGTGTTTGTTGGAATCAATGAACCTCCAATAAATGTAGATCAAGATAATAGATACAAAATAGTTCATAAGTGAACATATGAACATTACTCAAGCATGAATAAAAAAAGTCAATCAAACTCTATGAAGTTGAAAATATAGATAGTACTCTAATTATGGAGTACTATAATCTCACAAAATATGATCCACATAAATAATCCCCCATTCAAGATAAATATAGGTCAATGAGACCCCCCAAAAAGTAGAAGGTTCCTCTACTACTCCATTGAAAGAAGTATTATCATAACACTGTCATAATCCCCTCTTAAGGCTAAGAGAAATAACCATACCAACAAAAATCAGGCACACAAGTGTGCAAAGAAGTTAAAACTAGAATTAGGTCCAAAATATGTACAATAAACTAAAAAAGAGTGTGAATCAATTCACACATGCATGTGGCAAGAATCACGAGGATCCATGGTTGTGATGGAAAATCAAGGAATCACACACATTTCATGAGAAACATGAGGATCCATAATGGTGAGGGCTAATCAAGGCTCTACACAACCCCCCATTACACTATAATTCAGTATAAGTACAAAATTCCCTCCCTAAGAAACACATATTCATTTTTTGTGACACTTTATATGAGTGCATTTACAAACTTATTTTTTGTTATGAGTTCTTACAAGTTTATTTGATTTATGTCATGAGGTGAATAATGAAGAAAAATTAAGTATCCCTTTCAAACCTCAAAAAAATGACAAAAATAGAAAATGAAACCCCCATTATTCTTACTAACTTCCTATTTGACCAAGTCATCAACCTTGGTGACAAGTATTGAATGACTACAAAAGTGACCTTTGAGGTGAGATGGAAAGTCTTCCAACCTCAAAAGGTATTCACATTCAAGGTTTACCAAACAATTAGGTAACCTCTAGAGGCCTAAAAGGTTGCACATTTAGTTAGACAAGATGTCTAACCTCATCAACCTAAGTACACTTAAGCTATAGTGAATAGATAAATTATTAACTCTAACACCCCACCTTAAGTGTACTTTTTAAAATTTTGTACCTAATGATTGTACTTCAAAGATACCTACGCCAACATCTAGTATAGATAGTTACTCTCCATCTTCACCTATTGATTCTCAACAATCTATTGAGGATATCAATAGTCATTTATGATTGTAGGATATTGTTATTGTATATATTGCATACACTTAGGCATCCATGACACTTGCACATGTGAGTTGTCAAAGTTAGTTAGGAGTTTTATAGAGGTGTCAACTCACTTTCAACACCTCGTGCTACTTTTGTGGTAGGCAACTCATCACCACTACATGTATGAGGAGTCTTGTCCTCATTTCATGGAGGTCAATTTCCTTTCTCATGCTTACTTATGTATTCCTTGTTGATCTAATTCAATGGTCAACTTCATGCATACTTTGTGTTGTTCATTTGTGCTTGTTATTATATCTCTTTGATTTGCAGGTTTCTACATGGTATCAAAGTAGAAGGGGATATTACAAATTCATAAGGTGAATTAAATCAAGTGCATTTTATTAGTTTTGTTGTTTTCTACCATTAATTTACAGATTCATCATGAAAAACAATAGATAAATGTACAATTTGGAGGTTTCACTTGGTGCATAGTCGTTGCAATTATTAGCATCTCAGAGGTTGCTCTTTTCCTCATAGCCCACACAACCAATTTTGCAAGTCTAAGATTATTCCTCTTAGCAGGGTGGCAAGCACACATAGACTCACACCTATCCCATCTCATTTTTTGCAACCAACTTCCCTATCTCTTTGGCATGGTTTAACTCATTGAAATAGTCTTCTATTCACATACTACACACAAGCAAGGTCGACTTGGTCATAGCTTATTTCACTGCTAGGGAAAGATGAATTGAATCCCCTTTTATAGAGTTCCAAACTTGCTTTGACTTGGCACATTTCATTCTATTTTCTATTCCCATATAATATGTGCAATTCAAAAATATCTTATGAAGTAGGTTCATATATTTCCATCACTTTATACATTGAATAAAAGCATTCTAAGTTTGAATAATTTATTGCTATAAAGATAGTGATGCATTTCAACAGTATCGACTATGGTTTATTTCCCATATGGTTTGGCCTTTAATGTTTTGCATAAAATATCTATTAATCAGCCCATAATACTTTGCATAGAAGATATACAAATCGGCCTCTATTAAGTTATCACATATATATATAATATATATTTGTATATATACATGTACATATATATATGTCATCGAATTGCCTTAACGCTATGACAATTAAACACATATGCATTTGATATACAAATGAATAAGATCAAATTAACATTTATATAAATTTAATAATATAGATTGTATATATATTCCTCTATGTACATGTATATGTATGTATACATATGTTGATACATCCATATATGGACATTTCCATTTGTCAAACATACATATGCATCGACACATGTATACATATGGATATATGCATATATATTTTATATAAATATATATATATATATGTACACATTTGATTGCACACTCAAGTACATACACAATTACTATCTTATTGATAGGAGATATACATGTGATGTATTTATACGTATATATATACATTTCATTTTGTTCATTTGATAGCTCTATGCTCATAAGTAACTCATTCATAAGTATGCATAGGTACATCTACCTATGTACTCTCATATACGTGTTCCTCCATGTGTAAGGTCTATCATTTGACATGCATATACATACATATATGTACATTCCATGTGTGTTCCCCTCATCAATTAAAGCATCTAGTAATATAAGGAAGAACTCATAAGCTCTAAACATATAAACATTATCCAAGCATGCATTCAACAATAATCATGACCCTTATTAATGCAAACACTTCATACTAAGGATGACTTGTCAATTCCCAACATAATAACTTGACTCAAACACTCTACTATGAGTGTGTGTATAAGCTCAATTAGGTTACGTTATTGGTTAGCTGCCCAAGTTCTTCTCCCGAGTGATACTTCCCCTTGCACCTAGAGGATTGAACATATACCTACATCCAACAAACACATTCCCACAGTAGTGAACTATTCAACAAAATATGCTTTCATATAATATTTCTCCATGGTAGGAATATCCAATTCAATAGCCATCCATTTCTCATATATGCATTCCATCACATAACATTAAATGAAATAACATTCATTCATACTTCGTTGACAACAAAGTGCAAGAACATATTTTCTCAATCAAAGTTCAAAGTACATTCACACATGCAATATGTATGTAATTTCCCCATTCTCGAAGTGATATCTTGGAGATGAGAGCTAGCTCATTCACTATTCCCATGAGCTAGTCATCCTGGTGAGGGAATGTTATTGGGCCATGAGAATCATAGTGTTGAGGAGTTTCTTTTGGAGAGTTAAAAGGGGAATTATCCTTAATGGAAAATAAAATATAATGTTGATTATATTTTATTATTATTCCATGTTCCACTTGCAAAGTCAAAGCAAACAAGGAGGTGAGTTTTAAAATAGTTAAAATATTATTATCTTCCTTGGTTGGTCGACCCACATGAAATCAAATTTGATTTGCTTCTAGAAGTCAATTCTCTCTTCTATGTTGATTTAGAGACTTAATGAACAAGGAAGCTAATATTGATATTTTAAGATCAAATCTGATCTTCTCTTAGGGTGGTTTAAGAAGACATCAAATATTTTAATATTTAAGATCAAAGTCAGCTTGGTCAAGGGTGGTCTAGTGCCTTAATGGAGAAAGCATTGAATATTGTAATAAGATAAAATCAAATCCTTTGGATAAGGGCAGCTTAGATGTCTTAGGGAAAAATGCATAGAATATTTTAATAACATATAATCAGATCCTTTGGAAAAGGGAAATTTATATGCCTTAGTGGTGACATTGAATAATTTAATAAAAACAAATCAGATTCTCCCTCTATGGTGGTTTGGACTAGGAGCCTTATTTAAGAAGGTATTGAGGGATGTGAGAGGATTATGTTGCATTGATATTTTAAAAAAACATTGTGAAGAGAGTTTTCCCTTAGTTGGAAGTGAATTCCAATTGCTTCAAGGTGGTGTTCCCTTGAAATATCAATGGTTTGTTGATGACCCCATTCCATCATGAGAGGTGAATTCACATGGAGCTCATCATAAAGCCTAATTGACATGCTCCTGTGGAATTAGGACTTTGAATATATAAGGGTTCTAAGATTGGTTTGTTGTAGGTCCAAGAAGGAATCAAGTAGATTAAATTGTATTGTCTTTAAGTAACAAATCGCCCCTTTTGGCATATTGGGGTGTCATTTTGAGGAGTTTTTGCATTGTGGGTTGGCTAGAAATCCACATAAGGATTTTACAAGTTGTTGGAAATCAAGTTTTAGACTTGATATCAATAATATTTAATCCTTTTTCAAGCATAGGAGGCAAGCTGGGCAATTACTATCTTTTGGAGATAGGTGATTTCATGTTTTGAGCTATTTTGCAACATTTGATGAGCTTATGCATTTTTTGCTCACCTACAGTCAAGTTTAGGTGTTTATTAGTTGGTAAAGAGTTATTAATAGTCATACTAGACCACTAACAGTGCTGCTATATTCTTCTTTCAATCAAGGATTGAGGAGTGCTTCATCAAGACTACCTAGAGTTTCGTTCTTCAATCCCTTGGCTAGGGTTTGGTAAACATCTTGGTTATTTTGCATGTTACATGTGCTATGATTTTCTAAATTAGACTATCTGATTGTAAGTTATAATCAATCCTCTATTTGTAATTTGATTGTTCATTCAATAAGAAGCCATCATCATTTTTTTGGGTATTTCATGCTCACACTTTGATTGAGTTGATTATAACTTCATCATTTGGAATTTTGTTTTATGTTATATTTGAATATTTTTGTCTACATCAAAATATTAAGCTAGCATGGATAAATAATTTGGTTGTGATAAGTTAGGCTTCTTACAGTGGTATCAGAGCCAAGATCTTGCTAGCCTTTGGGATATGCAACCTCACGAAGTTGGGCTACACAAGTATTACACTAGAAGAAGAGAACAATAGGAAGAGGGTGATCAATCAGCAAGTTCATGAAGTTCATCTTCAGAAATGGGCAGCCCTTGAAGGGAAAATATTGATGATTTCCTACAAACATTTGCACAATAGCAACAACAAGTGCTCCAGCAATTTTAGGATAACTTGATTGCAACTATGGGACGGTTGAGGATGGATCATTCAAGGTCTAGAAGGGCATGTAGTGAAAGTAGTGGAATAAGTAATGTAGGGATACAATTTCCATTCACTTCAGATAGACCTCTTCAACCCACCTTCAATCCTAAGAGAGACGAGCTACCTTCATAAGAAGAAGAAGAAGCTATAGAAGTATTTGATGATATCATGGTAGCATATGATGAGTATTGTGCTCTTCCTGAGGTGGTTCGATTAGCCATAAATTTGAACCAATTTATGAATCAAAAGGATAAGAAAAAGAACAAAAAAGAGAACTTCAAGAAGGAACCTAATGAATACAAAATTCCCTTACCTAATTTTGATGGCAGCGGTAGGATGAGTGCACGGGCTTGGATAAATAAGCTTGATACCTTTTTTACACTCAAGCCAATGAGTGAGGAAAAGGCTATACAGTTTGCTACTATGCACTTGGAGAGTGTAGCATATGATTGGTGGAACCATGGACTTTTGTCACAGATGCATGACATGATTACTTCCTATGACTAGTTCACATGCAAACTCATTGCCAGATTTGATAAGAAGGACATTGATATTTACTACAGATATTTGGCACAACTAAAACAAGATGGTAGAGTGGATTCCTATATCAATGAGTTTCAGAATATATCTATTATGATTCCTAATATTCCTAAGAAAAGGGTTGTTATTCTTTTTGTAGAGGGATTAAGTGACAAGTTATGAGGCTTGGTGAGAGCCTAAGACGTTGGATGATGCAATAGATCTTGCACTAGACATAGAAACTTACCCCACTCCACTTGAAAATCAAAAGAACTTCAAGAATAATAAGTTAGAACACAAGACAGGTGTGGGAAAACCAAATTTGTCCAAGTATATGCAACCTATGCTAGATTTTGAAACAAGGAATGAGCTCAAGAGAAAGAAGTTGTGTTTTACTTGCAAACAACCATGGGAGCCTAGTCATAGATACCTTGGGAAAGTTATGGCACATCTTATAGAGGTTGTATCTATTGATGAAGGGATTCCTAATATAGATTCAAAGAGTGAGGAATAGCATGATCATGAATAGCCAACACTAGAACCAATAAGTGATGGTAACAAAGGTTTTAGGATTTCTTGTATTTCAAGATCTCCAAGGTACAATCCTTTTATCTTTGAAGGTATATTTTTTTGTTACAAAATTTTGGCACTATTTGATAGTGGAGCTACACATAACTACATTGATGAAAGTTTGGTAGAGAAAATAGGTTTGCATTGTGATGATTTTGAGGGCTTTGATGTGACTATAGCAAGTGGACTTACTATTCTTTGCAAGAAGAAAGTAAGTAAGCTTATCATTATCTTTGGTGAGTATACTCTTTGTGATGACTTTTATGTACTTGATTTGAAGGAAAATGAAATTAAACTTGGTATGCAATGGCTACATTCTTTACAAAGGGTCATTCAAGATTTACAAGTAATGGAGTTGAGCTTCATACATGATGGGAGACACGTTGTTATGAAATCTCTCAAGTACAGTTTTCCTCATCAAATGACAACAAAATCCATGATAGTTGTGGATCATGGGTTGTCTCATGCAAGCATAGATGATGCACAAGGAGATACTAGTTTTGGGACAACCCTTGATGGAGAGTATTTGGAATGGCATGACATTATACCTATTTTTTTTAGGACAGCAGTCCTATAATTTTGTATTCTCATGAAATAGACATGCTAACACCTTTGGATGAAAGTTACTTGTCATCTACTAATGATGGCATACCAGATTGGAGTGTTGGATATGGTAATTTTGTTGAAAAATAGGGCACTACACAATCTTCTTTTGTATATCATATCTTCGAAGGTGTGGAAGAGACACAAGAGAAGTGTAACATTTGGATAAAAAAAGAAAGGAAAGCTAAGCTAATTTCTAGTCAAGCAAACAGTATCTAGAAATTGTGAAAAGAATGAGGCAATTAGCTTTGTTTGATCATCTTGGGCTAACCACTGATGACATGCATGTGTGTGGCAATGAAGATGAAGGTAATTCTGATTTGCAGGGTACATTGGCTCCTTTTGATAGGCTAGGTCAAACCATTGGGTTGACACAAATTTATATTCATCAGGATTTCTTATGGGAGTGTATGGATTTTCCAATAGACTATTCTCCATGGTTTGATAGTAAATCTTCATTGTTGGGTATTGGAATGTATGGTTTCAATTTAGGCACAATGGTATTTAGAATAGTTTAGAATGATGGAAATCGCTGCGTCCTTCTTGAAGATGGGTCTAGTAATATTTTTCCATCTCCATACAAGTGGAAGACACATATATTGGATCAATCACTTATGAGTTACATTTGGTTAGTAACGGAGGAATATAAAATATATTTGTGGAGTTGTCACCTATTCCTAATGATATGGCAACCACTCATTGGTATGATGGAAGTGTAATCTTCATGGACTCTTTATTGGTAAATGGTTGTCTTTTTTGGGTTTCCATTTCACTTTTAGATTTATCATAGTCTATAATAACCATTGAGTTGCATGGGAGTATGTGGAGACATGTCTTCTTGGTGGATATTGCAAATGAGATGAATTATTTGCTTTTACATGGGTGTGATGATGCCATTGACATAGATCTTAATTCTAGTTTGAGTTATCACAACAACATTTGGTGGCCTTATGGACTATTTTATAATATGCATATGAGAGTTCAATTTCACATCTTCCTATTGGTCTACCATAATGGATGGGTGTTTCATGGTGACTTTGTGAGAGATTTCATTTGCATCTCTTACATCAGGCTGGATAGATTGGTTTGGGATCTAGGTATTGACTGATTGGGTGCATTATTTCAAATGGATTCTATTATGTTGCTTCACATATTATGGTGTATTGGCATTCCAATCAGAGTGGAGCCGTGGGTTGTATGGCGATTGCTTGAGGAAAAGCAATCTTGGGTTCAGGTAGGACTGTAATCTCCCCATTCTTGAAGTGATATCTTGGAGATGAGAGCTAGCTCATTCACCATTCCCATGAGGTATTCATCCTAGTGAGGGAATATTATTGGGAAAATGTTATTGGGCTATGAGAATCATAGTGTTGAGGAGTTTCTTTTGGAGAGTTAAAAGGGGAATTATCCTTAATGGAAAATAAAATATAATGTTGATTATATTTTATTATTAGTCCATGAACATTCCACCTACAAAGTCAAAGCAAACACTTGGAGGTGAGTTCTAAAAAAGTTAAAATATTATTTATCTTCCTTGGTTAGTAGACCCACATGAAATCAGATCTAATTTTCTTCTAGAAGTCAATTCTCTCTCCTAGGTCAATTTAGAGACTTAATGAAGAAGGCAACTAATATTGATATTTTAAGATCAAATTTGATCTTCTCTTAGGGTGGTTTAAGAAGACATCAAATATTTTAATATTTAGATCAATGTCAGCTTAGTCAAGGGAGGTCTAGTGCCTTAATGGAGAAGGCATTGAATATTTTAATAAGATAAATCAAATCCTTTGGATAAGGGTGACTTAGATTCCTTAGTGAAAAAGGCATAGAATATTTTAATAAGATAAAATCAAATCCTTTGGATAAGGGTGGTTTAGATGCCTTAGTGATGAATTCATTGAATATTTTAATAAAAATAAATTTGATTCTCCCTCTATGGTGGTTTGGACTAGGAGCCTTATTTAAGAAGGCATTGAGGGTTGTGAGAGTATTATGTTGCAGTGATATTTTGAAAAAACATTGTGAAGAGAGTTTTCTCTTGGTTGGAAGTGAATTCTAGCTGCTTCAAGGTGGTGTTCGCTTGAAATATTAGTGGTTTGGTGATGACCCCATTCCACCACGAGAGGTGAATTCGCATGGAGTTTATCATAGAGCCTAATTGGCATGCTTCTCTAGAGTTATGAATTTGAAGATAAGGGTTTGAATATTGGTTTTGTTTCAATTCCAAGAAGGAATCAAGTAGATTGAACTGCATTTTGTCTTTAAGGAATAAATCGCTCCTTTTGGCATATTGGGGTGTCATTTTAAGGATTTTTTGCATTATGGGTTGGCTAGAAATCCACATCAAGCTTTTACAAGTTGCTAGAAATCAAGTTTTATACTTGATATCAGTCATATTTCATCCTTTTCAAGCATAGGAGGAAAGCTGGGCTAAATTACTATCTTTTGGAGCTAGGCGATTTCATGTATTGAGCTATTTTGCAACAATTGATGAGATATTGCATTTTTGGGTCACCTACAATCAAGTTCAAATGTTTTTCAACTACTACAAAGTTATTATAAGTCATACCAGACCACCAACAGTTCTACTATAGTCTTCTTTCAATCAAGGATTGAAGGGCACTTCATCAAGACTACTTAGGGTTTCATTCTTCAATCCCTTGGCTAGGGTTTGGTAAACATCTTGGTTATTTTGCATGTTGTACGTGATATGATTTTATAAATCAAACTATCTAATTATAAGTTACAATCAATCCTCTATGTATAATCTAATTGTTCATTCAATAAGAAGCCATCGTCATTTTCTAGGTTTGTCATGCTCACGTTTTGATTGAGTTGATTATAACTTCATCATTTGGAATTTTTTTTTATGTTATATTTGAATCTTTTCATCTACATCAAAATATTAAGCTAGTAAGGATAAATAATTTGGCTGTGACAAGTTAAGTTCTTACAATTTACCCTAGCATAGTAATAGTAAATAGGTAATTACACAATTGGGATGTAACATACTCCCCCATTATGAATCATCATCCCTGATGATTTTTATGTGGCAACATAAACTAATCAAAAAAACAACATATTTTTTTCATGTACTTTAAATTTAAACATGCAAAACATGTGGAAACTTTTGTTGTATCTCAACATAGTCTTCCCAAGTGGAAAATTCTTCTGCATACTGGTCCCACTAGACTTTGCACTACAAAACTTCCTTGTTACATAAGTGAAGCTTACACATTTTGAACACCTTGATGGGCTCGAGTTATACCACTTTGAGGTCTTGTACCTATAAATAATTCCAATCAATCACATGATTATCACTTGGTATATACTTCTTTAGGTATGACACTGAACCATAGATTTTTGGGAATGAGGTTTATAGGCTACTCTTGCACTCTTAGGATGTTTCACCTAAAAGGAGAGAGATAAACCTCACTAAAAATCAATGTGGTTCGCTCAATCTAATGTATGTATGATGAAGTTAAGACTAAATGCAATGTTCTAAATGCAACTAGATGATGAGATTGATTGACTAAAGTATGCAAAACCTAAGAAATGTAACTTGTTTGAAAACACATTGTGTAATGCAAAAACACCTAGAAGTGTGAACAAAAACTAAATGAAAATGGATGAGACTAAAAGTGTGCACCTGGAATATGGATGGAAACTAGAAATGGCTTTTGGAATGCTGTTGATGTTGATTTTTAAGCCTGGTGGGACTCATTCGCCATTCTGGGTGAATCAGTCCCAATTCTGGAAAGATGTTCCAAAACTTGTTTCAGACAAAAGGGTATCTAAAAATACTGTAAAAAACCAAAAATTGACCTTGAAGTGGGATTCATTCACCACCCATGGTGAATGAGTCCACTTTTGAGTTTTTGAATATTCAAAGGTGGAATCGGGAGCTTCTGATCTACACTTTAGACTTCTCTAGGTGTCTACTTCTGAAACTCTAATGTTTTAGCCTGAAAGTGAGTTTTTGTTGATATTTTGAATTTTTCAATGAAGAGAAGACCTAAAAAATGTTGCAACTTGATTCTTGATGATTTCCAAGCTTCCAAAATGTTTAAATTTGCAAACTCATAAGAAGAGAAGAAGAAATGTTGGATGTTAGGGCATGGGAGTTTGCCTTGGTCAAACCCCTTTTAGGTAATTAAACCAAAATAATGAAAGAATGAAATGAAAAATCCACTAATGGAGTTTATAACCTTTCCATGATGTTTGATCTTTAATTTCTATGGCAAAACATGAAGAATCTTCCCTTGAAAGTCTGAAAATTGATGCCTTAATGCCTTGAAATGATAAAACCCTAGCTTCCTTGACTTGAGATGAAAGAATGATGGATAAATGATGAAGAATGGTTAAGAGAGATGTAAATTAGGGTTTAAATTATTGATTTTATAGGCAATTCACCTTATTATCCTATAAATTAGATCCCTAAGGCTGACATGTAAAAATAATAAACTTAAATTTTAGTTTTTCTGCTCAAAGGTCAAAATTGACCCAAATGGGACTCATTCACCACCTTGGGCAAATCAGTCCCACTTGGCAGGGACTCATTCACCATAGGTGGAGAATTAGTCCCAGTGGGGCCATTTTCCAACTAAGATGTTAGGAAGTTAAGAAATAAGGTTTATATGAAGACTTTGTCAGGTATTTCATCAAATATTGCCTCGAGATGCACAATATGGGTTAATAGGGGCCTATTAGTGATGATGTAAAGGTTAATTAGGGCTTGGGACACAAAATTAAATGTGAGTGTGATTAAGTACACTTTACAACACTAAAATGAGGTCCACATAACCTAGGAAGATGAAAGAACCAATGTGAATGTGTGGGACACACTACAACACTAGTTTAACATTAAGCTTAATTCAAAAACCTTCTAGATTGATGTAATAATGTTATTAAACACATTTTATAATGTTGAATTAGGGATAAATGGGTTCATTAAGTCTAGAAAAGCATGATAGTCCTTTATAACACTTTACAACACCTTTAGAAGACATCAATAAACACATATTATTCAGTTTGCAAGGGTCAAAGACCTAGTATGGATGCATAAAATGCTTCACAACACTAATTCAAGGCCTTATTAAGTCCAATTTATCATGAATTATTCCCATGTCAAGCAAGTTTCTTTTTTTCTATGGTACAGACATATGAAAGACATTATGCATCTTGGCAAGATCCGGTGGCAATGAATTCAGTAAGCTACTAGATTCACTACCTCAAGAATCTCAAAAGGTCCTATATATTATGGAGCTAATTTTAAATAATTTCCAAATTTGATAGAACTCTTGTGAGGTTTTACTCTCAATAACACCTTGTCACCTATTGCAAAATTTTTGGGCACTCTTTTAGCATTAGCATAGATTTTCTATCTATCATTAGCTTCAGCTAACCATTGCTTAACAATCCTCACTTTCTCTTCCATTTCAGCCAACATTTATGGCCCAAGACTCACCCTATCCTCAAGCTTATCCCAACTTATAGGGGTTCGATAGTTTCAACCATATAATGCTTCGAAAGGAGCCATCTTTATTGCAGAATGGTAGGAATTATTATAAGAAAATTCCACCAAAGGAAAGTATAGTCTTCCCACTTGTATTTTTGATTCATGCAATACATTCTAAGTAGGTATTCTAGTACACTTGATTTACCCTTTCTGTTTGTCCATATTTTTCCAAATGATACACTGAGCTAATTTTTAGTTGAGTCCCAAGTGTAGAAAATAAGGTTTTCCAAAACCTTGAAGTGACTCATGCATCCCTATCTGAGATAATATTCTTAATAATTCCATGCAATCTAAACACTTCTTGCACAAATTTCCTTGCTATGACAGGACCTCCATCAGTTAGATTCCTGGGTATAAAATGTGCTACCTTCGAAAGCTTATCCACAACCACAAGAATGGAATTGTGCTTATTCTTTGACATAGGAAACCTTGCACAAAGTCCATACTTATGACTTGCTACTTTCTCTTTGGAATACCATGTCAGTATAACAAGCCTACAAGATGCTCTGTTTTCACCCTTTGACATTCAAGGCACCTAACCACAATCTAGCAACATCTCCCTTCATCCATTTCCAAAAATATAATGGCTTTACATCTGGCAACATTTTTTTCACACCAGGGTATCTAGAGTAATGGCTCTTCATGAACCTCTTTCCATACCAAATTTCTTAACTCTTTGGAGTTAGGTACATGCATTCTCCTATTATACCTAAGTATACCATTAGGTTCAAAATGAAAACCTTTGTACCTTGCATTATGTGGATTTCTAGTGAGTGCTTTCTTAACTTGCATATAGAACTCATCTTCTTTGCATCTCTGCAATACTTTACCTTTAAATTTAGTTTCAATTGTCACTACTAAAGCAATATGACGTCTTTGACTCAAGGCATCGGCAACCCAATTTTCTTTCCCTTTAATATAATTGATATTAATGTGATAATCAGATATTAACTCCAACCATCTTCTATGTCTCTCATTCAAATTTGGTTGATTGAATAGATACTTCAACCCATGATGATCATTTTTCATCTCAAAGTGTTTTCTTAACAAGTAATTCCTCCACATTTGCAATGTGTGAACCACAGTTACTAATTCTAAATCATGTGATCCATAATTTTGTTCATAAGGTTTCAACTTCCTTGATTCATAAGCAATTACTTTCCCTTCTTGCACTTAAACACCTCCTAAGCCCTCTCTTGATGCATCCATGATAATAGTGAAGTTACCTTTAGGATAGTATTTGGTACTCTCAAAATCGGTGCAGTAGTTAACTTCTCTTTAAGTAGGTCAAAGGATACTTGGCACTTCTTTTTCCTCTCAAACTTCTTCCCTTTCTTCTACAAAGAAGTAATTAGAAAGGCTATCTTGGAGAATTTTGCAAAAAAAATTCTATAGTATCCCTCCAAACCCATAAAACTCCTTACCTCAGATACATTTTTCAGCACCGGTCATTCAAGCATTGCCTTGATCTTAGTTGGATCTACTGAGATTCCATTTGTTGAGATCACATGTCCAATATAATGTACTCTTCTGAAAGAATGTACACTTAGAGATTTTTCCATACAACTTATGTTCTCTAAGTCATTGTAGAACCATCTCTAAATGCCTACAATTTTCCTCCTCATTTCTTGACTAAATCATAATATCATCTGGGAATACCCAGATGAACTTATCTAGGAAATCCCTAAATATGTTGTTCATAAGGTTCATAAATGTTGCAAGTGCATTCGTTAAAAAAAAGGGTAGAAATGTAAACTAATAATGTCCATATCTGGTTCTGAATGTAGTTTTAAATCTATGTCTTCATCCTTAATTCTCAACTAGTGGTATCTAGATCTTAGATCAATCTTAGAAAATATAAACAAATATTTTGGCACCCAAAGTCTTTCTAGCACTTCTAGGGTTTTTCACCTAAAAGGAGAAAGATGCACCAAAATGCAATGTAAATATGAATGAAATGTGTCTAAATAGAATATCCTAAATGCAGAAAACTAAAATGTAAACAAAAATTTTGGCACCCAAGGTCTTTCTAGCACATTTTGATTACATTTTGATTAGAATGTCCTAAATGCAAAAAACTAAAGAAATATATTGATTATTAAGTGAAAACTAAAGAAATGTAAGATGTTTGAAAACAAATTGTGTAATGTAAAAGACCTAAAGAATTACCTAGAAATGCTAATAAAGCCAAACAAAAAGGAAAAGATGTAAAGGGTATGTACTTGGAAATATATTAAGACTAGAAATATCTTTGAAACTCTGAAAGTGTTGCTTTTTAGCCCTAGTGGGACTCATTCGCCATTCTAGGACTCATTCACCATTATTGGAGGACAAGTCTCATTTTGTTGAAAAATGTCCCAAGAGTAGAATTTCAAACTAAAAATTTGCAAGCCTCTGAAGATGGATGAAATAAGCACTTTCTCACTAATTTCATGTAGATTGGGTGGATATTTTTCCCTAGATCTAAGTTTTTGTGATTCTTGACAACTTTTCATGACACCTTTGACAACATTTTCAACTTTCTCATTTTTGGCATTTTTCTTCAATATACAAACCTGCAATCACACAAAGAAGAGGAGAAATGTTGAATGTTAGGGCATGGGGGTTTTCCTTGGTCAAACCCATTTTTAGGTAATTAAACTAAAATGAAGAAAGAATGTAATGAAGCATGAAACAGTGGAGTTAGTACCTTGCCATGATGTTTGATCTTGAATTTCTATAGCAAAAGGAGATTTTCCCCTTGAATGCCTTAGAAAACTATCTTGATGACTTAGAATTCTAAAACCCTAGCTTGCTTGGCTTGAGGGAGAAGATAGATGATGAATGAATAATAAGAGATGTGAATTAGGGTTTAGAGACTTGATTTTATAGGAAATCCACCAAATTTTCTAGTTAATTTGATCCCCTAGGTCGACATGAAGGAAAATAAAACTTGAAACCTAATTTTTCCTACTCAAAACTCAAAAATGGTCCAAATGGGACTCATTTTCCATCCTGGGAAAATTAGTCCCACCTGGATGGGACTCATTCGCCCAAAGTGGCTAATGGGTCCCACATGGGCTATTTTTCCAATTGAGATGTTGGGGAATGCATAAATTAGGTTTATATGATGATTTTATCAGGTATTTGATTGAGTTATGCCTCGAGATGCACAATATGGGGTCATACGGGCCTATTAATGATGATGTAAAGGTCAATTAAGGATTGGGACACAAAATTCAATGTGAAAGTGTGATTAAATACACTTTACAACACTAAAATGAGGTCTACATAGCCTAGAAAGGCAAAACATCCAATGTGAATGAGTAGGACACATTACAACACTAGATTAGAGTTTAGTTTACAAGCCTTCTAAATTGATGTGAAGATGCATTTAAATATATTTAATAATGTTGAATTAAAGGGAAAATAGGTTCATTAAGTCTAGAGAGGCATGAAAGTCTTTTACAACACTTTTACAAGTGTAGGCATCCAAATTTGACCACTCCCATATGGTCAAACTTGTCTCCTTCATTCGTCTATTCCATTGATATTAATTAGATGATGTCATGCCTAAAATTTTCAACACAAAAACCCAACAATTTTTTTTTTTATAAAAACATTAATTTTAATTAATATTATTTTTTTTGACTTAGCGTGTACATATTGTGTTTAAATATTTAGAACCACATATGATAAACAAATTTCTCACATCAGAAGAATAAAATAATGACTCTAAGCACTAGGTTTACAATTGTTAATCCCTTTGGTATTTTATGTTGAACAACACTCACAATGTTAAAAAATGTATATTTATTTAGAAATATTACTATCAATTGATCATATCACTATTGGTGTTAATATCATCCCTTGGATTCTCTTATTGTAACAATAATAATTATTTAACTCACATATTTTACATATACAAATACTACATATATTCAAATAATAATTTCTTTACAACTACTAATAAATAATCTAGATTTCTTATTATATTTTCTTTTCTAAAAGAACCATAATTAATTAACATATTTATTTACCCTATCACCTAAAGAATATTACATATATGTGTAAAAGATAAACAAAAGATTAAGAAATAATTAGTTAATAAGTAATAAATATTATATATAAAGAATAAATATAAATTATTCCCTTAAAAGACTAATTTTCATGTTTCTATTCTCTTTCTTTATAAAAAGTAAGATTAATAACACATACTTTTTAGTTATTTTAAATCACTAAATTCTCTCCCCTTTTTAAGAGAGTAGAAGCGATTCACTTACTTGTTTTTAGGGAAGAAACATTTAAGTTATTAAATCACATAAAGTTAATAAGGAAACAATTACCTGTATCTTTTATTTTCCTTTTTCTTAGACAATAAAAACGCACAAGATCTAATTAAAGGATAATAGATTAAAATGTGCCAACATTGATAACTATATGAACTATAATTATTTTAACATTCACATTAGATAACTCTTATATAACTATTCGTTAAAAACTATGAACATATTAATATGTTTGGCTTTCAAATCAATGATTTAGGGCGAAAATAGAGTTTTAAGCCCCTAGCCTTTCGTCAATATTTAAACTCAAATCCAAGCAATCCTTTTACATGTTGGTCTTATTTTATTACTTAATCTAATAAGTAAATCTCATAAGTAACATTACTGTTACTAAGTAAATCTCATAAGTAACATTACTGTTACTATTCAAAATTTAGGTTCTCTTTACTTCTTTTTTTTAAAGTAAAAATCAAAATTTAAGGCAATAATGTGCTTATTAATCAGTTCACAAATACTAATGATATCATTTATTTATTCTTATTTCTCTCTTAGCACACGACTCAATTTTTAACAATATTTTAACATTATCTAACCCAAAGAAATGTGTTTTCCAGTATTGAAACCAAAGATCTATACTAACACATTCTTTTTTTTTAAATTATTATTCATTGTTTGCTATCTAACATTTACTACTTATGGGTGAATGTACTCATCTTTCAAACTTATTGACGCAGCCCAGCATACTACCACTATCATACCAGAATTTAAATGCCTTAGAGCGACTGAAATGCCTATATCATTGAATGAAAACACATCATACACAACTTTTCAATTGTCACGTCTAGCAAACCATTCTACACAGAATTAACTACAGCCATTAATGTTCTCACTCCTTAAACTTCCAATATTTGTGCGAATGGATCCTCTCAATTGAGTTTCCCAGCTAGACACTTTGGCCAATCATTCAAAACTTAATTGCATGTTCAAGAAAATAATAAATAGTAGTGTCTCCTTTTTACAACCTCGAGCTATGTAAGCACCTGCTTGTTGTTGACCAGTGAAGACTTAGATTGATGTGATTTGGATAGTTTAGCTTCAGATAATTATCTCTGGAGTAAGTTAGTATTGAGATTATGCTCTTAATGGTATATTAGTAGCTCCTATTAAAAATATCAAGCACTTATACAACTGGGTGGAAAATATGACCTTGCTTCTATTTTTCCTCACACACTAATGTCATGTCCAGCCGATCTAACCTTCTGCATGGATATTTATAAACACATTGACTACAATTGGGACTGGTACTAAATTTCAACCCAATCCCCCAACTATTATGTCAATTTCCCCACTCACAATGAGCTCACATTTAAGAATGATATGGGACCATACCTTGACTGCCAAATATTTCACCACTATTATAGATCTTGCGCCAACTATCTCTACAGGAAATTCTACTCTCTTGAGGGCCCTATGAACTAGCTATACCAATCATCAAACTTTGATCCTTATAACACCTGCCATACACCTCCTAAGTAATCTTTTCAAGTCTTCCAGGGAATTCATAACTGAGCCAAGTATACAATACAGTGAATCATTTAATTTCACTTGCTATTCTAGTCTATAGGTAAAACAACTCCAAGATTTAGTATTTTTTGTAGTTCTACTAAATTCACTAGGACTTTATTTGCTAGCAAAAATGTTAGGATAACTTAAAGTTTAACCATTTAATTCGAGGTAAAATATGGTTTTGACCACTTTTAAAAATTATATTTACTATGTATTGTAAGGCTTTGATCCTTAGTTGGTTCCATCATACATGAGATCTATCCAACCAACCAAAAAGTAAATTATTTGTTACTTCACGAGATTAACTCTTATACACTTATGTGTAAATCAAGATCTTTGGGTATATGGATAAGATTTAGATATACCATGGTCTAAGACGTGCAAGATACAAATTCATGAGACATATTAATACAAATTTGTGAACAAGTCCTTAACTTAGGTCCAATAATCTATACCTTAAAGGTTTAATTTTAATCTTTGACAATATTTTAAATCCCAAATGTATGGAGTGCTCATATTGCACATAATACAAATTCTAAAGATCTTCTATTGTTTCACTCTTTATTTTATTTTGATTTAATCAATTTAAGGGTTGTGGAGATCTAATCTTATTCAACCACAACCTTTAACACATTAATCCCCTTTTTGAGGTTCATATAATTCCCTCCTTTACCTAATGATACATTTTCAAAATAATAATAATATATTTTCATTATATATTTGTACTAATGTTTCTATAAGCAAATATGTTTCTCCCAAAACAATCATAACTTCAAGAAGTAGCATAATTATAGTATTTGAGAATTATAGACTTAGGAAGCCAACAAAAAGATGTTTCTACACATCATAACGTCCTATAACACTATTCATGCACTTTATAAAAATATCTTGCTTCAAAAACTAAACTATACCATTTTAAGGTTTAAGAAAATTTAATGTTCAAAGACTATATTAACACCATGAACCTTATTAACTAGACTAATATGTGGCTTAAGTCATTCACCTCATTTACTTCAAAAAAGGGACCATGTTTTATATTGAATTTCTCCTAAAAGTTGAATGTAATCAATTCAATGCATGCTCAACCCATCTATAATGGTAATTTCTTGGCCAATGGGTACAATACAATCTTATTTGGGTTGGATAAGTACAATTAGGTTCATGTTTACTACCCATTCAAGTCCCTTAGAGTTTCCCTTATTAATATTTTATTGAAAACACTTGATTTGGTTTGCACATTATCCAAGCACTCACAATAATTACTAAATAATTTATTCCGAGAGCTCCCTAGAGTTTCAACCTAAGGCTCTGATACCAAGTGTCATGCCTAAAATTTTCACTAGAAAATGCAATAATTTTTTTTTGAAAAACAATGTTATAATACAAAAATAAATGTCAACCATATGAACACTTGAAGGCATGCTATGCACATATTATTGTGGGGAAACATTAGGGTTTTTGATGCATGAATTTAGTAAATGAAAATCAATGGAATGCTAACATTTCCCCATTGGATGTGCATAGCATGCCTTCAAGTGTTCATATGGTTGACATTTATTTTTGTATTATAACATTGTTTTTCAAAAAAAAATTGTTGCATTTTCTAACTTGAAAATTTTAGGCATGACAGATGACTTATTTAATTAATATATCCCCCTCACCTAAGGTTCCTAAAGTATTTAAATTAACAATTAAATACTTTACCTTTCATCCTTCTTCTCTAAATTAAATAAATATATCAATTTATTTAATTTAGTCATTTAACCTTTTTTGAATTTAAATCAATTTTGAATTCCCTCTTTTCTCTCTCCTTGTCAAATCTTCCATAATCTCCTTCCAATCTAGATTAGTCTAATTAATTCATTATTAGGATGTGCACACCTTTAGTCAGGATTAATGTCACATCCTCCATATTTGGCCACCTGTCTCTAATCCTTCATTAATCTTATTAATCACATGTTTGCAAAACCTTAATCTAATCACATGCCATCTTTGGTATGTCCTCTAATTCAATCCTTCATAAGTGCTTTCCCTTTTAAGCCTTGACCTCTTCCCCATGTGAATTAAAAATTCACATTTATTCATTCAATGCACTTCTCTTCCCCATGTAGTTTTTTGGAAAATTCTAAATTCCCTCATAGGTCACATCAGTCACATGGGACAAGGACTTCATTTATGAGGACCTTGTCTTATCCTTAAGGTACTTCCAGTCAAGTGAATTTAAAATTCATATTTATTTTCCCAACCACTTCTCTCTTCCCCATGATGATTAGTGAAGAATTCTAAAATTCCTCACTTGTCACCATCCTTCCACATGGGGACAACAAGAAATTGAAATTGATAATTTCATTTTATTTTGTTTGCAAGGGTCCAAGACCTATGGTGGATGTGTAAAACACCTCACAACACCATAAAAAGGCCTCATTAATTCCAATTTATCATCAATTACTCCCATATCAAGCAAGCAAAAAGTGATACTTTTTTCATGTCCACAGTTAGCCCCCACTTTAGTGAGAGGATGAACTTGCTTCAAACTCACACTAAAGTAGTCATTCAAGAAGGGTCCAATCATACTAATGTGGATGGTCTAGGATGACAAAGATTGAAGGAAGTGGTCAATACCCCAAGATCCAAGATCCTAAGTGAAGCTAAGATAAGTGCAAAAGGACACGAACAAGGTGATTGACTTATAGCTTGAGATATGTGATCATACAATGGCAAGAACTAGTTCTAAAGAAGAGAAAATTGAAAATAAAAAGGTGGATCAAGCTTCAACCATTTTTCCAGCACATTGTGGATTAGATCTAGGCTTGTTTGTTAAAAATGCATACTCACTCTCGGGCAACAGAACTCTTGGTTGTTCGTCAGGTGAGAATTCCCAAGTATACTCACTCTGGGGTCACAACTTTTGGTTGTCCGTGGGGTGATAAATCCAAGGTGGCTACAATATGGGGAAAATTCATGCCTTGGAATGGGCTTTCCTACTCAACCATATCAAAGTTATATCTCTTGATAACTTTAATAAGTCACAAAGGAAAATGAACTTCGAGCTCCATGAGGTATGCAAAACCTTATATGCTTGACACTCATAAACAAACATGATGGCACCACAAGCATGCAAGTTGTTATTCAAGGTGGGAATATAAATACAAAATGTAACATGAAAAATAATGTTCAAAGGGATTTTTCTTAGTTCATGTAAGGTCTCATCTTAGGGGACATTGTGCTTAACGTCTCCAAGAGAAGATGTGTCAAAGGAGTATCACACTCTTAGAGGGAATCAAGCCCAATGACTCCACTAAGAAAAGGACGCATCATAAGAAGAAATAAATCACATAATGAAATGTGAGTGGTGATGTATTCCCCCACTTTAAATTGGTTGCGAACACCAATACTATGAGCAATTACTTTAAAGTAGAAGAGGAATAGGAATACATGAGAGCTTACTCAGAAATCCCTATGCCCATTCGTATGTTTCTGATAAGATATGTCATGAAAAAGGGAAGTATGTCACATGCGAGCCAACTTAAGGCATGTCATCCACATCCCAAGCTTTCTCTTATATGTTCATGAAAGGTTAATGGCTAGCCAAAAGAGGAAACAACAAGTGACATACGAGGACAAGGCTACATAACCCCTTGCCCCACTTAGTGCAAGATAAGGATAGCCCGAAATGATTAAGGAAATGCATGCTAAAATGAAAATAGGTGCCCCCTCATAAGGGAGAACACCAAACTCCTTAAAATGTTGGATTTTATGACTCAAAGCATTACATTCATTAGTGTAATGACCATGAACTCTATGATATGCGCAAAATAAAGTCTTGTAATAGAATTTATTTCATGTTCTTGGAGGAAGGGTGATCAAGTGATCTTGGAGAAGTCTTGACAAGATACCCTCTTGATTAATGGGAGAAAGTGGTCATGTAGTTTGTGATAAAGAGATCTTGTTCTTTAATGTACAAGATGTCATATATACACAAGACTATTTAGATTGAGACATTTTGGGCTCTCCTTTACAAGAGGGTTTAAAATCTAACGAATTCAATTCATTAGTGTTTTGCAAGATGACATTGATATTAAGCAAAGAGTTTGTTGTTTGTTTCATGTTTTACAAAGGAGAATAGTCAAGACCACTAGTGTCTATTAGTTCAAGATTCTTTACAGTTAAAGTTGTCTTAGAAGAATTTTGTGTGAGAGGGTTGATGTTGAGTGAAGGCTTGATGATCTCTATCAAAGGACAATAACCAAGACTATAATTTTTTTTTGTATGATAGGATCTATAGGGTTGTGGATACCTTGTTTGTTAGCACCACATCCTTTTCCACTATATCCAAATTGTTTCATAAATTCATAACCTTTTCCATAAAGCTTTTTCATTTCTTTTGGATTGAGTGGTTGTTCGTTGCTGAGTTTGTCAAAGGTTGTTGTATAATTGGTTGTGTTTTGGTCTAAAGTGGTTGAGGTGGAGGCTTTTGAAGGATCGTCCATGAGTGTTGGTGTGAATTCTAAGGAACCCCAATCATCATCTAATAGCCTCATGAATTGTTTAATGTGTTGTTGTTTGTCTTTTGGTTGGATGGGTTCCACTTGTGTGGTTGGTGTTAATGTGTTTAAAGGATTCACATTGTTTTTCTCAATGTGCAAACAACTATTTGGATCAGGGTCAGCTTCAAGTGTGTACACTTTGTTGCTGTGAATTTATTTCATTTTACAATGAAGAGTGAAAGGCATTACATTCATTTCATGAATCCATGGTCTGCATAGAAGGAGATTATATGAAATTTCATGAGGTATAACATAATTTTTTGTATCCAAAGTGACCACTCCAACTGTAATAGGAAAAGTAATCACACCAAGCAGTTGTTTTGCTACATTGTCAAAGCCTTTAATAGATAGAGAATCAGGTTGAATTTTTGATCTATCCACACGAAGCCTATCCAATATTTTTACACTACACACATTAAGAGTTGAATGCCCTACCCTACGAACCCCAAAGGACAACTAGAACTAACAAATTACAACCCAATTTTTTATTTTTATTTTAAAGTAAACTAACACAAGATGTAAACATACAATACATGTAATGCAATTATACAAATGTGATATCAACTACGTCCTCTGGGGAACACATGACAACATTACTAAACATAAACTCATACCATAACGATGATTGCCACATCATGAGATGACATTGTGAAATCATAATAAAGAATAAGATTACAATATTACATAAATGAGAAACATCCACAAATAAACACATAATATAATCAAGAGTATATATAAACATTACAATGATCAAATCAGAATATACAAGTACATCACAGTTATGATATGAAATTACATTGTTTCATTATTACATATGCAACTCAGTGCTTCCCGACACATAGTGGGAATGATACATCAAATACAAGAGTAATACTGAAATGAACAAGGTACAATTGAACTATGGTGAAGCTCTGGGTCAACTGCATCAATACAACTCTGTGCTTCACGAACTCTGTTTGGGAACCTAATGGTGTGTGAGGCATGTTCCACTCAACCACATGGACCTGAAGGCCCACCCACCATGCTAGGAGATGACAAGAAGGACCCATAACAAAGAATAGTCAAGTGGAAGGCTACAAGACTCAACAAAACAAGAGTATCAAGAAACATGGATAACAACAACATCAAAATGACTACCTCCACTCATAAAATAAATAGCATAACCAAGGATGTTGTACGAAGAGTGTCATCACATGGCCCTACATGGGTTACCCAAACTACCTCTCACTAGGTGTTGGCCCCCATCTATGGTTACCCTAGCTACCTCTCACTAAGTTTTTTCCCCATAGGGTGACACATGCGGGACCACTAGCCTCTCATGAGGACAAGGTAGTGATCTTTTTGACCATGGCCTTCTCAGCCCACCCTTAGTCTTTGAAAGCACTAATGACATGGGTGATACATCTTACTTATCTTATTAGTGTGTACCTACCCAACCCACTAGTTAATTTTATGAAGTTATCACTTACTAAGCAAACTCTTCTATCGATTACCTAGGTTTCCCCTTTGTGCACCAACCTCCATGAAGAGCCACTCTCCCTAGTAGCACTAAAAACACAAATCTAATAACATCAAGGGGTGTATCAAATCACAAACACTAAAATCATGAGAACCAAGTACAAATGTGAGGCATCGACCTTCTTGCTCAAAGCCATATCAAAAGGAAAGAACACCATGAAACAAGGCAACACCCACAGGAGATCGAAACCAGAAATGAAATCAACGAATCATAAAGGTAAAATCATGGAAAACCACATAAAATAAGTTTCCCAATGCCTTTGGAATCCTATAAAACAACAACCCATAAACTCCAAATGGTAAATAACTCAATGCTAAGGTTCCCACATGACTACACAAAAAATATCATCCAATTGAAATATTACAAGGGGGAAAGGAAACAACCCACATGGAAACATAAAAATCAATCCTTTAATTCCACTACGCACTCAAGTAGTAATTTTCAAGAATATACAAAATAATCACTTACATTTCATTTAATCATTCATTGTAAAAAAAATCATTTTAATTCTCAAGAATTGATATAAACATATACTAAAACACATTTTCTAATATGAATTTTTACTCACAACATTACTCTATATAATAATCCATGAGATATTTACTTATTACACACACACACATATATATAAGTATATGTATATTACATATAAATTTTAAAAATGATATTGTTAAAAGGAATTTAAACACACTTACTAGCTACCTTGTAACAACATAGAGAAGACACACAAATCCAGCAATATAAAGCCAAATCTATAAATATATATATATATATATGCCTTAAAGAGAAATGCATGTTTTTATACTCTTAAATTTAATTTAATTGTTGGTCATAACATTGATTTCCAATTTTGTATTCACAAGAATAACATAGCACTTGATAGCACCGAGGCCCAAGGGAAACTCAATATATATATATGGCAACATATCATATACAACAGCCATCAATTCTAGTCATAATGATCGCCTAAGGCAAGGTGTTGGGTGCCACTAGTTCCAAACCTTATGCAAAATACATACATAAAATGGAGAGCAACCTAATTCTCAAAACACTACCTGTTAACATCAATTGGCAAGTATTCAAATTTCAATATGACAAGCCAGTGATTTGTAACTAATCAAAAACAATTATCTGGAGACAATATTCACCCCCTAATCTCTGTAGATATCACCATATATGAGCAACAAAACAATCGAACCAATGCTAAAATCCAAGACTAATCATAAACAATGAGCAAGAGAATAGCTAGCCACAGCCAGACCAGCTCATAGGGCTTAAACCAAGTTTGGATCAATGAAAGAAAAGAGGCCAAAAATTGGCCCAAGTTTGGCTATACCTATCTCCAAAATTCATGCGCCTAAATGCCAACATTAAAAAATAAACCTCCCAATCTTTTAAAACCAAAAAAATAGACCAAGTCGAATCTTTCAAATAAGCCATATAAGGGCAAATGTTCTCAATACACAACAAGTTTATCAACATAAACAATGAGATTTCTAATAGAAAACTCCTATTGGTTATCATGCAGCTGACTCTATTGCCACAGAGATTACACAAGCATCAAATCATTCATTGATTCAAGACGAATTGAAAAGAACTTTACAAGCATAGACAAATCACTAAGCAAAATCATTTGTCGAAAGCATTTGCAATACCCATAGACGCGGCCATAAAATAAAACTCAAGGCTTGAACAAACATCTTAGATCATTGGAATAAAAGTTATTTCAAAGCATAAATTAAAGACAAAAGAAAAACAAGTTGGGAGTGAAGAGAATCCAAAAACACCTATCATGCCCATAATTTTTACATGTGGACATACAACACAACCAACATTTTTTTTTTAACACACTAAAACACCATTCACTAGCAACCTTGTTCGCACAGGGACAAGAGTCTATAAATGTTACCCTTGGTGTTATGGCTTGAACTAGAATATTAATGTACATTGTTCGAGAGTGTGGTAACAAAAATGAAAATGATTTTAGATTGACTCCAAACATAGGGTTTACTAGACTCCTAACTACCAACCAAAAGTTGATGCTCACCTTCTCAAGAATGATAATTTCCTTGTTAGACCTTCATGGCATGGCGCTCTTGCATGGAGGAAACATATAAATATTAGCGATTTGATTTATTATTAATCCTAAGGATTAATTGAAGGAACATTATTTTACTTGATAGCCCTACCCCTTTTGGCATCTTGATGATATCAAAACCATTCACATTTAACATCTTACTTTACACTTCAAAAGGTGAGAGTGGACAAACTATTTATAATTTACTTTAATTATTGATTTCCTTATTTATTTATTTTTAACTAATGTAAATTTATATATTTACTTGCCCTTAATCAAATGAATAATAAATGTACCTTATTTTCATAAAGAGCTAAAATATGAAATTAAGGAATAACATATACCATTAATTATATATTAATTATTTTATATATGCATATTGTCATTTCTTTTAATAGGAGGGAAAGAAGAAAAACAAATAAAGAAAATAACGGTCTAGTCTTTATTTTTAAATAAATTATAATTTAATTTATTAAACTCTCTTCATTTTAAGGGCATGGGAATATATTCTCATCTTTTTATTTAGTATCTTATTTAATCTTTCTTTTGTATCTCTTACATGGATATATCTTCCACACTCCTTTCCTTTTTTTTGTTACGTGTATTAAACCCAAATTTTCATTAACGTCCATGCCAAGGGAAAAACTATATCACTTAATAAGGTAACTTCTTCTCTTCTTTTCTTTTTAATTATTACCTCTATATATTCTGCATTTAACGACCTTTGCTCTTTTAACTTTTTTTTACTACTAAGACCTAAAATATGCATTTACAATAATAATATTTTTTATTTAATACTAATATTATAATTTAAATTTATTTATTAAATTTGTATTTATATGCATGAATAAATTATCAATATTTACTCTAAAAGAATAATTAATTACTTATTTATTATTACATATAAAACAATAACATAATTTTTTTTAAATAATTAAAGCTACTTAATTCCTAACCTATTCTAAATTCCTTACCTACAACAATAAGCCATGTAGGCCCCACCTCACCCTCTTAACATATTCTTTATATATATTTTGTCCTAATTACATTTCAAAATTTACTTGATTAATCTATCTATTTCTTTTTATTAAAAAGAAAATATGATTCGAACTTGTGACTCACGGTTAAGAATTTATTTTTTTTAGTTTTATTCAAACTTAATACGGTACTTCATCAAAAGAGATAAATAGAAGTATGTGTTTAAACCTCCAACCAATCCGTGACCCATTATTTATGGGGTCCCACGCACTTTACTCAGCCTTTTGTTTTACACAGTCATTTAACATATTGATGTGAAGTTTATTAATTTATTTATTTGCCCTAATTTTTGGACACGTTACACTCGTGCCTAGACTAAAAACCCTCATTTCATTGCTATGCAGGGGAGAGAGAGAGTGGTGGTCGCACACAGGGTGAACATCAAGGGCGTGGAGGGTGAAATTTGGAGAACATGCAAACTACAACTGCTCAACACAGATTTTGCAATGAAATATAACTGTGTGAATTATTATTGTTGTGTTTTTTTCTCTCTTATATCTCATCTTATTCTAAATCCAGCGGTCTGTATTTATTTATTTATTTATTTGTGTGTTTTTTTCTACTTAATGTGTTGTTGTAAGGGAAGCCGGCCTTGTCTATGCAGGGTAAAGGGAGTTGTAATATTAAAACCTCAATGTGCTCATTCTTGACCGTAATTTTCATTTTAATAACCATACTCTAAAAACCTCATTGAAAACCTTATTTTCAGGTTGCAGCTCACCTAAATTGATGAAGTGAAAGGTCAGGTAAACTCTTCCATGGGTTACCCAGGTTGCCCCTTTGTGCATTGGGCCCCATGAAGAGCCACTCTCCCTAGTAGCATCGAAAACAAAAATCTAATAACATAAAGGGGTGTACCAAATCACAAACATTAAAATTATGAGAACCAAGTACAAATGCAAGGCATGGACCTTCTTGCTCAAACCCATATCTAAAGGAAAGAACATCATGAAACAAGGCAACACCCACAAGAGCTCGAAACCAAAAATGCAATCAGTGAATTATAAAGGTCAGATCATGGAAATCCACATAAAATAAGTTTCCTAATGCCTCTAGAAGCGTATAAAAAAAACTACCCATAAACTCCCAATGGTAAATAACTCAATGCTAAGGTTCCCACATGACTACACACAAAATCTCATCTAATTGAAATATTACAAGGGGAAAAGGAAACAACCCACATGGAAACATAAAAATCAATCCTTTAATTCCACTATGCACTCAAGTAGTAATTTTCAATAACATACAAAATAATCACTTACATTTCATTTAATCGTTCATTGTAACAAGAATCATTGTAATACTCGAGAATTTATATAAACATATACTAAAACATATTTTCTAAATATGCATTTTCACTCACAACATTACTCTATAGAATAATCCATGAGATATTTACTTATTACACGCATATACATACATACATATATATATATATATACATATATATCATTGGAAATTATTATTATATATATATATATAAGTATATGTGTATTACATATAGATTTAAAATGATATTGTTAAAAGGAATTTAAACACACTTACTAGCTTCCTTGTGACACATAGAGAAGATGCACAAATCCAACAATATAAAGCCAGAGATAGATAGATATATATATGCCTTAAAGAGAAACACATTTTTTCATACTTTTAAATTTAATTTAACTATTGGTCATAGCACCAATTTCCAGTTTTGTATTGACAAGAATAACACAACACTTGATAGCGTCGACGCCCAAGAGAAACTCAATGAATGAAAATATATATATATATATATATATAGGGTAGCATATCATATACAACAGCCATCAATTCCAATCATAATGATCGCCTAAGGCAAGGTATTGGGTGCTACTAGCTCCAAACCCTATACAAAACACATACATAAAATTGAGAACAACCTAATTCTCAAAACACTGCATGTTAACATCAATTGCCAGGTATCCAGATTTCAATATGACAAGCTAGCGATCTATAACTAATCAAAAAAATGTATTATTTCCCCCCCTACTCTATAGATATCACTATATATGAGCAACAAAACAATCAAACCAGTGCTAAAAGACAAGACTAATCATAAATGAGCAAGAGAATAGCCAGTCGCGGCCAGACCAGCTCATAGGGCTTAAACCAAGTGTGGATTAATGAAAGAAAAAAGGCCACAAATTGACCCAAGTTCGGTTGTTCTATCTCCAAAATCCCATGCGCCTAAATGCCAACATAAAAAAATCAACCTCCCAATATTTTAAAACCAAAAAAATAGACCAAGTTGAATATTTCTAGTAAGCCATATAGAGGCGATTGTTCTCAATGAACAGTAGGTTTATCAACATAAACAATGAGATTTCCAATAGAAAACTCCATCATGCAATCGACTCTATTACCACAGAGATTATATAAGCATCAAATCATTCATTGATTTAAGACAGCATGAAAAGAACTTTACAAGCATAGACAAATCACTAAGCAAAATCATTTGTCTTTAGAAAGCCCCTGCAATACCCATAGACACAGCCATAAAAGAAAACTCAAGGCTTGAACAAACATCTCAAATCACTGGAATAAAAGTTATTTCAAAGTGTAAATTAAAGACAAAAGAAAAACATGTTGGCAATGAAGAGAATCCAAAAACTCCAAAGAGGTAAAGGAATCGAAACTTTGTCAAATATTGAATGCTTGACAATACAAGGGACGCCATAGGCAGTATGGTATTCTTAAATTAAAATCATTAGATTCCTTTTAAATGACAACAAACCATGCAGGCGTTTAAGCTAAATCGAAATCCTTAAGACAGTTGCATCAAAGCACTTTGCATTCGGGGAAAGAAGAAGAATAGAAATCATAGCCGAATATCACAACTATTTTCAGCAAGCAAGAAAGAGGTGATCCTTTGCAAATAGTAGATGAAATGAAAACAAAAAGAGCCAACCTAAAATCCTACGTTTACAGATGGATATGACGTGCGCAGACGATCTCTCATTCGCAGTCGTCGAATTCATTCTCCCAAACAAGACAATTTCAATTAAAGAATTTTGTATTCTTCTTTGAAAATGAGTGAGAAAAGAAAATCATTTGTAGAGACAACTTCCTCTTGAATAATTCAGAAATTAACTTTATCTTCTTTTATTTTTGTCTCCAATTTCAATTAAAGAAATTATCTTTAGTTTTCGAAAATAAAATCAAATGATGAATCATGAAAAGCACAAAAATCGGCAAGTTTCCCTCTGCATGCAAAATTTTTCCGATTTTATTTTCTTGTTAATTTTTTTTTTATTATTAAACATTATCTCCAAGTTTCCATTTAAATTTACTTTTACTTATTTCATTCAATAATTTAACATTATCGCATAAATCCCCATTTTAATATCCAATTTAATATTTTATTTAATACGACATATCCATTATATTTAAATTTAAAATAAGCATTATTTATAAATGCCAATAATGTTCCATTATAATATTCATCATTAATAAAGTAATAATATATATATATATTAGCAAACCACTATAACTTACAAATTTAATTCCATAATTAATTAAGGACGTTCATTTAATAATTTGATAATTTAATTTTGATACTTAAATCAACATAATGCATACAAATGTCATTAAATTAAACCAATTAATTGAACAACAATTACTAAACTTAACACGATGAACAATACTATACCAAATAATTAACACAACATTAATTAACAATTAAAATGAACAACTCAAAACAGAACGATACCAAAATGGGAATGAGGTTGCAAACAAACCATGTTTGCAAACACAATGACGGGGTGATGGACTAGGGTAGGGAACTTTCTTGTCAACTCTGGTTTCCACATCATACCCATTGGGCTTTGTAAGGCATGCTTAGATCTGACAATGCGGGTGGAGTCAATGCTCGGTACCTGCATCTTGCATCAAACCAAATGTCAAGCAACATGTATATCCATTAACAAACACACCATGAGAGGGAGTTGCATCATAGCAGGGCGCTCATAGACGAGCGATGCTACAGCGTCCTCTCACTAGGACTCCAACCAGTAAACACATCATCCAAAACATTATAAAGCAAGCATTAATCAATTGCATAACAACATAGTACTGCATCCAGCCGATAAACATAACCAATTGAATCCAAACACCATGTATCATCACATCATCAACATCAGAAAAGAGAGTATCATAATCATCCAAGCAAACTAAAACTGTCAACCAAACAAATCAAACTGGTGAACAACCACCAACATAGTCTTAGGGTACACAACACAGCATAAATAGAGTATCAAAACAATGACAGCAACACGAGAGGCATTACAAAGAGCAGAGTCATTGTCAACAAGGGTTCACTTTATCCTTGTCATATTGTATTGAGATATTATTTGGAAAGCTTCATTTTGTTTTTGCACATGCAAAGGGGGTAGTTCACTTAGTTGGAAAACATTGTCATTGTTGTGTCCTTGAATTATGGATGCTATGTCATGTGGTTGTGCATTAGTAGGGATAGGAACTTCTTGTAAGGTCGTTTGAAGCATAGTGTGATAGGCAGGTGAAGTCTGAAGGTCCCAAAGAGATATATTTGTAGGAGTGCTCTCAAGTTGTTCAACAAGATCATACTCCTTTAATCGAGGGGCACTAGGCAGTATAGAATTAGGAAAAGGTAAAGAATTCAGCGTTGGTTATTGTGGTTGTGGATTGTTTCTAGTGTTGTATGTATGAGCAATGGTATTATGACTTGGTTTTTGTGACACATTATTCTAAGGTGGGTAAAGGGTAAATTTGGGTGTAGATGGAGGTGGAGGTTTATGTGACGATGCGTAAAGGATAAGTTTAGGTTTTTTTTGAGTTTGTTGTTTGTGTGAAGGGTGATAAAGGATAAGTTGAGGTTGAATAATATTAACACCCCTTGGTGAGTGAGAGTCTAACATGGGCTCTTCATCTTCTTCTAAGGGCATAATATCATTATTGTCAATGTTATTCTTGTCTTGCATCATGATATCCTCCCTAGGTGGAGAGTTTTGGCACCCAAAGTCTTTCTAGCACTTCTAGGGTTTTTCACCTAAAAGGACAGAGATGGGCCAAAATGCAATGTAAACATTCAAGATTAATGTAATTATGAACGAAATGTGTCTAATAGAATGTCCTAAATGCATAAAAACTAAAATGTAAGAAAATATTTTGGAAACCAAGGGCTTTCTAGCACATTTTGACTACATTTTGATTATAATGTCCTAAATGAAAAAAATAAAGAAAGATATTGATTATTAAGTGAAAACTAAAGAAATGTAAGATGTTTGAAAACACATTGTGTAATGTAAAAGACCTAAAGAACTACCTAGAAATGCTAATAAAGCCAAAAAAAAGGAAAAGATGTAAAGGGTATGTACTTGGAAATGTATTAAGACTAGAAATATCTCTAAAATTATGAAATTGCTGCTTTTTAGGCTTGGTGGGATTCATTTGCCACTACTAGAGGACGAGTCTCGTTTTGTTCAAAAGTGTCCTAGGAGCATAATTTTGGACTGAAACTTTGCAAGCCTCTGAAGATGGATGAAATAAGCACTTTCCCACTGATTTTATTCAGATTGGATGGATATTTTTCCCTAGATCTGAGTTTATGTGATTCTTGACAAGTTTTCATGAAAACTTTGACAACATTTGCAACTTTCTCATTTTTGGCATTTTTCTTCAGTCTACAAACCTAGAATCACACAAAGAAGAGAAAGAGAAATGTTGAATGTTAGGGAATGGGGGTTTTCCTTGGTCAAACCCCATTTCAGGTAATTAAACCAAAATAAAGAAATAATGGAGTTAGTACCTTGCCATGATGTTTGATCTTGAATTTCTATAGCAAAAGATGAAGATTTTGCCTTTGAATGCCTTAGAAAGCTATCTTGATGACTTAGAATTCTAAAACCCTAGCTTTCTTGGCTTGAGGAATAATATAGATGATGAATGAATGATAAGAGATGAGAATTAGGGTTTAAAGATTTGATTTTATAGGCAATCCACCTAATTTTCCCGTTAATTTGATCCCCAAGGCCAACATGAAGGAAAATAAAACTTAAAACCTAATTTTTCTTGCTCAAAACTCAAAAATGGTCCAAATGGGACTCATTCACCATCCTAGGGGAATTAGTCCCACCTGAATGGGACTCATTCGCCCAAAGTGGCGAATGGGTCCCATAGGGGCTATTTTGCCGGCTAGAATGTTGGGGAATGCATAAATTAGGTTTATATGATTATTTTATCAGATGTTTGATCAAATTATGCCTCAGGATGCACAATATGGGGTCATAGGGGCCTATTAATGATGATGTAAAGATCAATTAGGGCTTGGGACACAAAATTCAATGTGGAAGTGTGATTAAATACACTTTACAACACTAAAATGAGGTCCACATAGCATAGAAAGGCACAACATCCAATGTGAATGTGTAGGACACATTACAACACTAGATTAGAGTTAAGTTTAGTTTACAAGCCTTCTAAATTGATGTGAAGATGCATTTAAATATATTTTATAATGTTGAATTAAGGGGAAAATAGGTTCATTAAGTCTAGAGAGGCATGAAAGTCTTTTACAACACCTTTACAAGACATCGATAAATGCATTTTATTCTATTTGCAAGGGTCCAAGACCTAATGTGGATGTGTAAAACACCTCACAACACTAGAACAAGGCCTCATTAAGTCCAATTTATCATTAATTACTCCCATATCAAGTAAGCCAAAAAGGATACTTTTTCCATGTCCACAGAAAATATAGCAACTCCCCTCATTTGATCAAATAGATCATCAATGTGTGGCAATGGGTACTTGTTCTTTATCGTAGTTTTGTTAAGCATGCAATAATCTATGCACAAACACAAAGTACCATCCTTCTTTTTCACAAAGATTACTAGTGCTCCCCAAGGTGATACACTTCGTCTTATCAACCCTTTAAACAACAATTCATCTTGTTGTGCCTTAAGCTCCATTAGTTCAATTGTCTTCATTCTATAAGGTACCTTGGAAATAGGTTCGGATCCTAGAACTATATCAATAGAGAAGTCAAATATTCTTTTTGGTGGTAGTCCAAGTAACTCATCGAGAAACACATCTCCAAACTTCCACAGTATAGGATATCTCTCCATATCTAACATTCTAATTTCCTTTATTTCACCATCTTCCATCTATTGGAAGCTCTATGATCCAAGGTTATCAAGATTCTCTTGAGAATTAGATCCCTTATAATCTTCAAGCTTTTCCATCTTGACTGCAAAGAGCTTGCATCCTTTCTTCTTAGCCCTTAACAATTTCATTGCAGAGATTTGACATATCTTGACCTCTTTAGGTATCCATTGTAACATCACTTGGTTACCAAGATCATCTAAGCAGTCTACTATTTTGGCATGGTAATCTACCTTGGATCTATGTCTCCATAACTAGTTCATACCTAGGATAACATCATAGGATCCTAGACGTGTGACATATAGGTTCACCTCTATAGAAAAACAAGGTAGCTCTCTCCTAGCTTTGAACAAACATTGTTCCATCGCTGCTCTTGTTTGGTTTGCATATTCTACATCCCAAGATTTTCCATGTAACCAACTTTCCTAGATATTTTCTTAGCTACTCTAGGTGAAATATAATTTTTAGTTGCTCCAGTATCGATAAGTACATAAATGGGTAAGCCAAACATAATACCTAGAGTCTCTATTGGAGTCAATTGATACTCTTCCTAGTGATCTTCCATAGCAGCATGAATCTTTTGTTGGAACATCACTTGCTGGATAGGAAGTTGATTACCATAAGATCATGACCCAAAAGACCTTTTGGGACATTGATTAGCATAGTGGTCTCCTCCACATGTAAAACATCTAGTAGTCAATCCTTTCTTCCTTGCGGCTTCTCTAGATTTATTAGCATTTCCACCAGTATTATTGGTATTCCCACCACTGGAACTATTCCTTTTATGTTCCCTTCTTAATTCTTTTCCACTATTACAAGATCCTTTTTCTACTTGTTTCTGTAGATTTTGCACAACTTCCACCTTATTTGGAGTTGGTTTGTCTTGAACTTCTGTCGTCTTCTTATGGTTTTTTTTCCTAGCAGATGGAGATAGCTTTGATTTTTTTCTCTTGGTTAGCCGCTTTCTCATACACAAGATCCATAAGAGTTGAACTATGAACATCTACCTCTCCCTCGATCTGGCTATTAAGCCCCATGATGAACTTTCTTATGTGAAAGTGTTCATCCTTTTGATACATAGGAACATAACCAGATAGGTAAACTTCTCCCAATACTAATTAACCGTAATCTCACCTTGTCTTAGATTTTGAAAATCTGTGATTTTCTAGTCAAAATAGAGTTGGGACAATCATCTTTTATGAAAAATTTCAACAAATTCATTCCATGTTAGTTTCAATGAGCTAAGATTGAGTTCCATCTTTTTATTCATCCACCAGTTAGAGGCTTCTCTACTAACTGGTATGCTCCCCATGGAGCTTTGGTGACCTCAAAATAATTTTGAATCTCAAAATATTTCTCCATTTGGACTAATCAAGCCTCAGCTTCATCTCCATTGGCACTAGCTTCAAACTTGGGTGGGGTGTTTTTCTTCATATCTCTAGAGAGTTTAAAACCCATATGCTTCCTATTAGTTTCCTCAGATAGAGAAGGTGATTTCTCTCTCTCATGATCATGAGTTTGATCATGTTCGTGAGAAGAGTTTTCTCCCTCTTCCTCATTATTCAGAACTTCCTTCTCAACTCTATCCTTTACCCTTATTTCTTGCTCTAAGTTTCCCAACCTTGCTAAGATTTGATCCAATCTAGCTTCAACTCCTATTGTTCCTTTCCCAACTTCTTGACTTCCGCCAGGATTGGTTCGTGTTCTCACCATCTTCGCAAGAACGGATTATACCTAGAGTTTCATCCATATTAGTTTCAATCATGTTATCATTATCTTATGGAAAACATTTAATTGAGCATTCAATCACACATAAGGAATTCCACATAAGATTTAAGCACAAGCTTTTTGATAACCACATGATTTTATTATTTCTCAAGGATCTCAATATCTTTTTTATTACATGGAGTGACTACTTAGATAGTCAAGTGGAGAGTATCCCTCGGATTCACTCTTAGACAAGCAACTCAATGGGATATACCCTACATATTGAGATTGTTGCTCATCTCTCATTTGTTCATATCTATCCTAGAATGGAAAGTAACCTTTGGATTTGTCATCTGATACATCTAGTTGTAGTGAACATAACCCTTTGATTCATTACTCAAGGAAATTACAATTACTTCCGCCATTGGAAGAACTCTAGGGTCTCTAAAGATAAATGTCAGACTGAAACTTCCTTCTGAGGGAATATCCTTGGAAAGTGATAAAGATTAAAACTTCTTTGGTGAGACAAAAGGTAAATAGTTGTATTGAGCCTTCATCTTCATCTTTCTCTTTACATTGATGTACTAATTTGAGAAAGTGTGTGACTAAAGGTTTTAGTGTCATTTAACCAGACGACATTGCCATAGTCGGTACCCTTAATTGTTCAAACAATGTCCTCTCTTTCCTTCTTAGCCTTTAGGTAGTGCTCATTCCCGATTACTGATTGTCTTGTAGTTAACCTAAGGTGCATCGTCCTGGCACAAGAATTTCCAAGCATTAGATAACATTGGATAGAAAGTATGATGAGCCCATAGGTTCTAGAGCTAAACCTGGTAGCTTTGATACCACATGTTGCAGCCAACTTCCCTATCTCTTTGGTGTGGTTTAACTCATTGAAATAGTCTTCTATTTGTAGACTACACACAAGCAAGGTCTACTTGGTCATAGCTTATTTCATTGCCAACGAAAGATGAATCAACTCCCCTTTTATAGCGTTCCAATCTTGCTTTGACTTGGCACATTTCATATTGTTTGCTATTCCATTTTAATATGCATTCAAAAAAACTTTATGAAGTAGGTTCATATATTTCCATCGTTTTATACATTGGATAAAAGCATTCTAAGTTTGCATAATTCGCTACTATAAAGATAGTGATGCATTTCAATAGTATCAACTATGGTTTATTTCCCATCTAACGGTCTTAATGTTTACACATTACTTGCATATGGTTTGTCCTTTAATGTTTTGCATAACATATGTATTAATTGGCCCATAATACTTTGTATAGCAGATATACAAATCAACCTCTATATATATATATATATATATATATCATCGAATAGCCTTAACACTATCACATATATATATATATATTCCATGAGAATCAAACACATATACATTTGATATACGCAAATGAATAAGATCAAATTAGCATTCATATAATAATAATATCAATTGCACACACACACACACACATATATATATATATTTTCCTCTATGTACATGTATACGTACGTATACATATGTTGATACATCGGTATGGATATTTCTATTTGGCAAACATATTTATGCATCGACACATGTATATATATGGATATATACATACACACACACACATTCGATTGCACAATCAAGTACATACACAATTACTATCTTATTGATAGGAGATATATGTGTGATGTATATATATATACATGTTATTTTGTTTGTTTGATAGCTCTATGCTCATAAGCAACCCGTTCATAAGCGTGGATAGATACATCTACCTATGTACTTTCATGTACGTGTTCCTCCATGCGTATGGTCTATCATTTGACATGCATATACATACATTCCATGTGTGTTCCCCTCATCAATTAAAGCATAGTAATATAAGGAAGAACTCATTTAAGCTCTAAACATATAAACATTATCCAAGCATGCATTCAACAGTAATCATGACCCTTACTAATGCAAACACTTCATACTAAGGATGACTTACCAATTCCCAACATAATAACTTGACTCAACCATTCTACTGTGAGTGTGTATAAGCTAAGTTAGGTTACGTTATTGAATACTTGACCAAGTTCTTCTCCTGAGTGATACTTCCCCTCGCACCTGGAGGATTGAACATATACTTGCATCCAACTAACACATTCCCATGGTAGTCAGTTGTTTAGCAAAATATGTTTTCACATAATATTTCTCCATAGTTAGAATATCCAATTGAATAACCATCCATTTTCTCATATATGCATTCCATCACATAACATTAAATGAAAGAAAATTCATTCATAATTCATTGATAACAAAGTGCAAGCACATATATTCTCAATCATAATTCAAAGTACATTCACACATGTAATATTTACCCTAGCACAATAATAGTAAATAGGTAATTACACAATTGGGGTGTAACATCATTTCACACATTTTAAACCCATGCCTGCTCATGTTTTAAACATATGCCCTTTTATTTGGGTTGGCATTTCATAGGCGGCACCAGTGGCCAAATATGCAACGGGCCCTTTAGATTGGAGGTTACATGCCTAATTCATGGTGTTGCCCTTGAGACACCAATTTTGCGCTTGGGACATCGATTTTGGATGAGCATCAAATTTCATGAGGAAGGTTGAGTTACTATTCATTGAAAAATTAGGTAAATCATTGAGGTCAATGCACCTACTAAGGCTTATGTCAACAAAAGGGGGTACAACCCATCTTCTTTTTTAGCCCTTGGTCACATGGGGTTTTTAGCCCGGCTAGTTCTTTCTAGCCCAAGGGGGCTTCAATTTCTTTCTATTTTTCTCTCTAAATCCTCTCTAAAATATTTGTTTCCAAAAGTTTGTTAGAATGAAATTTTGTGTGAATTTGCAATAGGCTAAAAACTTAAAAGCACTATAACTTTTAAACAATAGCTCAAAATTGAGTCCCATTTTTTTTAAAAGTGCTTATTTTTTATGCTCTATCAAATGGTGGTGATTTCACACTAAGTTGTAAAGTGCCTTTTTTCACCTCCATTTTTTGTAATCAAATATATGCACTAAAATAAAGTGCCAAAACAAAGGGGGAAAACAAAAATAAATAAAAAGGGGGGGTGTCAAAGAGTTGTGCTTAAAAGCACTCTAAATTTCTTTCAAGATTCTAAAAGTTGCAAATCACAACTAAGCATGGAGCCAAATCAACAAATTAGTCCTCGCATGCCCTTTAACTATCATGAATGGAAGATGCAAGTTCAACTTTCACCCAAAAATAAAGGGTTGTTTAGAGTAACTATGGGCAATGAAAAGGAGCCAAACGCAGTTAAAGATAAAGAGAACCGATTCAACAAATGTGATCAAGCTTTTGGTTTTGTATGTTTATGTCTCTCTCTAGAACTCATATTCATGTGGAGACCTTAAAAACCCCACAAGAAGTATGGAAAACTCTTGAGAAACTCTTTGGAAAAATGGATGAAATCAAGGCTCATAAATTAGAAAATGAATTAATAAGTCTAAGTACAAATGATTTCAAAACATTACAAGAGTATTTCACAGTTCAAATCACTTCTCTTACAACTAAAAGAATGTGGGATAGAGAAGAAAGATGATCAACTCTATCTAAATCGGGCCCTCAATATTCAGTTTTTGTGTCAACCTTTTACTCCACAAAGAGGGCCTTCGGTGCAACATGGTCGATGCCTAAAATTGATTATTTTATTATTGATCTAACTAGGGAGCAAGACAAACTCATGCAAATGGGCAGCATAGTTTCCTATAAGTCACAAGCAATAATTGTTGGAAGTGGAAGAATTGAGGTGACAAACAAAGGTGATAAAAGCAAGGATAAAGAAATACAAGGAATGTCAAAATCACAAAATAGAAAAATAAGAAAAACTATGTGAAATGTCCTTTTTTGGTAAAAAATTGGGACATATGTAGAACTTGATTGTATGAAGAAAAAATCGACCTCACTCAAATTTTGAGGAGAATAACATTGTTATCTCTGAATGTTCATCATCAGCATACACCTACAAAAAACTATAAGAGAAATCAAAGGGGTATTACAGTTTCCACAATTCACAAAACTAGTGCATGGCTTCTTGATTCAACAGCTTCTCATCATATGGCTTAAATCACCATATTTGTTCACATCTTTACATCTAGAAGACATAGTAGAAATATTGACAGCAGACAACATGTCTTTACATGTATGTGGACAAGGAACAGTTGATATTGGTAATGGATACTTCACCAAAGTTCTTTATGTTCCAACATTGACTAAAAATATTCTCTCGGTCTACCAGATAACAAATAGCAACACAGGGAAGACAATTGAATTTCGACCAAAGATAGTTGTGATAAAGGACTTACTAAGCAGGGCTTTATACTTTTTCAGATTTTGCACTTGATGATTGTACTTCAGAGATACCTACACCAACATCCAGTATAGATAGTTACTCTCCTCCATCTTCACCTATTGATTCTCAATAGTCTATTGAGGATATCAATAGTCATCTATGATTGTAACAAAAATACTTGCACACAAAGAACCTAATTCACCATTATCAAAGAGATTGATAAAAGAGTTGATTAAAATGTACAACATGACCTTGCATATATAGGCAAGGAAGAGGCAATCCACCTATCATGTGGATTGACAAGTGCCCCATGATGTGGCACAAATAAGTAGATGAGTGTCCTATAGGTGTCAACCTTAGGATCACTTGGAATGTGCAAACTAATAACCTATTTGACCAAGTCATCAACCTTGGTGACAAGTGTTGAATGACTACAAAAGTGGCATTTTCAAGGTGAGATGGAAAGTCTTCCAACCTCAAAAGGCATGCACATGAGGTTTACCAAACAACTAGGTAACCTCTAGAGGCCTAAAAGGTTGCACATTCAATTAGACAAGATGTTGTCTAACCTCATCAACCTAAGTAAACTTAAGCTATAGTGAATGGATAAATTATTCACTCTAATAGAGATATTGAACACCTTGGCTTGATTAGCTCCAACTACATCTAGTGTTATACAAACCAAGTTATTGGTTCAATGGAGCACAACTTGGGGCTAACTATACCATATGAACCATAATAGATTGACCTGCTATAAATTAGAGCTTGATTGTCTACAAGAAAATGTGTTCCGTGTTCAAGAAAGTTTTTAATAAGGCATTTTCATCTTTATTTTCCGTACGTGGATCTAGAGATGTATTTTTCCCTAGACAATAAACAATTAAACTAATGTCCAACTTTGAATACTTATATAGAAGAGATCCATCTCAAATTGATATGTATTAATACATGTCAATAACTTAAAATCTTTCATTTTAAATATTCTTCATTTAACCTTAAACCATCAAAACATCATATACATATCCTTTAGATGGTGTGACTTCTTCCTACTTGGTTGATAAAATGATATCACTTCAAAAATCCCCTCACATATTGAGTGAAATAACAATTCTTTGTATTTCTTTTGAAGAATTAAATTGTTATTTTAGTTTTGAATCTTCATGATGGTTTGCAAGTGAAAATTGTGTAGAGAGAGCTCTTGTTGAAGATATCTTCAAAGTTTCCACACAAAAGGAGGAAGGTCCTATAAATCTTTGAACAATCCTATTCCATTTTTTAACAGATGTTTACCCTTGAAGTAGTGTAGCAAAGCTAGAGGACAATCATCATGTTGAATGTGTATATTCCACCAACCATAGGAGGAAGGGAAGTTGAGGTAATGCCTAAGGGAATGGTCACACCAAATGAGATGTTGTGAGATACTTTGACAAGGATTCCATGTATTGTTGAAAGGAGCTAAACCATGGATCTTGAAGGGAGGTGCCGCCAACACTTTCCCCTTCTAGTGAACATTGAGTTAGGGGCGTCCAATCCTAGCTTTTTGGATGTTATATTGTACCATGAGTTTCCACAAACCATTCTCATCCAAAAATCTAATTATGCATTTAGCAATAAGATAGGAACCCTAAGAGTGGGATCAATGAATCCAAGATCACCTTTGTCTTCGGGGTGAATGCAATGCAACCACAAGGTGGTAGGCATTCCTTGTTTATTTCCCCACTTGACCCATGCAATAAGTTTCTAATTAACTTAGCCAACCAATTGTAAGCATTCTTCGAGGTGACCCCATAAGAGGAGATACAAATGTGATTGGCTATCATAATCTTGTTATTCACTTCAATGCAACACACCATTGAGAGGAATAGATTACTTCAATGCATGAGTTTATCTTTGAATATCTTGAGGAATCATTTTCACATGTCAACTACAATGACTAATAGCCCAAAGGGAATGCCAAAATAGTAGGTGATAGTGCCATGTCAAATCAACTTCCATTCAAGGGGGAATAAACAAAAGGGAGTTATCAAGTTGGATCACAAAGAATTTAGTTTTATGCATATAGAGCTTTGAGCAAGAAACTAAACAAAAGAGATATATGATATCTATAGTGTTAGCCAATTGAACAACTATGTTTTGAATGAAATGAATATTGTCATCAACAATGGGAGAATTGAGGGTATAAGACCACAAAGGGAAAAAGATGTACTTTTTATGAGTTAATTGGAATGTCCATGTTCAAGGATCTATTTCAAGGTATCAATAACTAAAATATAAAGGAAGAGGGCAATGGGGCAACCTTGTCTTTAGACTTTTACAAGGAGAAATGATGGCAAAGGGAGCTATTGACCACCAACTTGGCATTGCACTAGAAAACATCTTGATATGAGCAATTATCTTGGATCCAAACCTCATCCATGTTAGCATTCTACAAATAAAGGACCTTCTTATCTAATCGAGAGCTTCATCAAAGTTAAGTCAGGGAACGTGTTGGGTAGTTTGTTAAGCTCATTCAATAGTCTCCCAAACAAGCACCAAGTTATCCAAAATAAATCTTCCCCGATTTATTCCAAGAAAGAATTTCTTGACAAGATTTGATGGTTTAGTAAAGACTTCTTACCATGTATATTCATTTTTCCCAACTATGATAAGATTGAGTGTGTTTGTAATGGTGGCGTTCCAATTCCAATCCCTTTTATTTCAGTTGTAATTGGTTGGATATTTAAGCTGTAAGTTGACATATTTGTGGTACGAATGGTCTCTAAAACCAACAATAGTTTCTATGATATTGGCGTGGTACTGCAATTAGGGTCAGACAATAGTTATCTCAATTTGTTCCAATTCAGAACACAGTTTGTTATACAATTTCATGCTTCCCCGTTTCTCGGTTTATTTTTCCATCTAGTTATGGGAGTTTTAATTGAATATTTATTCTATCCTGTCCTATTAGAAACTTACCACCCTAATATTTTTTAAATTTTAATTTTTTCTTTTGTTATCTTTATGTGTTTATGATGGTGTTTATGTTTGAATGAAGCTGGTCGCACATGGTTTTTAACATAAGCTTGAAAGCCCCGCCCAAGTTCAATTAAGAAACTTAGTGGCACAGGCAAACTCTCCCGGAAAATTCCCCCCATGTCGCCAAAATTTAACTTTGTGGCACTATATTTTCCTCCTCTCGGTAGCGACCCAATTTGAACAACCTCCTGGAGAGCACCCTAAGATTCAAAGCTTTTTGTGCTTTACATAGAGCATTAGGAACAAATTGAATGATAAATGAATGACTTTCTGAAAGAGTTGCTTTTCAGTAATTGAAAGTTAAAATTGGTCACTACAAACATATTGAAAAGGATCGTTATGTTGATTGTGATGGAGAAGAAGAAAATCAACTTTAATATATAATTCAGAAATCAATTGCCATCAAACAAATTGGTAAGAAAATTGTGGGAAACAGCCGCTTTAAGGAGATTATTAATGGTGCATGGAATCCCACAGCATAAACCTGCCATCTTGTAAATAACTTAAAAATATTTAACATTGATAGATAAAAACCATAAGCTAGAGCGCACATAAAAGGCTTAGGAATAAAAATGCTTATCTGTTGGAATTTGAACCTTGGTGGGTTGTCTAGCAGCTAAGGCAGCTAAAGTTTTCAAAAATGTTTGTTTAAAAAATAAAAGACCAAGTTGAAGTTGCAAACTGTGTAATTCAAACAACAGTAAAACATTATGAATTGAGATGCTATAACCCTTAACTTTACTAAAAAGTTTCACGTTCTGAAATAATTTAAAACACTGATACTTTGAAACATTTTATTTAAAAATGGACTCAAGTTTACATTTTTCTATGATTGGAAGAATGCTTCCAGTGTTTTAATTTAGAATTATGAATACGACAAGAAAGGCTGAAAGCCAACAACTTATGCTCCTTGCCATGGCAGCAGATGACCCAGAAGGAGATTGTACCGGACTTGGGGATGGACTTGGCTGTGGAACATTAGAGGGTCCACTAGAGAGGCTCTCTTTGTTGCATACATAATTACAATCACTGGGATGTACCACTCTGTACACCCCATTGCTGGCTAGCACATATACATCCTTCCTGGTGTCCTCTCCAAATGAAAATATAAAATTCAAAGTGGGATATATAGATTGGGCTGCATACAAACATGGAATTGGGGATTTAGCAGAGCAGCTGAAATTGACTGCTGTACTGCTAAAGTTGCCACTGCCAATCGGATTTTCTATACCAGCCCACATATTTGCAGCATACAGATCAGCATATAAATACCTGCAATTTCACAAAATTGAAGATGAAAAAATGGACTTACTATTATCATTTAAGAAAGTGTAAGCACCGAAGGAAAGGACACTGATATCCACAATGGAAGAATTAATTATTGCTCCCTACACATTGTCTTCTTCAGAATAACATCATAAGGTGTTAGTTTCTGGATTCTTTGGCATGATAGTTTTTAGTTCTAAAGTTTCAAGTGAGAGTCTTGACCTTCACCCATTATTGGAGATAAAATCGATCTGTTGAATCAACTACCAGGAGTATATATGTTTCCTAAAATGTGAAAATTTAAGAAAAATTGTAGTGTCATCTTTTTCAAGTATATTGATAGTAAAAAGCAATGTAGTTACATACCTTCCATATAAGCATGGATCTTGGTTGGATCTAGAAAGATAGCCACCGGTTATAGAGGCAGATCCTTCCTGCCGATTGACATCATTGCGAGAATAACTCATTACTGGAAAAATAGGTTCTATAGAATTTACACTTGTGTTTCCTCCTGGGGATGATGGAGGAGTGTAGAGATTAAATCCATCATAGACACGCCAACCATAGTTGCCACCTTTTGTTACCAAATCCACCTCCTCATAGACTTCCTGCAAATTAATGTCATACAATGTTAGAAGCATAGACATTAAGGTCCTGAGATTTCCCCTTTTTATTGACATCCACTCACTCATCCTAAAAGAAATATGTAATCATCTAATGCATATGGATTAACCAGGCCAATCTAAATTTTCATTTAACTTTTATGAATATTTCTGAATAATTTTAAAACAGGTTCTTTAAAATAATCTTATTGAGCCCTTCATCAAGATCATTGCACATCCCCTAAATCTTACTACTTAAAACTCAAGTTATCCTATGACCCTCTCTTTGCAGTAATTTATTAATATATAAGTTCTGAAAGGCAAAAGATGATCAAACAAAGAATGTTTGGGCAATCGCACTGTAAATATAGCAGGTTGTGTTTCTCCATGCATGTCCAGGAATCTCTCCAGGGTGTGAGGATACATTCCTATTCCCAAAAACCATACTAGGCTATGAAAACCTTGCTCACAAAATAACTAGGCTATGAAAATTTTGCCCATAACATTCCCCAGAATTTGAAATTGTGGATAACAACCAATTGGCAGGTCTACTTGCTGGCTTCATTTTTATTTTCCCCTAAATAAACATTAAACCAAGTTTTCTCCCATGCTTCCCCATTTACCCACTTCCTATAGATGTATGCAAATTTCCAGCCTGAAAGGTAAATCTATGTGTTCTCATCTCATGGGTTTTCTTGTATCCATTGTTTGGTTCAGTTTTTCAGTTATGTATCCTTCTTATAGTAAGCTTACACAATTAGTTTGTTCTTCTGTTCATCGACAAATCCATATAAAATAAGAACCAAAAACATTTTGGTCCTACAATTTTGTATGATGCAGATATGCTTCTGTGACAAGTAGGGCAATGGTAGCTTCCTGAGACAGAATCTTGAAATTTCTTTTAACAGAGTTTGAAAGGTATTTGAAAACTTCATATGAAAATTAGGTTTATGTAACCTTGAGGGTATTGTCTGCATTTATGGCACCCATATTTTCTTCAATCAAGGCATTTAGCAATGTTCTAGGACCATCACGATGCTCTCATATCTGTCTCTTGCCCATTACTTGATTAGTGTTTTACCGTGATGTTGTTCATGCTATTTTCATTCGCCTAGTATGAACAATTCAATATTGCATTCTGGAGCCAGCTACTGATATTTTTCCACACTATAGAACTAGCTTTTTATGCATTATTTACTTGAATTTCTTGGTTAGCTAACAGTTGAGTGGTTGCATTTAATTTTCTCCACAGGAAATATTGCAAACCTTGAGTTGAGATGACTAGCATGATATTCAATTTTAATCTCTGATTGATAGCATTTATTAACTGCTAATGTTGTATTAAGAGTTAAAGTCATTAATTTTAAATCAAAAATCCAATTCTTTACAATAACACAAGCTGTCAAATAAACATTTAAGAGAATTTTCACTATAGATCGTTTTCAGTAGAGTCCTATATATTCCCTGAATTGGAATTAGCATACACAAATGTGGAAATCATAAAGACAATGGAAGGAAAAGATAAATTTACAACACCTGACCAACGTCTGCACAAAAAAAGTATGTTGGATTCAATGAATCAAAGCTGCAACGCCAAGGATTTCTGAGACCTAAGGCCCAAATCTCTGGCTGCCAGTTATCATCTTGAACATATGGGTTGTCAGAAGGAATAGAATAATTCCCCCAAAGGTTACTCGCATCTATTTTTTCTGCACCTTTAAGTTCAAAGAATCAAAAACAAAATAGATGAAATTAGGTACACCCATTCATTAGACTTTAATAGAAAAATGTTCACTCAACATTGTATGTGGAGATCAATCTCTCTTTTAGTATCAATTTCATTTTTAATTTCATGCCTTAAGCAGGAAAAAGTGTAAAAAGTTTCCATTAAAAATACCCTTTACACATTTCACAATTTTCCAATTTCTAAGCAATTTCTTTTTTCGGAAAGCAATATTAGGGCCAGCATGCACTAGTTAAGAGTCAAGACTGCAAATCAAGCAGAATAATTCATAACTTGCATATGTAAGCACTTGCACATCACATACACACATACATAAGGTGCAATAGTTTCAATATTCAAACATGAATGAACACAAAAAACCTTAATAGAAGTTGCCATAAAAGGTAAAAATGTCCTAAAATTTACTTGACATATTCAAAACCATTACTAATGCATAAAGTAGTGCTTATGAAAACAGGTATAATTTTTTTGTCAACATATCATGGATACTGAGGTGCCCAACAACAAATTTTTATATCTTGTATTGAATAACTAAAGATGAGATTAATCTCTAATCTATGGGAATCACCAATTGCATCACCGATAATGACAATTATTGCATTGACATGACATGCCAAAGAATTTTCAAGTACTTCTACTCACATGTTTTTGATTAGGTATGCAGGGTTTTGAAAGGGCCTAGAACCTTGTACAAAGAGAAGGATAGAGCATGAAGCACAACCAAACACCAAAGAACAACCAAGCGGAGCAGCTAAGAGACTACACAAGAGAAAGCATTACAAATCCTGAAAAAACCAACCAACCAACCCAAAGTCAAGGTGGTTTAAAAAATTGTTTCAAATATTTTTGTTTTATCTCAATACAAGGATCCTTCTCCCCAAATCTTTTTTTCTTGGGACAAGCAGATATCACAAGACCACTGGTAGATCCATCTTCTAACCCCAAAGCTCTAAAAGAGGTGTCCATCCTCAAATAGTCTATATGGGATTTCCCTTTCTTCTCTTCTTTCTAAATCTCCTCAAAGTAATGGGTTCCTCCACAAAAGCTAGCATTTTTTCCTTTTTCTTCCAAACAAAATGTTGTTTCTTATTTCTCAAGCAAGTACTGGAGGCATGGCCCACTTTACCACAAGAATGACAAATAACTGAGAGTCTTCATATTCAATCTGCTACACCCAGTCTTCATATTCAATCTGCTACACCAAATCTCCAAATTTTGAAGATAAGGTAATCTGAGTGGTGTGCACTTGGTTATTCTCCACAAACACACAAAATCTAGTGAATAACAAACACTTGATGAATTTGGTGATATTATCAGTAGCACAATATTTCCCAAAAGAATTGGCAATAATCATAAAAATCTATTCATTCCAATACTCCAAAGGCAGCCCTAGAAAGCGAATCCAAATAGGAAACTTGAAAGTATCTTTCATTGGGTTGAAACCAAGAGACCAATTTTGAAGACAAAGGCCATTCATACCGAGAAACTAGGGGCCATCTAGAAGGATCCTAGAGCAATCCTCCAGATAGGAGAAAGAAAAAATAAAAAAACATTCAACATAGCAGTTACCTCAACCTAGGATCTGAGTTTCCAGACCCAAAGAATCCATCTTCTGACAATATCAAGATTGGGACAATTGCCACAAAATCTCCCAACAAGTGAGCTCCTAAGCCAATCTGACAACTCAGTAAGGAGAGAATCAAGAATATTGATTTGGAACTACCCATCCTCCTTAACCTAAGAGGAACTCCCATCAATCACATCACAGTCATAACCTAACTGCAAGTTAGGTGCACCACACACCTCCTTCACAGCAAAAGGTGAGGAGCCAATAGCCAAAGAAGCACCAATAATCCCAACCATCACATCATAGTCCGGACTAGAAACATCAACCACAGGTGCACCAAAACTCTTAGCCATTGAAGCACGACAAACATCCAACTCATTGAGTTCCTCTGAAACCCTAGGGGACAGAACAAGAACAACAATAGGACATGAAGAAACAATACCATCCTTAACAAACTCAAACTAAAGTCCCATTTCTTCCTAAGAAGAAGACATGGGCAACGATAGAACCACATTTTTGTGGGCAGACTTGGAGGACAAACCCAAAGAAGAGAGGAGAAACCATTTACGCTGTTCTCCATCAATGTTCACCACAAACTCCCCAACAAGCACATCTATACTGTTAGTGTTTGTAGCTGAGGGAGATATTCTCTCCTAAGTAAAGATAATTAATCTCCAAGGTAGGTTGGCCTTGTGTCACAAATTATATTTTATATTTTTCTATTTTATTGGAGGCCAACCTAGATGAAATGTCACCTTACTTTGTATATATACTGTTGGGTGAAAATTATGTAATCAGCTTTTCGATAGATTACACAACTTGGACTTCAGCCACAGCTATGTGAGATATGAATCTCTCCTCTCGGAAAGGGGAGGCGCCCTTCTTACTGCTAACAGAAGCGATAGTAAAACAAACAAGTAATTACACAATGTACACAAAACTCACGAAGTGGGGGGGGGGGTTGTGTTACATTCATCCTTCTCTCTTTTTTCAGAGAAGATGTTTACAATGCTTCACTGTTGGAAGTTCACAATTCTTAATAACTTAAACGAACAACTAGCAGTAATACCAATACCTCTATCTCGTCAAAGCGAAGCGTAGAGATCCCAGAAGTAATTAACAATAGACAAATAAAGTAAAAGGGAAAGCTCACGAAGGCACAAAGTCGTTCTGTAGCTTTATCAATGTTGGATCTGTGCAAAGTATATCGTTTGTCACGTTAGAAGCACAAAGTCTTCTTAGACGCAGCAATTCCTAGAACAGCATGAACAATTACAAGCACAAAGTCTTGTAGATCATCCAACCAAAGTATCAAAAAGCACGAACGATTACAAGCACAAAGTCTTGTAGATCATTCGACAAAAGTATCCAAGAGCATGAATAATTACAAGCACAAAGTCTTGTAGATTATCCAACCGAATGATAAACAAAAACACAAAATGCAAATCTAAATAATAAATGCAACACAAAGTTTACATAAATCACTTAGAGTCCTTTTGATTTCATCACCTAATTACCACCAATAAGATCAATTCACAAAAGTATCGAATCCAACGCAAAGTTTGGTTTGCAATCCTCTTCTTTATTGATCGAATTCGATTCACAAAGCATGAATGCAAAGTTTCACAAATTTGCTTCAAAAAGGCCAGCACTTCGTTGCAAAATACTAAAAGATAAATGTACAATGGAAATCCCTCACATTATATAGAAAGAGGGATGAGCAAAAATAGGAAACTGATTGAGAAAATTAAGGAAAGTTAGGTGAGCGATTTTATGAGATCTCACCTAACTTTGACCAAAGTCAAAGTGTAATTTGTTTTCAAAATATTACATCTTCGAGCTTGGTGTAATTACAATTTACAAAAAAGACATTCGAAAATGTCGAGAAATATTTAGAAGATGCATAAAGGGATGCACCAGAAATGTCTAACACTGGAGAATAGGAGGTTGCTTCATGTTTCTTTGCCTTGGGCACAGAAGTCTTCAAATTTCCTCCTAGCCTCCTACACGAACTTCTCATCTGGACCAACGGTGTAATCCACAATGGTGTGAATTCTCGTGATCGATCTCATGGCAGATGAGTGAACCTTCTTGCACCTATCAAGATGCGTTTTCAGGTTATCCAATGTGAGCCTTGAATCACAAATGATGTTCAGTGAAGCTTCTGAGAAGTCTGAACTATCAATCAATTTCATGATGGCTTCCTTGAAGATCTGGGATATTTTGTGGCCGGAAGGAAGATACGATTTTCCTCAAGAAGTTGACCAGGCAACTCTTTGATACCTTTTTCAAACATAGCGCGATGTCCTTCGACATCTTCCTGTACTTGGTGGAGATCTTCCGTAAGAGATTGAATTACTTGAATTCGGTGTTTCAATGATTCTCTTACCTCAACGAACTTTTCTTTGTCAGGAATTACCCCAACCTCCACCAATTTACTGAGCTTTACCTGTTTCATTTCCGACCATGATAACAGGCATTTTTCCATGTCTCATTCCTGGGAAAGTACACTTTTTTCTTTATCGCTCTCCGTGGAGAGCTTGGCCAACAAGGTAGTTTTCTCCGCAGCCATTATAATCTGAGATCCGTTCAATGATCTCTCAACAAAATCATACAACACTCCGCTTTGGAGGCTTAACTTCTCAGATTCTTGATATGAGTCTTCAATACTTACCACTGGCGGTTGTTCATTACTTGGAGAACCTGCAAGTCTCTTTACAACAAGGCATAATGCCCTCCTGCTTGTACATATTGCAGCTTGCTCTACTTTATTCGCCTTTCCAGCCAAGATATCCAAAGTGACTTGCGCATCGGCTTTTGCACTTTCATTGGTAACCTTGCCAAGTTGGACTTTTGTCACCGTGTAGTCTTCCATATTGACATCACCTTCTTCACTTGGTGGTATGCCAATTTCTGCATACTTGTGGCTAGACTTATCAACGTTCAGCCTTGAGTATACCTTTGCCTTTTTCTTCCCTTTAGTTTTTGGAAGGACTATCTCTTCGAGGTCGAGCTCCTCCGGAGAAATCATTTGCTTTTTGCGCTTCGACACTTGAGATATTAGCCAAGGGGGAAGGAAGGAAGTGTTAGCTTCTGGATTCACTATCAATTCAGTTGCCATTACTACTTCTAAGGTTATTGTCACGTCTGACGTTACCATAGGTATCGTGACAATCGGAGAAGTGTCTGTCATCATCGCTCCTATAGTTGACACATTGAGCTGATCACCCATTGACTCATTCATGAAAGGATTGAATTCATTTTCAGAAGTGATATCATACGTTGGCGAAGACAGGCTAGGAATGGACGATGGAGGGCTTGACAGTATATCAACCGTATGAATGCTTGTCACTGAGGGAGTATCAAGCTGGGTTGATGTTGTAGGGATAGTGGATATCTCGGTTGCAGGAATGCATGTGGTAGGAATAGGCGATGAGGGAACAAGAGGTGGAGGAGTTCTTGAATTTGGAGGGGTATGAGGAACATTGGAAGTCATAGGCGATGACGTTCTGGGAATTTCCTCAACTACATTCTCAGGAGAAGTAATTCTTTCTTGATCATGCCCGGGTTCCTGTTGATCACCCTCTTGTCTCTCTGATTCTGGTTCACCTTCAAAATCACCTTCAGATCCTTCTTCAGAATCTTCTTCAGACTCTTGCACGCTTTCAGAAACCTCTTCTGCATCGGAGTCTGCTTCTGTTGAATCTTCATCTTCAGCGGATTGATCACTTGAAGTTTCTTCTTCATGGGAATGTACTTCCTCTAGAATAGACTTTTTACCTTTAGAGCGAGATGGATTAGCTTCCGTGATTTCTGTCTCTGGGATGGGCTGGGTATCTTTCTTGCCAACTGTGAACTTGATCCTAGGACCTCTTCGTGAAGAAGTGGAAACGACCGCTGATTTATTTTTGTTGCAGAGTTCTTGCCATTGGCGAGCTTCTGCTTCGGATTCCTCTCCTTCTGAGTCTGTTATGAAACTTTTCATTTCATAACCATGTTTATGTAACCATTCTACAGTGTTGGCTAGGATTGGCCTCAACCTCTCTCTTATGCTGGTAACTTCTTTCCTAGACCACTGAATTGCAAGCAACGGCCTTTTAGCAATTTCTTGCTCATCATAGACAGCATTCATGATATCACCCGGATCTGCAAAATCCTCTGGTAGGTCAGCAATATCAAGATCTCCGATCTGTTGAACAGTCAACCTGCAATAGTCCATTTTGCGAATGGCTTCTTGATCTCTGCAATCAGCCCAGATGTCTTCAAAATGGTACCTGTGATGATGACCCTTTTGCAACCTTTTTCTGACATCTTGGTAATCGAAATCAAACCTATACCTGTAGGTCTTGATTGTCATGATCTGCATTTCAGCATAAATAGACTTAGCCTTTTGTGCAGTTTGGATAGTGTATTGGCCAATGGTCAGTGGGAACTTAAACCCACGCTTGTGGTTGCTTCTTCGTTCCTTTTGTACCGACATCAACTGTCTGCATGTCTCCATGAGAACCCACTTATCCGAAGGATAACGTGGTAGCATGTAGGGACAACCAGTGTAGCATCCTACTCTCAAGTAAGTAAACATTGGGAATTAAAGAAACAGGCATCCAACTTTACTTACCACCTTATAAGCCTCATCAGATACTCTCCTTCTTTCAAGAGCTGGATCAAAATTGAAAAGCAACGGTGCAAAGAAAGCATCTGTGACACGCCTGAAGTGATGAAAGCTTTCCTTCAGCTCCAATTGATAGAAAAATCTGTACACAGGTACCAACATCCGATTCCCTTTTGTAGATAGACCTGGGAGTTGTCTCATTACAGCCGCCGCGTACACCAGGTAAGAAGTCGTATAGAACTTCAATGTAGAAGGAGCATTGATCAACTGCTCGTGTATTTCATCACTGATTTGTTTGCCCTAGTCAATATGCACCTTCTGTCTTCTTATGATCTTGATGTATTCATACATCCAATCGTGAAAAGTGGATGATTCTGGCAAGCCTTTCACTCTGCTTAGAAATGTGATCATATCTTTGATGTCATCCTTGAAATCACTTCGCAGGAGTCCTTTCGGCCATCTGGAAACAGATGATCTAGGCTTCTTTAACCATTGAGTGTTTATTAAGTGTTTAGCTTTATTAGGATCAGCGTCAAAGATCTCTTGTGCTTTTGATATAGAAATATCAATGTATTTCTCCATATGAGGAACCTTGAAAACAATGTCAAAGAAATCAGGGTCGAGTCTCAGAATCTCATGCCCGGAAGAATCGATCACACTCCTACTTTCTCTGATGTAGTGAGACGCCACCTGAAGAACAAACTCTGTATTGTGTGCAGCTATAGGGAACATTGCCACCAGATGAAGGTTGTTGTGTACAATTGCTCTCATTGAATTAGGAAGAGGCTTCGTCTCTGTTTGCTTTGCGAAATCAACCAAGTCCTGATGACCAACCTCCGTGTCTTTTATCTCTTCCACCTTGGAGAGCACTACAGTCGGCGAATAGACACCTTGATATTTGTACTTCATTTTGCCTTTTGCTTTCGAAGAAGACGGAGGCTTGCTGGCAGTCATCAAAAACAACTGGAACTTTGATCACTCTGACTTGAAGATCTTTGAAAAGGAACTGCAATTCGTTGAGCTAGAACAAACATTAATCGTTAGGAAACATGGGAATGCGCGAAACGAGCAACGAGGATGGGAAAGCATGGAGCGGATGACAAGGCATGAAAAACGATTCACAAAAACGGAAGGAACAAGGCTCAGGAGTGCACTGGTAAAAAATGAAGCTCATCTGGAAAAGATTGTAGAAAATTGGAAAAAGTGTAAGGGCGCCAAAATTCAGCGCCCTTACATTTTGGAAAAGTCACTTTTGATGCAAGGGCGCTGAATTTTAGTGCCCTTGCATTTCTGAGAGTTAGATTTTATCTTAACATTTTCAACATGTCAAGGCGCTAAAATTTAGCGCTTCAGGATCTTTAACATATTTTGGGAAAACAGATGTAGGGAAGCACGAAAACGGCGCTCGGGGTTGGCACTTTCAGTTTTGATGGAATTACAATTCAAGCTCATCTCATCACAATTGTGTAAGTATTCAAGAGCTAAAGAAACTTTCTTTCAAAACAAGAGACCTCTTCAATGTGCTTGTGTTAAGATATGATTGCAAGGGCGACAAAGAAGGAAGTTACCATAAAAAGCGTTGGAGAGAAAAACACATTCAAAGAATGATGCGCATAGAGGAGATGGTAAATGAAACGTTAGGAAGAAGAAAGAAAGAATGCGCATTCAAAGCAAAATGTGAGGGTTCCATCGCGTGAGGTAAACAGAAAAACGTGAATGGAGAAAAACGCGCATGATGCACAAGCATTTCTTGAAGAAGAAGCATGAAAACGGCACTAAGAAACGAAAACGCGAATGGAGAAGAAGACTATGCGTGGGAGGACGGAAAAATGTTGAAAAGAATGAAGAGAAAACAAAAACGCATAGAAAAACTTAGAACATATACAAAAACGCATATGTTAATCCTAGAAATATAAAAAGACGAATGGAGAAAGGAGAAAGAGGAAACAACTTACCCAAAATAAAACGCGAAGATTGCTGAAGGAAGGATGTGAAATCCTCAAAAACGTTTTTGTAGTTTGAAAATCACTTCGCCCAGCAAGAAGAAAAGAAAGCAATAGATCATAACAATGAAAATGGCAAATTAAAACACCTTTAAGCAAAAGAGAAAATCGAAAACCTAACTCAAGTCGAGCAATAAATTTAGGCACGAAAAGTGGCACGATTGACGAAAAACACAAAATTCATGAAGAAACGTGCCAGGGCCAAGAAAAAGTTAAGTGGCGAGAAAAAGTGTAATGGCGCTAAAATTTAGCGCTATTACATTTTTTAGAAAAATCACTTCATGCAGAGGCGCTAAAATTTAGCGCCCCTAAACTTTTTGTACTTTGCCAAATTTTGGCTTCAGGGCAGGAGCACACTTTTTCAATGCCACTGCATTTTTCCCAATTCGCTAAGTACGAATAGTGAGACTTCGCGAAGGAGCTCGTTTCGAAGGTTTTCGGGAGGCAAACATGAGGGGATGCTCGAATTGACTATTCGAGGCTTATGGACGCATTTCGAGGTGGCTTGAAAATCACTTCGTTATGCGTACTTGAACTTCACGAATCCTAGGAAACAGACAAGTTTCGTAGGGGGGTTATCCGTGGAACGAGCGCTGCTAGATTCCGTGATAACAGCTAGCTCCTGCTGGGGATCTTCCTTCGGTTGTTCTTTGAAAAGAACGAAGGAAGAAGAATTCCAGAATTCAAGTGCCTTTATCCATCCATTGGGCTTAGAGTCAGGCGACAACGACGGCGGAAACAAAAACGTAAAGACTTGAAAGGACTTAAAAATAAAAAGTATTTACATACCAACGCCAACTTCTTTACTGTGTAAAGTGCTTGAGATGTTTCCCACTGTGAGGAAGGGAAAATGGCGTTCCGTCTCCATATGCTAACAAGAAACTGTTCTCACCATGCAACTGATGTATTTGGAAAGGTCCTGTCCATAGTGAGTCAAATTTCCCGTGCATACCCTTTGGTTCTCTTTGTTTGTCCCACAGGAGAACGAGATCACCAATTTGAAATTCTCGAGACTTAGCTTTTTTGTCAAACAGCTTCTTCACTTGGTCCTAGTGTTCCGCAATGCGGTCAGCCACTTGAACCCGATTCTCTTCCAATTCAGAGAGATACATGATGCGCTTATCAACAGAATTGTCAAACGTCTCATCCTCAATGGCCTTAGCCAGCTTGAGGGCTGGTAGTTCCAAGGTTATAGGAATCTCGGCATTCAACCCATACAAGAGTTGAAAAGGAGACATGCCGATTACTCGCTTCGAAGTTATTCTGTTTGCCCACAAAGCATCAAACAAAGCCTTGTGCCACAAACGTTGATTCTCGTCCACCAACTTGCGGATTATAGTCACTAGATTCTTGTTACTAGATTCTGCTTGACCATTACCCTACGGATAATAGTCAGAAGAATGTGATAACGTTATACCGTGTTCGAAACAAAACTCAGTGATCTCGCTTGATGAGAAGGCAGAAGCATTGTCAGTAACAATCTTGTTCGGCACACTGAACCTGGAAATAATACTTTCTTTTAAGAAACTACACACTAACTCTAAAGTAGCACGCTTGGTAGGTATCGCTTCCACCCATTTGGTGAAATAGTCCGTAGCAGTTAAAACGTAGATATGTCTAGCACTTGATGATGGATTAATTGCACCTATGAAATCAATGCCCCATTGCTGAAAAGGTTCATCAATCACAACAGGTTTTAATGGCAAAGATGCCAACCTGGGACAGCCGACAAACTGTTGGCACAATTCACACTTACGAACCCAAGAGTACGTGCCTTGAAAAAGCGTGGGCCAGTAATATTTCGCTCTCAAGATTTTGTGAGTGGTTACTAGCGCTGAGAAATGTCCACCACATGCCAAATCATGATAAGATTTCAGCAACTTTTGCTGCTGTTCTTTATCAACACATCTGAGAAATGTCCCGTCCATTGCACATTTATATAAGCTGTTGTCCCATAAGACAAAATTAGCTGATTTCAGCTTGACGTTTCTCTTTTCCTTCAAAGTCAAGTGATTGGGACATTCTCCATATGTCAGGAAGTGAGTGATGTTGGAATACCATTCGTCAGTGGTGCTAACAAATAGTACCATTGGAAGTGTACTGGGATCAACCTCCTCTTCATCTGAAACTTCTTCATCCTCTGAAGTTTCTTAATCCGGACTATTTTCTGCAATAAGTTGACAAAGGCCACGTCCACGTATCAACTTAGTGGGTTTAATTTCCAGATCATATTCCTGAATCTTGGCAATCCAATTGCCTCTTTTTGTTCCAAATTCCTGTTGTGTTAGGATAGACTTGATAGTCGAATCTGGGACGAGAACTTTCACATGACTGCTTAGAATGTAGAACCGGAAATGCTTGACGACTTTTACAACTGCAAAAGCGTGCTTCTCCATTTGAGAATATTTCAATTCATAATTCTTCAGGGGGCAGCTCATGAATGCAATGGGGGATTCAAAACCTTCATCATTTTCCTGTACCAAAATTGTTGATAGTGTATGCTCGGAAGCATAACTATACATAACAAAATCTTTGGTGTAGTTAGGGCAAACCAACACAGGCACATGAGCAATGGCCTCCTTGATGTCATCAAATGCTGCTTTGCCTTTTGCCGTCCAATGAAATGTGGCGTTACCCTTCATCATATTGACAATATGACGTGTCTTTTCAGCAAAGTCTAGGAGAAACCTCCTTAAGAAGTTTACTTTGCCGAAAAAGGAATGAACAACTTTCTTGCTTGATGGCAAAACGAGAGATTTGATTCCGTTGACTCTTTCCAAGTCAATCTTGATTCCTTCAGCAGATACAACGTGACCAAGAAGTTTACCTTCTGTCACCCCAAAAGTTGAGTTTTTGGGATTTAGGGAAATGCCGTGCTGACATCTCTCTAGAGTTTGCCTCAAGTGGTAGAAATGCTCATGACGTTGCTTAGAGAAAACCGTGAGATCGTCAAGATACACCACAATGAACTTGCCCATCACGTCGCGGAAAGCGAGATCCATAGCATGTTGGAATGTAGCGCCAACGTTGATCAAACCAAACGGCATCCTGCGATACACAAAGGTTCCCCATGGCATTGTGAAAGCGGTTTTGTGTTGATCGCTTGAATTAACTTCAATTTGATTATAACCGGAAAATCCGTCTAGCATGGAAAGCATCTCAAATCCAGTTACATTTTGTAGAACTTGATCCATCACTGGAAGTGGGTAATTGTCTTTGAGAGACAATTGATTTAGATTTCTGAAATCTACACAAATGCGGATTTCACCATTCTTCTTACGAACGGGGATGATATTGGCTATCCACGTTGAATGATGGATAGGGATTATTATCTGTGCATTCAGCATCTTTTGAACTTCTGCCAAAATCATTCTAGAGATCTTGGGATTGTACTGCCTCTGCTTTTGTTTGTAAGGCAAAGCTCCAACATTGAGAGGAATATCATGTTGCACTTCTTTGGGCCGAAATGATTTTAGATCGTCATATGAATATGCCAAGACATCAATATACTCCTGCAGTAGCTGAGCAAACTGTCTTCTTTCTTCGGCCGTGCAACATTTGCCAATGTTGACCATCTTAGGATTGGCTTCAGTTCCTAAATTTATCTGTTCTACTTCATTAGACGAGTCGGAATCTAAGAGTTGCTTCTTCACGTGGCGATCATGCTTGTCAAAAAGCTTTTCCAAGGATACCAATCCTTTGGGGATCTTATTCCCTTTGAGTTGCAAATATTCTTCACCCGTGACAGGATCTATATTGGACACGGATTCTCGAGGCGGAGAATCGCTGCCCCCAAAATATAACTCATCAAAATTCTCTGCTTTCTCAAGAAAGGCGATGATTTGATGATCGTCATTGAAAATCTGCCAGTTCTCTGAATTGCCAGGTACACTTGGGCGGAAAACCAACTCTATGGTGTAGGTAGAACCTTGAAAGTCTTTGTGTGGCACCAAGAGCATGGCAAAGATTGCAAGGGAATCAGCTCTAGTATTGTATTCTCTGGGAACCACAGAGATATCAAAAGCTTCGAATTCCTCAACGGAATCCCATACTAGATTACGATAATGCCTGAGTCTCTCATTCTTTGTTTGATAGAGATTGCTTACTTGACATACTATTAGTTTGGCATCACCTTGTGCATGAAGATTTTTTATACCTTTCTTTAGCGCAACTTGCATTCCCAGCAACAGGGCTTCATACTCGGCAGTGTTATTGGTGTTATCAAGCTGCAACTTGAAGGAGAAAGGAAAAAACTTTCCTATTGACGAAATGAAAACCATTCCTGCTCCAGAGCCGGTCGAAGAGCAGCTACCATCAAACTCGAGCAACCAGACACCGTTGGGATCGCCAACTGGAATAGTGTCGAAGTCCAAAGCTTCATCCTCTAACAAAGATTCATGGTCGGAGATGGACAAATCTCCTGATGACGTCTCATTTGAAGTGGAAGAAGTATCATCATTCTCCAATTCGTTTTGAGTCGAGGATTCTCCTACCTCATTTGTCTGTAGATAGTAAGTTCCCATGCCTGAGGATTCGAACAAAATCTGAGCTCTAGGATCATCTGACTCGACAACTGAAAACTTTGATTCTTTTTCAGGAATCAGCTTTTGCATCACACCTTTTACTGGTATTCTTGCTTCAGACATATCCATACTTAGTTCTCCTCCAACATCTTTGCAGAAATTGCGTCCGAGGAGGATCCATAGGATGCTGGTACATCGGCCACGAAGACCGTCATCTTTATTTTCTTCTCCGGGTATGCGGCGAATGCGTATTGCGCATCTTTGATCTGACCGATCAATGGCACTTGTTTATTCTCCATGGAAAAACAACGGCTGAAGGTTTTGGTCATTTCAAGGCCTAAAGCAGTAGCTACCTTGGCGGGCATCACATTGTCAGATGCACTAGAGTCTATGACACAGTTACTCAGCTTGAAACCATTTACAAGTAGGGAGATGAAAAACGGATCAATGCATCCGAAAGCGGTTGGAGGATTAGATACAAGGTTACTCTGTGATATCTTGGGTTTAGGAGTAACTGGGATGTCAGGAGGAGTATCCTGCCGTGGGGAAATCTTTTTATCATTGACGAACTTGACAAGCCTATCAAATTGGTTGGGGTTGGCTTTGAGGTATTCAGCCTCGGACATTTGAACCTTGGTCTTCTTGGCATGGTCAATAATGTCGAAAGCCTGGAAAGAACTTTGTAGATTGGAAGTTGTAACTTCACTGATTGGTTTCACAAAAGGTACATTGGTCTTTGGAACGAGAGGATTAGCTTTAGGAATAACGAGAGTTGATGAAGGGGAGCAAGGTGCACTTACTTGTGGATTTGCTGCTTTCTTAGGTTGCCAAGGGAGGGGAGATCCTCTTTTGGCGATCGTTACTAGCGGCTTCTCTTTTTCTGGAACAGCAGCAGCTTGAGCTTTGTCAAGCTGATTTTGTTGATGCCACGTAAAAGCAGCGTAAGTGTTAGTCACCAAGTCGTCTTCTTCTTCTTCTTCTTCTTCTTCCATCATTTGCAAATAGCTAATCTTGGAGTCGCCAGCCGGTTCAGTTTCTTCTTGTTGGAAGAGGTCGGCATTTTCTTCTTCAGGATATTCGGGCTGAGCATAATCATCTTGTTCAATCTCATAGTACCCTGCAGCATTGTTAGTAGGCGGGGCTTCCAGAGCAAGCCTTCCTGGAGGTGCTGGGAGACAATTCTGATTTTTGTTGCCAGCATAATTAGGGAAAGTCCTCCTAGGGACGTCCTTGTAGTTGTTACTGCTGTTGTTGTTTGAAACTTGTTTCTTAAGAGACAAAACTTCATTTGCCAACCTTTGGACCATGGGATCTGTAAAATTTGAGCTGGCAGCGGGAGTACTAACATTAGACGCCGAAGACCCTGAGGCTTGCATCCTTTTATTTCCGTTAGTCCCCATCCTGATTTCTCCAGCAAGGATCATGTTGTCCTCCAAACTGGTAGCCAATTGCTGGGCTGCTTCAACGTTAACAAGATTTTCTCTACGTAAGTAGAAACTCACCTTAGGTAGTTGAGTGTTGATGAAGAAGCACTTTAGGTTATGATCCATTGGTCTTGCATCATTTGGGATCCGCGTCACCAATTTATTGAATTTCGCCACAAACTCACACATAGGCTCGTGAGCCTCTTTACGCATGGTGGTGAGCTGCGCCAATAGAGCATGTGAATCTTCAGCAGGTTTAAATCTTTCTTCAAATTTGGTGCGAAGAGTGGCCCAATTGGTGACTGAGGCATTAGGAAGAGTAAAGAACCATTCGGTTGCAACCCCTTGAAGGGATTCAATGAACAATCTTACAGAAACATCTTCGTGTTCAATGCCGAGAACGCCACAAACGATGTAGAATGCGGATATGTGCTCATCGGGGTGTTGTTTGCCATCACCTTGAAATTTCGAGAGATGCTTCCTGGATACACGTGGCAGTTCGTGCAAAGGCGCAGCCAAACAGAGGGAACCAAAAGCATTTCCCCATGGTCCTGTAGGTAGTGCGGCAATGACTGGTTGCACAACAGGTACTTGAACAGGACGCCTGCAATAAACTGACCAAACACTTGGGATAGGAGATCTTTGGCTACGTGGAGGGAAGCTTATAGCACGTTGCAGTGGTGACCTGTTGATGTATGTTTTATGACACACCAAACATCAGAATAAAAATGTCCAAAGACACTCTATCCTCTCTTGAAAAACCACCACGTATGCTAAGATTGCGAGAAGATCACATGGTGATTCCAAGGTTTCTTTTGTCTAGTCTCGACGTGTGGATAAGCTCAATGGCCGTTGTGATATGCTGGTAATGAACAAGGGGACTTACGTAAGAACGTCTTCACAAGTTTAGGACTTAGGGAATTTATCATTAAAGGCTCTCAATTAGGACTTTCAAGGTGGATCTCAAAAAACATGGCAAAAAGAATAGGGTTCAGAGAATCTAGTCTAAGCCTAAGAACTCGAGAGACAGTAAGGACTCGGTGAAGAGAAATAAACCACACTTTGTTTCGCCTCCTGCAGGACAACATACGCAAAATGGGTGCAATCTTCAAGGGGGTTGTGATAATAATTTTCAAACCTCGAATGAGGCTGAAGTTAAGCTTCCACGATTAAGAGCTCACGCTAACTTTACAAATCGAATGCAAATCATCCATTCGAAAAAAGTATGAGCTACACTTCACCATTGAGTCAATGCGATCAATCTCTCATTCAATTAACAACTTTCAAAGCAAATTCTACTTGATCTAACTTTAATTCTAATCTATGCCGGAAGATAATATGCAACCTCGCTTACTATTCAACAATAAGAAGTTATTCAAGGCAAATCATGCTCAAGAGCTTTTATCATTCAAAATAGTCTCAATGCGACAATACACATATTCTGTCTCCACCCATTACAAATGAGGGGGCGAGCTCAATTTATAGGCTCCCCAATTACAATTCAATGGCCAAGATTGATTTCAAATCAACGACCGAGATTACAAAATAAAACCCTAATTAGGGTTTGTCACTTTCGACCAATGAGAAAATTTCATTCGAGGACACTTGTCCTTTTTGCTAAATATAAACCAACAATAAAATAGAATGTTGTTGCATGTTGATTTGGAACAATTTGATTGGTTGGAAGATGAGGAGGCGCCACCTTAGCATGCTGGATGTCTTCCTTGGTTGCTTCGTTTTTCTTCCACGCACTTGCCTTAGAATATTTTCCCTGTCGATGACTCTGTCCTTTGCGCATGTTCCTTCCTAGCTTAGATCTTGGAGCTCCTTTTGAGACTTTGATTTCTTCTTCTTACCTGTACTAGAATCTTTGAGGTCTGGAAGTCTCCCCTTGGAGCAAGTGTCTGGACTTGAAGTTGGTTGCTTTGAACTTCCTCCTGCTCGAACTGGGTTGATGTTATTCCTTTGGATTTCCTCTTTGAATTCTCCAATTTGTGCCGAGAAATTGTCTAAGTATGGAGATCTATTTGGAACACTCTTCTTGTCACCATCTGATTCTGACTGGAAGCTTGTTTTTAATTCCTTAGGAGATGAAATCCCTCAAGAAGTTGTCCGGATTGCTTCAATAGGTCTGGGATTGTAGATGAGATCCTTCCAAGATGTCTAGATATCCGTTCAAATGTCTTGAATTTGGAGAAGAATACCCCTGTGCTTTCGCCATAATGGAGAAAATTGGAATTTTCTTTGTGAAGTATTTCCCAGACTTAGCCAAATTTTGGCTATTTTGTAACACCTTCATGTGGACCACTCAACATTTAGCCAAGGTTTTGGCCATCTCCATGCTCGAACGAACTTTGCCTGTGGATTTTCCTTCAATTATGAATTTGGCTTGTGCTAAGGATTTTATTCATTTCTTCTTTATTTTCCTCTTCATCCTTCCTGTTTTCCGTCCAACACTAAGTGAATTCTTCTAGCCAATTTTCTCATCCTTTCCTTGGGCGGACTTCACATGAGCTTGGATGTTTCCTCTCTCGACCTAAATCAGACTTCAAGCCACTTTGGACAAACATGTCTAGGGAGAAGTCAAACTTTATCATGCTTGTGCCATTTCTCAGTTGAGCAAAGTCGGATTTGCTAGTGGCTTCGCCATCTTATCTCTATGCTTGGCGAACCTTCTCAACACTTTGACATTTCTTTTCTTGGTCTAGGTCGGACTTTGCATCATGTTTTCCATTGTACTTGGCGGATCTTATGGAATGAAAAGTTTCAGAATAGACTCAGAAGGAGAGGAATCCAAAGCAGAAGCTCGCCAACAGCAAGAACTCTGCAACAAAAATAAATCAGCGGCCGTTTCCACTTCTTCACGAAGAGGTCCTAGGATCAAGTTCGCTGTTGGCAAGCTTCTGCTTTGGATTCCTCTCCTTCTGAGTCTATTCTGAAACTTTTCATTCCATAACCATGTTTATGTAACCATTCTGCAGTGTTGGCTAGAATTGGCCTCAACCTCTCTCTTATGCTGGTAACTTCTTTCCTAGACCACTGAATTGCAGGCAACGGCCTTTTAGCAATTTCTTGCTCATCATAGACAGCATTCATGATATCACCTGGATCTGCAAAATCCTCTGGTAGGTCAGCGATATCAAGATCTCTGATTTGTTGAACAGTCAACCTGCAATAGTCTAAATGCGAGTTCTTCAAGGCAGTTCTATATTTGTTAGAAGTCTGTGTTCTTCTTCAGCGAATTGTGTTCTCTTATTGCTGTGTTGCATCATCTCTTGATGCTTGCATTTGGGCCTATATATTGCCCTCTTGTAAGAAGATCATTCTAGTGATAATTCAACATATAAGTGATATATTGTTGCTGGGTTTTTCTCCCTCAAGAGGAGGGTTTTCCCAGGTTATCTGCTGTGTTATTGTGTCTGATTTGAATTTAATTCCTGTGCATACAATCTGATCATTAAAATTTACAAGTTCATGGTAACACAAATGAGTCGGCATTCAAAATTTTGAATGTTTCCTTAACAAACTAGAAGAAACCAAAAGCTGTTACAGGATGCTCATTAGATGGTTTCCCAATATGATTTATAGATTAGAGTAGTTGTGGGTTCTCTTCCTAGTTGAATGGTATAGCATAAGATCCTACCCATTTGTAAAGATCCATTCAACAAGGCTGACCATTAGTTCCCTATCTCTCGGTATAGACTAACCAATTCCTGAATGTCCACTTTGCCAATGATTCAGCATTAACTCCTGAACTTACTCAACAATCTATGTAGGAGAAACTTATTTGTCTGGACAATTTTTCTGATGCTGGAGGGGCAGCAAGTGAGGAAAAAACAGAAATTCAAGTTCAATGAAAAGAGGGTGCTCATTGAACCTTGAAAAATCATCTGTTATTTGGTAATTTCCTCTTGGAATTCAAGTTCCCATAATGGGTCAACATTTACTATCTGATCAATGGGAACATCTATTATCTGCAACAGTCTTTCAAACACAACGTGTTAGAATTTTTAGTGATTCTTCAAGGATTAGCTGTTAGACCAAGGCAGGGCAAGACAGGCATCACAGACTCTTCTTGTATTTTATGTGGGAGAAAGGAAACAATCACATCTTTTGGAGGTGATCTGTGGATAGGTCATTTTGAGCGAGGCTTCAAGTTGAATTTTATTTCCTTTTTACCATTCCTTTGTCTTGGTAAGGAGATTTGTTAAGAAATTTTGGATAATTAGGAGCAGTGCAAAAAAGTGTTTACTGTACCATTCTTTTGGCTTCTATGAGGAGCTTGTAGAAAGCATGATCTGAATCTACCTTTTAGGACAATTCTTCTCTGCTCGCAATGGAGAAGTTGACTCTTCAAGGAAGAGTTATCTCTGATAGTTAATCTAATTAGTAATGGTTACATAAAGGTGACTCTTCGCGAATCAGGGCAGAAGTCCAAGTTCTTTCTCTCCTTACTTTTGTAGATAGAGATTTTCTTCGACTCTTTTGCTCCACTGATGTGAGCTTTGTGTTCATTTTCATAATAAAAGGTGAATAGGCTTTCCATATTGAACCAAGCATGCTAAGCCATTATTGAGTGTTAGAGTGCAGGACCTGATTACTGATGTAACTAGAGTAGCAGGAATACCAGCCAAACATGCCTCCTACTCCAGTTGACCATGAGGGATCTGTTTAGCCTGAAACAGGACCTATAGTTGGGCAAGGTGCTGAAGACATGGATGTTTCAAAGGGGACTGAACCCCTTAAGTGATCTTTGTTTTTATGCTGGTATTTCCCATTCAACCCAAATAGATTTTATCTTTATACTAGGAAAACATTTTATTTCCATACACATACATGTTCTATTACAATTTAGCAAATTAACATATTTTAACTATTTAATACTTAATAGCTTTAACTTTTCTGAATGCCAGAAAAGTAGAAAAAAGAAACAATAAAATAAAATAAATCCTTGACTTTAGCAAGGGCAGTCATGAACAAGAAAGCGAGGAATATCAAGAAGGACGTGTAGTTGGCCAGACAGGTTGTGTAAAGGCCAGGGTATCTTTTTCCTTTTCATTTTTATCTATTTTTCACTCATTGATAATTTATTTGCAGAAACCATTATTTTGGTTTTAAACCCACTTATTACAGTGGCTTTCATCCACATAAGAATGGATTTCATCTCTACTTTCTGTACCAAATTAATGCATAGAAAAGTTGCACTATTGTTTGATTTAAATTGCAAGGAAAATCAAGAGTTACAGTTCAACTGGGTTAAAACAAACAAATGGGTTTCCTCTGGTTAATTAAAGTCAAAAGCCTGAAATGATTTTAAGAAAAGCAAAAAAAATAAAATAGTCAAAATCCCACAGATTCAGTTTGGATTCTGCAATACTGTGAAATTTGGTTTGGGTTTGCCTAGGTTCATTTGAGACAATTCCAAAAACAAAAAACATTGCCCTAGCAGAGTCCCAGGCTAGATCAACTCGGAATCTAAATGGGGTATGAATTGAACCTCGATACCGGACCTCAAGAGAGTGAACAACTTAGGTTGGAACACATCCCACCTACAAATATAGGGCAACTTACTAGCTCAAATATGCTAAATGAAAAGGTGGAAAAACATGTTTGAGAACTCTTGGAAAATTCAAAATGCTCCATCCTAACTAACAAATTCCCTTTTGGAGCACACTTTCTCTTGGTAAAGAAAAATAATGGGACTCTGCATATGTGTGTGGATTGTAGAGCCCTAAACAAAGTTACCAAAAATGTATGTACTTCTCCCTCACTTTGATGATCTTTTTAATAGCTTAATGACCTACAATTTTACTAAAGAAAATCTAGTGGACTGCATCATGTCTGCATTACAAACAAGGTTACAATAAAATCAATTTTGAGATTGTGAAAGTAAATTTTGAAGTTTTTGGTATGGCTTTTTAATGGTGAATGGACTTTTTGGCTTTTGAAATTTCTTGAAAAACTCTTGAAGATATGAATTTTGAATTTAAGATCACATATGATGTTTGTATTTTGTAGATGAATTGTTTCCTTATAGAAATCAGGTTTGCTACCTTCTAGCTAAGTTACCGATTCGCCATACTTAGCCTCTGGATACGATACGGTACAATTCGGGTACGGGATTCGGATTCGGTACGATACAGATTGGGCCAGGATTCGATTTTTTGTCTGTGGATATGTATCAGATTCGAAATGGCACTGTGGATTCTTCCAGGATTCGGCGCGACAAATCCAAGCCGAATCCGCGACGTTTTTCACGTCAAAACGCCCAGTCCAAAAAAAAACGTCTTTTTTTAATCATTTTTTATTATTTGTTTGACCGGATGTTGACTTCTAAACATTAAAATATTCATTGCAACCCTAATTTCGACCTCCAAACACACTAAATAGGTAAAAACAATTTCATTTTAACAATTTGTGAAAGAAAAACGAATTTTTTTGCCTCCATTGCTGAACTTGCTCTCTTGCTTGCACAAGCTCGAACAGAGTTGAAGGCTGATCGTTGGTTGTTCAAGGTTGATTGCTGTGCTATTCCTAAGCACTTGCAAGTGTTTGCCAAGATTCAAGAAGACTGTAGAGCAAGATTTGTTCAAAAAAGGTAGGTTTCTTTGAAATTTTTTGATTTTTTTTTTACATTTTTTTAAGTTTCTGTTTAACAAATGAACTATTTTGTTTTGTTTTTATTGTATTACTATTACTTTTGTTGATTGTTCTCATTCTTTTAAGCTTTTTAGTTTCAAATTTCAATACCAAAATTATTTCAATCTATTGTGCCTTGGCCCTTAGGTATTACAATGGCATCTGCTTCTAATTCAGGCCAATCTCGTTTCAAAATAAGTGCAACCTCTCCCCTTTGGAAATATGTAGAAATGGTTCAACAATGTCCAGGTGGTGGAGTATTTGTTTGGATTTGTGGTCATTGCAAAATTCAATACACGAGCTCATACATCGAGTGAAAGCCCACTTGTGTAGTATCCCTGATATTGGCATCAAACCTTGTCCGGGACCTCCAGAAGGTGATGGCAAAGGCCTTGCAGATGACATAGTGTTGAAATATATTGCTGAGCAAGAAAAAGCAGATCAAAAAGCTACTAGTCTTAAAAAAAACCATCCTTTGAAGAAAGGATCTCAATCCATGAAACCCCCTACACCACCTACTTATATTCCACCTACAGAAAGCCATCCATTTATGAACATCCCTCAAGAGCAAACCGTGCCCTCATCAAATAAAAGATCTAAGGGACCGTTGGAAGTTTCATTTCAGAATGAGGCAAGAGAGATTGCTGATCAAGACATAGCAAGATGTGTCTATGCCAATGGATTGGCATTCAACGTTGTTCGTTCACCATATTGGCAAAAAATGGTGAAATCTATTAATGAGGCTCCAAAGGGGTATAAGGGCCCAAGTTTTGAGAAGGTGCTTTGCACCTTATTGGAGAAAGAGGTGAAACATGTAGCAGACTCTTTGAAGCCCATAAGGGATTCATGGATTGAAACAGGGGTGACCATCGTTTCTGATGGATGGAAAGATGCAAAAAATCGCCCATTGATCAATGTTATTGCCGTGTCCCCTAAAGGGGCAATGTTTTTGAGAGCAGTGGATTGTGAGGGACAGGTGAAAGATGGTCCATTTATTGCTAACATCCTTTGCCAAGCCATTGAAGAAGTGGGCCATCAAAATGTTGTGCAAGTTATAACCGACAATGCCAAAATTGTAGGGCTGCTGGGTTATTGATTGAGGAGAAGTATCCACACATTTTTTGGACACCTTGTGCTGTCCACTCCCTCAATCTAATGCTACAAAAAATTGGATCCAAAATTGAGTGGATCAAACAGGTGTATGCTGAGGGCGAAGACATCCAGATGTTTGTCACCAACCACCATATGACACAAGGAATATTTAGACAATTCTCAAAATTGGAATTGTTGAAGGTAAGTTAATTGAAATTCTCAATATTCTTAAATTTTTAGTTTTCTTTTAATTTTAAATTTTGATTTTGTAAATTTAAATTACATTTTAATTTTTATTTTGATTTCCAAACAGGTTGCAAAGACCCATTTTGCCTCCAACACAATTGTGTTGAGACGACTTATAAAGGTTCGTGAGGCACTTTGTGCCATGGTAATCAGCCCTAATTGGGCCATATGGAAGCAATCTAGCAGTGAAAGGGCAAATAGGATCAGGCAAAGGATACTAGATGATTGTTGGTGGGATCGTGTTGAGTACCTGGTCAGTTTCACTAAGCCTATACTGAGCATGATCCGTTACACAGACATGGATAGACCTTGTTTGGGAGAAGTATATGATAGTATCGACTCAATGATTGAGAAGATGAAAACCATCATCAATGCAAAAGAGGAAGATCCTGATGAAAAGTTCTTCAAAGAGCTACAGGAAATCATGGTTGATAGATGGAACAAAATGATCACTCCATTGCATCTTCTTGCTTTTGCATTGAGTCCCAAATATTATAGTCCTGAGCTTCTTTCTGTTACATCAAGAGTTGCTCCATATAGGGATGTTGAAGTGGCTCAAGGTTACAAGGCAGCAATTCGGAGACTCTTCACTGATCGTGACCAACGTGATCGAGTGAGGGCTGAGTTCATGGCTTTTGCATGCTCCGGTAGTGTTGCTTAGAATCTTGATGCTCTTCGAGACAAGTACAGTGTAGATGGTCATAGTTGGTGGTACTTCCATGGCCAAGAATGCATGCACATCCAACCAATTGCAATAAAAATCTTATCCCAAGTAAGTTTTATATTTTGTAATTTTAATTTTAATTTATAATTTTGTATTAATTAATAATTTTGTTTAGTTAAATTTTGTAACTCTTAAGTCTTAACTATTTAATTTGGTCTTGACTCTTAATAGGTTGCTAGTTCATCTTCTTCAGAGAGGAATTGGAGCACATACTCCTTCATCCACTCAATAAAACGCAATAGGCTGCATTCAAAAAAGGCAGAGGACTTGGTGTATGTGCATTCAAACTTGCGCCTCCTTACACACAAGCAAAGTTCCTACAAAGAAGGAGACACAAGGAGGTGGGATATTGAGCCAGAGCAGCTTGACTTGGATGCTTCCACAAGTCACTTAGCTGCACTTGATATTGATGATGAGTATGAGCCTGGAGCAGCTACTGATCGTGAGAGTGGTAGTGTCGGTGCTACTGCTACTGCTAGTGGCAGTGCTTGTGCGAGTGCCACGAATGCTATTTGTGGTTCTACGCAAAATGTAGCATCTAATAATGCTAGTTTGTTTGATGATGATGACCCATATGATTCAGATTGATCAATGATCAATAATGGCTGATTGTAAACGTTTGACATTTTATGTTTGAACTTTAATTTATAATTTTATATCATGACAATCGAGTAATCACTAATATTTTAATATTTGACTTAGTGACTATGAAAGTGGTGATGTATTTTTGCTATGTTATTAGACTATTAATATGGTGGTGTATTCTGAACTTAATTACTACTGCAAATATGTATATATTTCTGATTTTTATATGTTTTTTGTATTGCCGTACCCAAGCCGTACCCAAACCCAAAAAATTTTTTTTGCCGAATCCCGTACCAGATTCGCGTACCCTTACCCGAATCCAAAAACGAATCGGTAACTTAGCCTTCTAGCTATGTGTGTGTCATGATCGTGCCTCATTTTCCATGTCAATGTTATTTTGGCCCTTTGGTCTTCTTTTGTATGGTTGATCATTGTATCATATTTCTCTAATGATGTCATGTGTGACTCTTGTGTGGATTATTTTTGGTTGTCTTGTGTGAAACCCTTGTATGTATGTGAGAGTGGTCTTGCTAAGGGTGTATCCGTGATCTTCTCCTTTTATAGCTTGGAGGTTGCTTAGAGTGGCATAGGCATCTATTGCACTCAATGATAGTAATATGGTTGGGTGGTAGGTAACATTCTCTATTGGTCCCTTCTTGAAGATCCCTTGGGAGCTAGAAGAGTTCCTAGTTTTATTTCATTTAGTTTGCAACTATGCCTTGTAATCATACCGTAAGTTGTAATTTATGGTCATTGGAGCGTCTTTGAAGAGGCATAAAAAGTTTGTAATTGTATATTTATTTCAACTTTGTATTGGATTGTATTCTATCCACTTTGAGGATGAGAATACCACTTGGAAATCTTGTAATAAATGCTATTTGATTTGAAATCATGAATTGTTTTATAGGGGAGGTATCATATTGTGTAAGTCCTAGTTTTCTCTTGTAATGAAGGATGATGGACTAATCATGTTATACCTCATTGTTACATGTTGTACTTGTAATAACCCACCCTACATTTTTTAATTTTCTTTTGCAATATAGAAAATGCATATGCAATGTCTTCAACATTTTCTAATAACCGAGATCCTAGAGTGGGCAAGGTAAGAGCATATGGTGCTTCCAACTCAACTATTCTAAATGAATGCAATTACAGAATGATATGGCAGCAAGCTGACCAGAGTACGCAAGCAGTTGAGCCAACCTAAGCAACACCTCTTCAGTGGACTGTGTGAATGCAAACAAGCCACTGGCAGAATGTTTAAGCTTGACTCAAACCAAAATGGTCAATAATCCCAGCTTGTTCAATGCCGAACAGGCTGAATCAACACCAAAACGGTGGATTGTGAAATGCTATATGAACTGGTGGTAAACCATCCAATTTACAATATGATGTTAATGCAAATGGATAGCCTCCGGCAGTACTGCCATCTGTGGTTTACAAAGATAGCACAAATGCATTACAAAACAACATAATATGAGATATAGTACTGTTATTATACTGATATAAAGTTCTGATTATAAAATCAGACTGCCTTAATATCCAAAATAAGGTCAAATAGCATTGATAAACAATATAATCATGTACACAACTGAAGAATACCTCATAAGGATGATATATGGTGCTGATAATGATCTGAATGCATATTGAAAACTGTTGTTACTATTGAAAACACAAAACTGAAGCTCACTGAAATCACACTTCAATAAGTTGGAGATGAACTACCAAAATACACCAAACACAACCAAACTAAACCACTACTGTAATCACAATCCAAACATCCATAAACACTGGAATTGAACATTATCAAACTGTTAAGCAAAAATCAGCCTTGAAGAGGTCTGATATGAAACTGGAAGACAAGTACAGCACTCCCAAAAACCTCATAAACCAAACAAAATGTCAGAAAAACAACTCTAAAAGGCTATTACATGGTTTTTCCAGCCTAGGCACCACCCTTCAAACAAGAAACAGCTCCTAAATAGAGCGCTTTGACTCCTCATTCCCATGCCTCATTTCACTTGGGACGGCCAGCAAGCATATGGTATGGCCCAAGGGAAGTCCTCCTAACCTTCACAAACTTGTACAGAGTGCAAACACAGGCCAGTAGAAACAAATATCAGCAAGCTAAAACCCATATTATGGTCCAATAAGGACATTTTTGCAGCAGTACAGCCTTCTAGGAAAGGAATGGCCAACAAGGGGTGGTACGACCTGCCATGGAGAAAGTGGTATAGCTTTTCTCAACACCTCCAAAACTGATACTCACACACACAATGTTAAAACGCATGAAAAATCTCCATTGAAACAACAGCTAGAAAACAACTCAACTAGCAAGACAATTGTGACTTTAAGATGAAATCACCAAATCCAGCTAGGAGGTTTTTTGTCCCTGAAACTAGTGTTTCTAGAGGGTTTCCGTCCTCAATAAATATGAGAAGAGCTCAAGTCCCACTCAAATAAAATAGCAATTAGCTTAATGCCAACTAGCTTATAGGAAACTATGGAAATAAGCTAATGGCCAAATAATTGCTTACGTGTGAGAAGGGGACATTATAGATGTTATGAATATGTGGTAATAAGTTGTAATTTGTTTATGCACTCGTCTCTAGAAATTGGAGGTTGTACATATTGGTATTTTCCATTGTCATAATTTGAGTAATGCATGCTTGCATGCATTTAGTGGCATTTTTTGTTAAAATGAATATTAGGGTTTTGTGAGTTTTAAAGGTATCATCATATAGCTTAAACTCATTTGAAATGATTGGTTTAAGCCATTTTGAAACAGCCCTTCAAAAGGCGAAGTTATGTCTTGTTTTGGTTTGGTAGTTTTAAGCATGTGCATAGGACCTTTGAAGTTCCCTTACAATTTTGCATGGGACTTTTGGAGTTTCCTTGTACTTTTGCATGCATGGGACTTTTGGAGTTCCCTTGGAATTTTTCATGTGCATGGGACTTTTGGGGTTACCATGCAATTTTTCATGTGCATGGAACTTTTAAAGTTCTTGTGTAGTTTTGCAATGTGTATACTTTGTGTGTACATTGTATAAGAGAATTGTTAGGTGTCAAACCCATAATGGTTGATGTAAGTCTTCCACTTGTGTTTTTAATGTTGGTGTGCGATGACCTTGTGTTGCCATGCACTTGATGGTCATGTTTTGTGTTTTGGATATGATCCCTGATAGGACTCTTTGAAATTTTTTGTGGCTTTTGGTCTAGGTTCCCTTCTTCTAAGCTTTTGGGTGAGTTGTGTGGGTTATTGTTTACTAAAACAGTGTTTAGGGTTTTTCTTTGCTTGAAAAACCCACAAAAAACTTAATTCCTTGGTCGCTTTGGTAACTTGGTCTAGTTTTGCATTGACTAGTTGAGCCAATTCCCAGTCGGTCTAGTTATAACCTATGTCCTTTTCATGTCTTGACCAGCCCCTTTTACCTAGTATTACCATCTAGTCCTTTATCATGAAAATCCCATTAATCCTTATTGTCTAAACCTATGAGTTATGTCAGGTCAAGAAAACTTTTCGAGTGTTCCTTCTATTGAAATATTTGGCCAAAAATCGTAAGTTTGAGTTATGCATATTATTTTATAATTTTATTAAGTAGCCCCTTGCTTATACTACCTAGCAAATGTCCCATCTTTAAAACAACTTATGCGCATGTACAAAATAATTCACTTAAGTTGCTCCAGCCCCACTTAGCCTTGACCACGTGGCAGATTTTCATTGCATCGCATTTTCTTCATTCCCGCTATTCCCCTTGGTGCGATATGCAATGACACTGTTTATTATACTCTAAGGACAGGTGTCATAATTCTATGTCATTACAATGCTGCTTTGTATCGCATTTCCTATTGTTGAGTGCTTACTGCTAAGTGCAATGTGTGTGGTCGGTCATGATTGAAACACATGGCTAGATCTTGTCTCATCGCACGCTCCCTTCGCATTGCATTTGTGAATTGAACAGCCTACACACAAAATGTGATGTGCGATGAGAACAAAGGAGGAGGGAAAGAGTGAAGAATATTCCATGTAGGTGTTTGCGTCTCATTACATCGCAAGGTTTCTTCTCACTGCGGTTTGTCTTCCATGAAGGGTGAAGGAAAGCGCGATATGTGCTGAGTATTTTAGATTGCTACACATTTCATCATCCTAGCTCATTACATAGTTTCAATGCATCGCAAATCTGAATGGAGTAATATGAAGAAATGCAATATGCAATGAACATCAGAAAGAAAGATGTATACCAAAAGGAATATTCTATGCCAGATAGTAGCTCATCGCAACAATTCTTTACATCATGTCTTCAAGTCACCAAGCCTAATGCAAAATGCGATGTGTGATGGTCATGAAATAAAGTTAGTAGGAAGGTTCAAAGGACAAAAAGGTTGTGTGGCAATCTCTCAACTCATTGCACAACTTCTTCACATCGCGTTTTATGATTGAAAGCTTTAAAGAAAAAAGCGATATGCAAGGATGTGTGATGATTATCAATCTTGTTTTACAACAATTTGATCAACGCTCATAATTCAAACAGGAATGGCTAACTAACAGATTAGATTTTCTCACTCGTGTGAGTCATCTCTCTGCAATTAATAGTGTATCGGTTCAAATTGAAGGTCATAAAGTCGATAATCAAGCTGATTTTCATTGTTTTAACAAGAATTTTCAAACAAACAAGCAAGCGGAGCTCCAAGTGAACAAGTTTGAAGTGAAGAACAGCTAGAGTTTCCAGGTAAGTTAGAATTTTCATCCTTCTGTGTAAACACTTCAATTAAAAAAAAAGGGGAGAGGGAATTGTAGTTGTGTAAGGGTTTGAAATTGGATTGTTGTAGTTGTCTGTGTGAAATTTTTGAGGGAAATCATTAAGCCCTAGTTTGAGAAAAGAAAGGTTTACAGGGTTTTGCATAATTTAGGTAGCAGGTTGATAGGATATTGATAATTGTGAAACCCTAATATGTGAATTGAATTGTAAAACCCTAGTTTCATTCAATTCTACAAAATGAGTCAAGCTAGTGAACCCTCAAAGGCTAAACCTAAATCCAGAAAGACCAAACCTAAAACTAAAGAGGAAAAGCCTAAGACAAAAGGGGTAAAGTGTGACTTTGCTAGGTTTATGGAAGATGACCTCATGGAGTTATTCCCAGGGGCAAAGACAATTGGAAAAAGAGCTATTGGTGAGGGAATTTTGACTAATCACCTACAAAATTGAGCAAGGCAGATTGGAGATATCATCGTGCCCCAAAGTGGGTGGGATTTATTTCAATATGCATACAGGAGGTCAAGCTATCCTTGTCCATCCTGCATCTTATGGACATTTGATCTTGGAAAGCTCATTGTTCCAAATGTTTTTGTGGAGGCAGATTTGATTAAGGAAATTGGAAATGGTTCACCCCCTTGTTGAGTATGTTGAAACAAAGGAAGAGGACACAATGGAGTAACAATCTGCCGAGTATGTTCCTAATGAAGTGCTGCATAAAAAATTTCCCTCTCCCCAAGTCAACAATGAGATGGATTCTTTTGTTCCTGCCACTAGAATTATTACCACTGTATATGATGAAAATAATGTTGTTGATGATGATATCAAGCTAAAAGCCTACCAAGAATTCATGGATGATGAGTCCTTTGTCCAAACAAAGGAATTTAAAGAATTTGTAATTCAATTTAAAGGAAGTGAATTCAAAGAAAGAATTGAGAAAGCAAAGGAAGGAATTGATCCTTCATTGCATGAGGAAGTTGAGAGGAATGAAGAAGAAAAAATAGAAAAGGAGATTGCAGAAATTTCCCTTGCTAACGGTAGGTTATTGGTGAAGAAAAGAGGCATTCTTTTGTTTCCCGGTTGGGATTTGTATTCTTCCATTGCTCTAGATACAATTAGACATGATGCTAAAGCATTCATATTTGAAGAGCAATATGATAATAAATATTTTGGCTCTGGTTTCATCCCAAGGTTGCATACATTGGCAATTTGATCAATGGGGCCAAATACAAGAAAGCTGAGGGTGATCAGATCGGTTGGGGACATAACTAGGGATGTGGTTATAAAGAGAGCATCTGAAATTACCCCTACACAAGCAGCCAAGTTAACTATACATGCTGCTATGCTAAGTTCTGACACAACAGAAATGTCTTGGGAAAGGTATGATCAACTTTTGAATAAATTCAATAGGCTGTAGGAGGAATATAATAACTTGAAAGTCAGTGCTCCCCAAGACAAACTTGTAGTGAAAGCCCTTCCACCTTCTACCTCCACACAAGAGCTCTCTAGACAAGATAGAGGGACATTATCTCTCAACATCAAGAGATTGAAAGAAGAATTGGAGATGGTAACAGAGAGTGAGCAGAAAGGTAGGGAGGACACCAAAATGGTGGTGACTGATATTGTTGATGCCATCTTGGGTCATAGGATTGCTTGTATACTCCACAAACTTGATAATGTATGGAATGCGTATAAGAACATTCATGAAGCTTATAAGAAGTATTCTGAAATCCAGGAGAATTTTCAAAATGTATGGAGCAAATGGAGTACAAGGGCTGATGCCTTGAAAGAAATAATGAAAAATATGGAGTGATCCTAAAGCACCTGCCAATTTGCCACAATTGTTGCAAGCTATTGGATTATTGGGGGAAATATCAACTTTCTAAAGCAAATTGGATATACAATTTAAGAATAAAGTGAAGATGTTCAAAGAAATGGAGGAAAGGGGAGTGCCTAAAATCCTAGATGAGGTAGGAGAGCTAAAAGACTTCACTAATTGGAAAGGAAAATTTGGGAATATTGTGCCTTCTTTGTCTGCTCTCATTTATTTCTCAAGGAAACCAGATTATGCAGCATTAAACAGTGCTATTGATGATCTGTTTAAAATGGAAGTTGATTTGGATGTGTTTGTGAAGGAGGCCAAGGCCATAATAGATGCAAGGTACAACTTGCACAACTCAAAGGTGTAGAATTTGTTTGATATTCAATGGCCAGAGGAGGAGGAGCACAACACATGGCTTGAAAAATTTACAGATTAAGCCTTTGATATAACAAAGTTTAAAGTTGTCTCCTCCTTGATTTAAAAGATATTTGTCCTTTGTGTTGATGTGGAGGTATCTCTTTCTATTTTTCTGTTTTATACTTTAAGTCTTGAAGTTTTGGGAACCCGAGGGAGATTGAAGATAAAGGAATATTTGGTTCAAAGTACAACCATCTCCCTCAATGTGTGCTTTCTGAGGAATGTGGGAATATTCTGCAATAGCTTGAAAGGTATTTTTGTCCCATTTGAGATATTCTCTCATAGATTAGGTCCTTTATTTTGTAATTGTATGTCAAATGAAAAAGTGACATGTGTACCTAGCTTGAAGCTTGTTGCTCCCTTGTCTTATAAAGGGGAATTCAAGGCCAATTACACGGATCTTTTGGAGAATTTTTGTAAGACAACGCAGAGGAATAGAGTTTGAGTTTGGTTTTAGGTTATTGACTCTTAATTTTCTGTAATTGCATACATTGTATAACAGTACTAGCATTTGAGGAATATAATGGCATGATTCTGAAGCCAATTTTCTCCTATTGTATACTTTACACAAATTGTGAATGAAATTGAACAAAGATCATTCAATTTGCCTCTATTTGTCTTTCTTATGGATGTATGTTTTTGTTAATGCTCTTATTCAAAGAATGAATTAAATGCTTTAATGGAAGTAGAGGTTTGTGTAAGTGTTTGCAGGGATTTGATAAGTATTGTTGATTAAGATTTTTGAGAATGATTACCTAATGCATTGTCGTGAAGCTCTGTGATGTTTGGGTGAAAATGTTGTGTTACAATTTTCAATTACATTGGTTTTGACTCCCTACCCTAGGTTAAGGCACCAATCCCTTGAATCTATGCCTGAATTGCATCTCCAAGGTCATTCATATAAAAATACATTCAATCTTTACTTTTAGTTGAATTTATTTGTTGAGTTGAAGTCTTATCATGTTCTATTGTTTTGAAAATGTTGAATGCTTTAAAGATAATGCTATATCTTTTCATTTTTTATAATCATCAAGCAAATCTGCATAGAACACATCTGCTATCTACTTTATTTATGATAATTGGCACAGGATATTAAGAAATACTATTAGGGATCACCCTCCCGGGTTTTGCAGACCCCAAAGTGTAGAGGGAAAGTTAGTTTAACTTTCACAATCACCTATTTGTTGGCCAATCCCTCCAAGTAACCAACAATTGAAAGTGGCAAACTCATAGGTTATTCGAGAGATCTGATTGGGATTTAAAAACCACCAACAATCCCTTTGAGCAATGCCATAGTGTGTACAAGTGTGAGATGTGTATGTCACATTTGTAAAGAAAAAGATTGTTGGTCCTTTTTTCCAGTAATCCCCTAATGTAAAGTCAGGGCATTACACTCTCTATATCTAGGTGTACAAAAATTTAACCAATATTTGAAAAGATAAATTAAGCACCTTATAGATTGAAGATGCCAAGACATGTAAAGATGCATCCTCTACTCCATGTCAATTTTCTTATTAATACTCCATTGCATCATAGTTTCTTTCTTGCATATGTGGATCCCTAGGACGATGAACAAGGGACACATGAGCCTATGGCAATTAGCAATAAGAGAACCAAAAAACTTTGCACCTGAGAAATATGTAGTATCTAATTGAATGGTAAAACAAAGAGGCAATCAAGGAATCCAAAGGATTTGTGGAAAAGGGTAGCCTCATTATTGAAGAATATGAGATTTGCAAAGTGTTAAGAGATGTTACAGGCCTAGTTATCAATACCATAAAGTTTAAAGTTACTCTCACAAACCTCACTTGATATGTAATTCTTTTATGATAGAAATTAATTCTTCAATTTAGAAATAAGGGCCAAACTACATTGAGAGTCAAGTCAAAAGATTGTTTAACAAGAATAAAAATTGCAAATGAGAAAAGACAAATTAAGGATAGAGATGCCTAATAGGACAAAAAATGAAGAGGCCTCACTTAGGAGAGTTCCAAAAGTCATAGGGATCAATCAAAAGGCATAGGAAAGGAATTGGTTCAACTTTTAGGAGACAAAATTTTATACAAAACACAACAAGGCTCATTTGAAGCATAATTTGTGATAGTATAGATGATGTTGACTAACTCCAACACAAATCAAATTGAAGAGACCTAAAGTGTTGCTAGAGGAAGTCTTTCTTGTTGGAATTGAAGTTGTCATATTCCCTTTTTTCCAAATTAAGATAATTAATAATATTATTTAAGTTGGGCCCATTTTGAAAAGGTATGTCAAGCTGATGCCTATCTTCATTTGAGGATTCAATCGAGTTATTCTTTTTGCTTCTAATTTTCAAATTTGAGTACTTTGTTTGATCTAGGGAATCCAAGGATGAAAACCCTTGGTTTGTTTAGGGTTTGAGAGGACAAAAACCCTCTTGAATTCCACATTTAGAACCAAGGACAGAAACCCTTGCTTCCAATTTTGGGTGATTCCATCCGAGAATCACAATTGTACTGATTTGTGGAGGATTTTGAGATATTTTCAGTTTGCTAGAGTGGTGTTGTTAGTGTTGTATAGCTTCGGGAGATATTTTCCTTTAAATACATTCAACTCAAGGCAGGTCAGCCTTGGCTTTACAAATAAAATTTGTATTCTTGGAAGGTCGGCCCTAGAAAGGAGAGCACCTAGTTTGATATATAAAGGAGAAGGTGTCTCCTCATTTGATCATCATTCAATCCATTCCAATTCAAATATATTCAGCAACAGGTTCGCCCTTCAAGACCAGCAGATTTGACATCAGCAAAAGAGTTAAACACTTTGTGTATTCATGAAATTGCACCATATATAAGTGCAGATCCATTGTATTGTATTTGGCCTTTCTAGGGCCTGTTATTATTCTGATTTATAAGAGAATATTTTGCTGGGTTTTTCTCCCTCGAGTAGGAGGATTTTCCTAGGGTAAAATATTGTGTTCATTGTCTCTGAGTTGTGTTTTTCTGCTTATTGCATTTCTGATCCTAAAACTAACAGGTGCTAGAGTGGTGCTACAGTGATTTTTGCAAGTAAATACCATCTTTGGTTGTCAAAGCATGATTGAGGATTACTAGGTGGATTTCTAGAATTTTCATGAATTTTTCAACATCAACTAGGATAGATCTGCATTATTTCCATTATCATAGCTAGGTATCATCATTGGAAAGAGGAAATCAATTACCTGAGGCATAAATTTATTAATTATCCAGCTGCTGCTTTGTACTTATTCAGCTATGATTGATCACAAAACAGCCATTTAAGTGAGCTGCCACCTTGCAAGAGGGAGAATTTAGAATCACCTGCATGTTATAGGTGTTTCTTAAGTAGAACGGGCCTTCATTAGCAAATGTTTACGAGTTACTAGCTTCCATCCCACTAGGTTGTCATGCAATTCTAGGGTTTGTTTTGGGCAATTGGTGATAAGGATCAGCAGTAACACCAACGTTTCTAATCATCACCAGCATTTCCAATAGCAAGGCAAATGCAAATATGAGGGTTTTTGGAGGAGATTTCTACCATTTAGGGTGGGCATACCCTTTATCAATTGTCGCCATTAATTTTTGAGAAAGGGTGAATCTCATGTTAGTGAATGACACCCACCAACATTAAAGGTGAGGTTTTCGTCCCACCAAAGCACCATCGCAAGTGAACCCCCTCGTGGACACGTGGTTGTTGACCCCACAATCTAGTTCAAGTACATGCCTACCAATGCGATGGAGAAACATTCATCAAGGATCAGCCAAGGGCATGACAAGCCCACCATGCTCTGCAGGGCTCAACCTCAAGACCTTGACTTTGATACCAAGCTAAGTGTCCACTACACCAAAAGCATAGATTGTTAGTGAATGACACCCGGAAATGTTAAAAATGAGGTTTTCATCACACCAGAGCACTACCACAAGTGAACCCTCTCATTACACATGGCTACTAACCCCACCATCTAGTTTGAGTACATGCCCGCCAACATGATGAAGGAACATCCTCCAAGGTTCAATCGAGGCATCACAGAAGTTAACAACTCAAATTCCATGACTGGCATCAAACCCAAATTCATGGCCAACATCAGCTTTGTCCTCTTTCCTTGGGACGAATCCAATTGCTACTTTTTCAAGTTTCTTATTTGAGATCATAAGATATATCTTGGGATCTAGAATGCCAAATCTTTAAAGTTCTCACTTTCTACATTATAATTGTGTGTAATCAACCTTGATATCTGGTTGCAAGTAGTGGAATGGATGACATCCTAAATGGGGGCATTCATATGTAGTACTTCATGGTGATATCCAAGGAAGTTGTGTCCATGTTGTATGATAAGGCAAGCTACCTTCTAGAGAGCTATAATGATCAAAGCCAAGAAGAAAAAAGCAAAGAAACTAGATCCACCAGAGCCTCAAATTTGTGACTAATGTTTTCCATAAGTAAGCCAAACTTAACAATAAACTTGGTCCAAGAAGTGGAGATTCTTATACCCCTTCTTCTATTTAATATTATACAAGATTTACTGTGGAACAAAAGCGTAGAAGTAATTTTGGGTAATGGGTCCAAGATTGCTCAAGGTGAAAATTTATATGTACATGTACTCTCCCTAAAGTAGTTGTAGGGTGGGTGAACTCCATCAAAATGTTATCTCTATCACTTTTACCAATAGCAAACAACACAATAAAATCCAAATAGATATAAAATCTTTTTCTTGAATATGAATCCTATTTAGACCTAAGGGTTTTCGGTAAGTCATAATCAATTCTTTTGTAGAATTATTGTAAATCCAAGATGTTGATGGAGGGCAACATGGCCAATAGCTTAAAACATTTAACAACAACCAATTCTTCCAAGGAAATGACTCATGTAATGCTACCAAAAGCCCACCATTCTCACAAATGGTATACAACAGCTTTGTGTTGTGCTCTAACTCACACGAGGAGAGATGATATCTTGTTACATGATGTTTTCAGATTTTTCCTCTCAAACCATAACTAGAATTTCCTTTGTTTCTAAGGCATACAATGATAGAAATTAATAATGCATATCAGATAGAGTAATAGAATATAGTACAATAGAAACTCTATTCGAATAGAGTTTTCTTACATATGAGGAGATCGGGGAAGACCATGCCAAGATTATACACTTCCCTATCTATGATTATTCAATATAATGAGGGTCAATGATTGTCAGTTAGAACCAAACTATTGAGACCCACTCCAACAAAATATGAACTAACTAACCCAAAGCCAACAAGTTAACTAATGAAATAGTTGGCTTCACAAACTAACAAAAAAGTATGAATTTACTCAATGCTAGTTACATCATCCTCCCCACAAAAGAAGTTGGATTCCTAGTTGACAAAACTAAATTACTAAGCATTAGGGCAGGGGATATCCCTAGAGATGTTCCAAACTCTTGCTGAATGAAAGATGTTGCACAAGGAATGTTAAATTGTATTGCAACCCAGAGTCTACATACTTCTATTATATTATGCTAGAGGTGGTGTGTGGTGATGACTTCACACTCTAGAAATCTTAAGCATATGGACTGCCTCCTTATGTTTCATCCATGCCTTTTCTTGGGTTGCTTGATGTCCAACAACTTCGGTTTTCAGCTGAACTTATTTTTCAGCTTCTACCACCTTACCCTTCTATATTTCAATTGGTTGGGTTTGCTAGGCAAGTTGGGCATTGAACCTCTCCCTATGTTCCTCTAGTTCTCTAGGAAGATTATCCGAAGCCAGGGCTGTTTGGTCAGCTTCCTTTGCAGTCATTCACTATACCCACATTTTTGTGTAGAGCATGAGGTAATGATAACGAAAATGGCATTTAATTGAATACAAGTTTGCTAATACTTTCCCATCTAAACATCCAAAGGATGGAGGAACTTGTATTGGAAGCCAATTATTTTGCATCTCTAGTGTTTGTGTTTCAAGCCAACCATGTTTGAGGAGTGTTTGAATGAATTTTATATGTCATTCTTCCACCAACTTCTTGATTTGCAATGCTTCCTATAAAACCAATGAAGAATGTGAAGTATCCACACTTTTGACAATATCCACCACATCAAGCATTGCCTATGCCATGGATTCTAAACTCTAAATAAATTGTTGTACTGTATCCAATGGATCAGCAAGATCTAGCCATGGAAACCAGATAGAAATGAGCTCAAGCTATCCCAAAGATGTACTCAATGGTTTAGAATGTGTAGATGATGTAATTTCTTCCTATGTGTGGGGCTGCTCCATACTAGACTCTATGGCTGACAGGTTATTCTCCACCTACATTGCCTCTAGGTGCTCTATCATGAGTGGAGGACCTAATGTAGTGTGCATCGAGCTTACCAGAGGAGTTTATAGTGTATAAAATTATAAATAGGAGCCCCAAGCAGATTTAGCCATTCCTCTATATGGCTAGTCTTGTTGATAGGTGGAAGAATTGGTATGGCATGGTGCAGGTTGTGCCACCTCCTCTACTTCTTCCTTCCATCCACTTTTCTCTTCGTCTATGGTTGCTTCATCTTCTGATGTTGTATCCACCACTATACGTTCCCTTTTCATTGTGGTCAAATGGGTGAGCCTTTATGTTATGCAGCTGTTATGAATATGTTATGCAAAGCTAACTAGAGGAAGATTCAAACAGTAGTTTCAAGAGAATCAAGAGAGTAGATATAACAGAAAAAAACAAAAACACAACATTAGTGCTGCACCAAAATAAGGAAGAAAGGTCCAGATTCAGTTTTCTCTTCATGGTGATAAGCCTCCTAATTTCACTGCAAATTGACAATTTTCTGCATTTATGGTGGTAATAATTACAACACAAGGGGAGCCACTTATTACACAATTATCCTCTAAGCATTTGTTAGTAGGGAGAGGAGTTGTGAATATAATTCATCACTTTAGGCTTTTAACGACCAAAATCTAAAACTTAATGTAGTTCATAATCTTAAATCTACCAAGATTATGAACCTCTTTGTTAATATAAGGGCGAGAACCTCTGTAAGCTTCCATAATTATGCTCTAGGTATAGAATGGGTGAAATATGAGTACTTGTATTTCATTTGCATGGCATATGGCAATGAGGATGAGCCATAATGTTTTCAATAATGTAATGAAAGTAGATGTAAGATTGTGTACACAGCAAAGCATCAATAATGCTAAAGTTATCAAAGTTGTGGATCTCTTTGTCAAATACTTGAGCAACACAAATAGATACATAGAGGGAAGTTTCAATAATTTTACTTCAGCTAAGGATAAAGTCCATCATGAAGTTGTACTCTGTTGCAATCGATCAGTAACAATAAAAATCCATAAAAGTTATGCACTCAAGACTAAGCAGATTTTAATATTTATTCTGTTACGTTCATCACAGCAAAGAGTATGTAGATGGTATTGCATGAACCGTCTCTATTGAGTATGTACTCAGCCGATATGGAGTTCTTTATTTGCAGTATCCATTTAGATGCAAACCTGTTTTCCAGATGGTGGTAAATTACAAGTAAGAGTACATAGCACTAAATGTACAAGGGCTGTCAATTTTATTTGATATGTTTAGTGTGCATAAAACTGTACTAGGAGGCCAAAACATTTAACAAAAATAATAAATGGTCATTACAAAAAATAACAAGTGAAAAATTAGCAAAAAGATTTTCCATTTTGAACTCTCATGTATGAATTTGGTTTGGAAGACTTACTAGGTATATTATCAACATCCAATCTCATAATCTTTCCCAGTAGTGATCTTTGTTTCTGTGCAAAATTATAAGGGTCACCAATACTGCCTCCATCACCCATCATAAAATATAGATAATTATCGGTGGGCCCAAACAGAATTTGACCTGCATGATGGGTTGTATATGGAAGACCCATGGTGAATATTCTTCTAATTTCTGTTGGATATGCAAATGTAGCCTGTCAAAATCATTTATGTTGATTTCCAAACATATTAATATCTCCAACTGCTGAAGTTTGGAAAACCAAAAGAGACATCCATATAAATATTACCTGAGAAGGTGAAGTAGAAGTGCCATTGACAGAGTATTCTGCAATTACACTCTGATATTGGCAAGGCAATGCTCCATTATCGTTACCCAATTGTGAAGGATCACATCCCACATCAGAATTGCAAGCACATCTTCCTGCACAATTTGAATTCTCTGTCTTATCACAATTAAATGAAACAAAGAATCGACCATTCTTCTCAAAATTTGGATGAAAAGCTAATCCCAACAATCCAAATTCTGCATCAGCAATCAACCGATCACTTAAATCTATGAATGGATTTGATTTATTTAAGATCAATTGCTTCCCAGAGCCACTGTCTGGCAATGTAGCCAGCCACACTTGACCTGCCTGACTTGCTAAGAATACACGATTGGACCCATCAGGATGAGGAACCAAGTTGAGATAGGCTTCATCTCCAATCCTCTCTAAGCAAACACCTTCAATAGTAGATTCATTTTGAGTGACATTGGGCACAAAAACATTGCCATTAAAACATGAGACACCATCAATTATTGTGCCTCCAAAAGATGCACAAAAATCATTCTTTGACTGCCGAAGTTCAGTAAGCTTTGCATGTGTCATATTCATTGGCAATCCTGATTCCCCTCCTTTCAATAAAGGTGCAAATGGAGAATTGACGATAGAAACATTTTGACATGCATTCCAAAGATGGGAACAATAGCTCTGTTCAACGGTGTCATTTGTTGAGGAATTTGTTCTTACAGTTGAATTGCACAATACAGGAATCATGCGCTCTTCTTCGATTTGACTTTGAAATAGATCTGCTGCAAATTGGTCACATTGCTACAAGAATGCAAAACAGAATACTGAGAATTGGAAATAATGAACAACAAAAGGAAAGAACAGTGGAAATTTCAAAACTAAGCAAAATAGATCAAAATAATTATATGGAGAGCTATCAAAGCACAATTTTCAAAAGTGCTTTTTTGAATAATGTGAATCCAGGTTGAAAGGTGAGAAACAGCGCATCTAATCTATTTATTAGTACCCATGCCTGCTGAATTCAAAGAACATAACTATTTTACAGTTAATTGCTTTGAACAAGCCATAGATTATGTATACTGAGAAAAGTAAATATGAAAGCACTGCCTTGGATAGGCAGCCTAAGAAAACAAATAATTATCCAAAGAAAAAGTTTTCAGCATAAAAGAGATTGAAGTAAATAAAATTTACCCAATACTTTCCTACAACAATAAAAGGAACACAAAGGTTAAAAGATATTTCCTCCTAAGTACGATCTTAATAATATAGGAAACTGCTAGCAATACTACAATACAATGGGTATAGAACGATGCACTGAAAAACCACCTTGAAAAATGACCCGAAAAAAGTTCAGGGACTGCTGCCGCCAAACCCCCCTGCTAGGGTAATGTCCCAGGCCCCACTAATTGTGGACAAGTGTGCAGTTTATAAGAGGTGTAAAACATGCAAAGTATACAACACATATCTAACATAAGGTTACTTTATTTTGATGATGAATACAAAAGGCAATTAATGACAATAAAGTTTTATTTGAGTAAGAGTCACAATGTAAATGACATAAAGGATACAAGAATAAAGTACAACTCAAAACCATTGGCCAAGTTGGTTAAATTCCCTAGAAGGTTCAATCATATGGCACCAATGAAAAAAGGGAAAAGACATGTATTAGTTGTCTTACTACCTTAGACTTGTATAAACTATAGGTCTAGTATCACCAGTAGGGAACAGTCCGATTGTTTCCACTTCTGCACAATCTATCACATGCTCAAGCAAAGCATGTGGATGCAAAGACATTGGGAGTTTCACCTATCAGCCAATTTTGGGCTTTGGTTTATATGGGTCTGGGCTAGAAGCGGCCACAGCGGCATTGATGATACCCATAATTGAAATTTATAGTTATTTTTATTTTATTTTCTAAAAATATTAAAGATTAGAAACGAATTATATCAATATAACATTAGAGGAAATAGACTAATATAAAAGACCAAAAAAACAGATTTTCATGTCTTTCATATGTGTATTACAATTAATAATTATGAAATGATTCATTCTTTGCATACAAACATATAGACTGGACAAAAGAATCAGTTATGCAGTAATGAAGCTACAGATTGTGATGGGTTTCAGACTAAGCTTCCCAAATATGGTGTAAATTCACTTGCCTTATCCTTGGCAGAGCTCTTTAATCAGATTGTTGACTTTCCACCTCTTTGTCTTATATTATCATCTGTCTCATTCATAAGTTAGGGTATTGTTTAGCTGCAAAAAATTGCATTAGTATTACGATTGGCCACAGTGTTGGACACGATACTTTAAGCAACTGGAATATCGTGATCTCAAAGCAAGAGGATTGGAAAGTGTCAATAGAGATTTCCATTGTATTGATCATATTTTTAATGCTCCTTAGAAATAATGTTTTTTGCTGTTTTATATATATTGTGAAGGTTTTATTATTTCTACTTTTTCCTAGACATCTACTTTTCAAGGGGTTGTGTGCTGCTTGTAACCGAAAGATCTTCATTACTGCCAACACAGGGTTCGATTATACAATTGCTATTTGATTTTGGACTGCTAAAGACTCTTCAAATTTTTCCAAGGTACTAGATCAAACAAGGGTAGCCTTTCTTTGAATTATATTTATAAGCTTGAAAATAATCTTTTGTTTGATACTCAAGTTGATGATGTTTGTATACTACATCGTGTTTTGATTGGTATTCTACTTTATTTTGTTGATGCCAACCTCCTTTCTCATTCTCCGAACAGTTTAAAGGACTGTTTGATACCCTTGCTATCTTACTAGGGTTATCTTTTTAATATCTCCATGGGTTCTCTTTCCAGACTTTAATTCTACTATTAAGGAGAGCCCATGGAGATCAGGACACTGTTTCCTTACATGGAAATTCAGTTTCCTCAACCATCTCTGAATCTAATGGACTCTCAATCATGCGTTTGAAAGGGTTATGCCCCATTCTTTTAATTGTCAGTTCTTTCAGATACATGTCTAAGATATTCCTTATGTGCTCCTTCAATGCCATCATTCACACTCATCTTTTATGGGTTAGATGTTTTGGGGCTTGGTTTATTGGGCACATATTAAGAGTGTTCAAACTATTATGCTTTAGTGTATGATCCGTTTTGAATAGATGGTTCCCCACTGCATTGTTTAAGACAAGTTTGTTCCTTAGCCCCCTCATCTTGAGAATGTCTTTGGGCTCAGGTATATAGGTTATTTGGGCTGGACGATGTTTTTAAAAACAGATACACAAGTTAGTTGGCCTCGCAAATACTTGAGTATATATTGCAAGATGATAGATTGGACTCAACTGATCTTTCATAGGAGATAGTGCTGATCTTGCATAGGAGATAGTGGAATCATGGACTTTATGGAGGATACGTCCATTAGCGATGTCAAGATCCTAATATATTTTACTAGGAAGACTCTTATAATAGAATGCATCGTGTACACAAAGAATAAGTCCATTCTAGGAAGGCAAGCTGAGACTAGGACAATAGGATGAGAACAAAAATAAGCATATTCTAGGGAAATGCAATGAGAATAAAGACATGCTTTAGGAAGATAAAGCAGGGAAGCGGTTATATTTGGAGGAAGCCTCTAATTATAATTGTATCTAAATACAAGAGAGGGTTTTAAATTTGTCGACAAGTATGACCAAAATTATTGAGGTAAGGATGTTTTTTCTTCATGCAATAATTATGCGGTTAAGTTGGCCCAGAAATCAATACAACTGGGAGTGGTTTCCATGAAAGCTTTGAAGGTTGTGTGTATGGAGTATCTGATTGATGGTTTTGAGCTATCTTAATTTGCATAGAACTTTCATTGTAAATTGATCTCACTAACTTTTAATACATAAACAGGTACAGAGTAAACATTTTCATTCAAAATAGTTGTAAGAAAAACAATTAATAGTTTGTTGGTTTGTGTATTCATTGTTGCAATTCATTTTGTAATATCAAGGTTGTGATTTTGCCAATCTTTGAAGTTATACCATAATAGCTATAATGGACATGGGACAAGAGACAGCTCATAGAGCAGTGATGATTTGAGACGAATGGCACAAACCATGCAACAATTACTACTGAACATGAACAATAGACCTTCTTCTTCTTATCACTCTTCACATAGATCTGAAATGATACGTAGTCATTGGAGTTGACCCTAAAGAGAGCCTTCCCCCGAGCTACAAGTCTCCTCATAAGAGATAGAGAATATAAGAAGAGAGGATAGAAATTTTAAGGAAGATCCAATAAAAAGGTTATCAAAAGCTTTTAGAGACAATTGATGTTAATTCAAATTGAATTATAATTCCCACATGCTGTGACATAAGAAGAGATGGTGGACATGCTGCAACGCATAAACAGCAGCTCAAGAACTTTAAACTGACCTCAGATACTAAAAAATGGCATTCCTAGAGTTAATGGATCAAAGAAGTTGAGCCACATGTATCGATTGATAAACTTGATGCCTAGAGTTAATTTGGAAGAAATTCTGTTTGCATCACTATTCTTGGAGGGATTTTATATAACTTTGCTGGGAGACCATCAGGACCTGGAGACTTGTCATTCTTCATATCTTAGTAACTGCCTCTAACTCTTCCAGTTCTAGTTCCCTATATAGGAAAAGCCTCTCATGGCATTCCCGTTTCCAAAGGATAATTCGTCTTACTTGGCACTTTCAACTGGTCCTAAACTTGGAAAACGAAAAAGTTTGCCATCGGTTTCACCGTATGGGTGGAAAACAAATCCAGCCACTCTTACCTAGTCGATGAACAATTCAACTGTAGATTCCAGGCCTCATGGCACTGTGTGTGGTTTCATCGTCATGTTATGAGATCTCACTAGATTGAAACAAGACTTACAATAAACAGTAGGTCCTGTTTTGGCTCTATGGGCATTTGTTTAGAATTCGAGGAAACCCACAAAAAGCAGGATTTCATTCTTGTAAAGAAAGCTCGGAATCTGTTTATAGTTTTTTCTTTTCTTTTTGTTTCAATTGTATATCTCTCTACTGTGGATGCAAAAGACACTCCCCCCTGCTATGCACTTCTATGACTACTTAATTTCTTCATTTCCATTGTCCATTCTTGAGCACAAGTGGACATCAACAACTAATTCAGATTTACAAGATTAAATTATTTGTACATCTTTTGCTTGTACAGATTTCTTGTAACCGTTCTACCTTGTCGAACCACGGTGGCAAGCTTATCACAAAGATTCCCACGTTGCATATATTGTGTTTCTCCTACATGGTTCTCTTCAATTATCAGATTAATTGTAGATATTACTATTGAACAATATTCAACTCTTAACTGGTGAAACTAGATTAAAAACTATTTTTGATTCATATCCCATCACTCAAAAACTTCCATTCTACTCCCAACCCAACAAGCTAAACGGCACAAAAAAGTAATTGAAATTTAGACTGCAAAGAGTATAGACATTAAAAAAGTAACTTACAGCACAGAGAATTTGCTTTATAAATCCAGCACACACTGTATCGGACATATTCATAGATTCAAACTTGTTCAACAAATTCGTGTCCTCTTGTTTACTGCAGCACCCTTTTTGCTTATACCCATCGTCAGAGCAAAAACTTAGAGAGACTGAAGGCTGAAGAGCTCCTGACACCCATAAATCAAATTAGGCATGCCGATTCAAACAACAAATACTGATTGATAATGTGCAAACGGTTCAAAACAAAAATCCACTGACTTGAATCAATACACATGGGAAGAGCTGCACAAGTATTGATGAATACAAGGATTAAAAATCCTCCATTCACCAAATTCTTTTTACAGTTTATGGCTCCGCCCATCATGAATCGTGAATGATCTTCAGACAGGTCTAAACATATAAATCATATAGTTGAAACCAAGTTGCATATAAGGATTGCTTCGTGTTGTGCTGCAATAAATGAAAGGATAGTGTCAGCTCTCCACATCAAACAGAGGTTAGTAAGTGTACTATAAAAATGTGAATCAAACTAGAAGTAGAATGAGGAAAGAGGTACACCAAATCAAGAGAAAGGTCTATTCCCAAAAAGCCAGTTGACTCAATTAATTACACAGATATATAAAGTACGCCGGATTGCAAGTTGGCCACCGCAGCTTCTGTTGGCTAAGCTCTTCCCCATGACCCCTTGAATTATTAGAATATAGTTTTTAAAAGTGCGACTGTTGATAAAAAAAACTGTCACCCACCATTTTGACCCTGAGGGAAGAAAGAGAAGGCAGAGAGGAAGCTGAATCGAGATGGAGCAGTTTTGTTTCATTAATGACTAGTTCTCTACGCCTTCAAGCTCTTCAAAGCGGTGACCAGGGGGATAAATTTGATTGCCGTATGGCTCTACTCATGCATTTTTGTCTGTAAAATACTACCAATATTTTAAGAAGACTTTCATTACATGGGAGATTTTGGGCAGAAAATAATTTATTATAAAGGATTGTAGTTGTAAATATATTTAGTCTATAATTTATTTTATGTCTGGGCATTTAAAAGATAATCATAAAAAATTAATTGTTCAATATGTAAGGTTGATCATTATTGAGGAAGAAGTCAAATTTAATATGGCTTTTGATGAATAAGTGTCTATTATATTATTTTAAAAAATAGATTTAGTACATTAATTTTTTAAAATAGTGTAAGAGAATCATAAGGTGAAGTTTAAATAAAAAATAACAAAAAAACGCAATAGTGGGTAAACCTCTATACAACAAGAGCTATTGAACTAGTAGGAAGAGGTTGTGGATCATAACAATGAGTTTCATTGAACCATCTTAGAGGTCTTAGCTATCACGAATCAACATTTATGGCTTCTTTTTTATGTTTTTCTTGATCAGTATGCCTTTCATTCCTTACTTAAGAGAGAGCCAAACTCGGTTGAGGGACCTTGTCATTGTCTATCCAATAAGAGGGGCCATTTCACATCGCTAAGAAGTAAAAAAAGATTTATGTTTTTGTTAGGACCATCCACGTCCTCTATACTGAGGAAAGCCATGTGAGCCATGAGAATTATTCCTAGTACAATCACTACAACTATGACCACATTTATGCCTTTGAGGAGGAGGCAGGCTCCTATGAGAAAGGGAAGGTGGCACATGTGCAACAATATGAGGAGCATTAGCCCAATGTTCAATGAGAGGTTGTAGATCATGGCAACTTCTAAGACAACCTTGTTAGCTTGCACCTTGATGCCCAAATACTTGGTTGAGATTTAACTCCTCGTCTTTTTCAAAATTTTATGTTTGAGAGTCATTCAATCCTTATTTAACTTACATTCTTTGTCAAATTTATCACCCAAATGTCTTTGTTCAAAGTTCTTAAAGGCCTTTTAAGTTTTTGGAAGAAATCGAAGCTTTTATACTCAGCAAGAACTCCTTTGTTGGAGGTCCTAGGTCTAAGTGGAACTCCTTTATTGGAGGTTCCTAATTCATCAAGAACACATTTGTTGAGAGTTCCCAACTTCTCAAGAACTCTTGAGTTGGCAATTTGTATTATATTGGGAACTCATATCATAAACATGGTTGGTTCCAAGAACTAATGGAACCTTTGATAAGTTCTAGTTCCTGCTCTACCCTCGACACCAGAAGAAAATTACTCTAAGAAAAGAAATTGATCAAGAGTTCCTTAGGTTCTTGAAACTAAAGGAACTTCCAACCATTTTTAGTTATAATCTTCATTTTTGATGACTCAAAAGTCTTTTTATTAAGCTTAAAAGCAAATAAAGAAAACAAGAAGGATCATAGGTTTTGGGAACTCCTGAAACCTTCGACGACTTCCTATTCTTGTCCCAAATATCAAAGGAAAGTTAAGGAAACAAGGAATCAAAGGTCCCAATGGTTCCATGAACCATTGGAACCATCGATTAGTTCTTGAACCATTGGAACCATCGATTACATACCATGGGTGTGAGTAGGTGTGATTATAAAGATGATGATTTATATTCAATGTTTACTTATAATAGTATGCATGATAAGTTAAATAGACTATTGACATAAGTGGTGATATTTTGATAACAAATAGTATGATCAATTTTTGCTTGACTCTAATAAGTGCCATGCAAGAAGGGAGTGTTAAATTATATGTTGTGTAGATTAGTGCATTTAAATTTCTAGTTGATTATTATTCTTAGAATTTTATTTTTCATATGTCATTTGTTTTAATTATTATTATTAATCATGAGTAATATTAACACTCCTTTCTAGTTGAGTAAACAGGTAAAAACTGGCCATAGTTAATCAAGAGGTCACATAGCTACTTCCTTTATTTTTTTGAATTTGTGGGCTTGTCAAGGACATGTGATTTAACCTTGTTGTGGTAGGGGTCATGTGTATGTGAGTTGTTTCATTAGACCCCTTGAGTCACCTTATTTATATGATCACTCATTTTATATTTTATGAAGTCCTTATGTGGTTTTAATTGTTTAAAAAGTTTCCTAGGTGGTAGGTCTATGGCTTAGGGGTCTTTTATTCTATAAAACCCCTTTAATAAAGTCTAAATCCCACTCTAATTACCCACTTATGAAAATGGTGAAAATTGGAGTTGGTTGGGTGGTTGGGAAGTTATGGGTAGGTGGCTGCCTTTTCCCTTATATTTATTCTTTCCCCTTGAGAGGGGAAGGGGCTTCTCTCTTTTTGCTTTGGTTTTACTTTTATCCTTGGGATGATTTCTCCTTTAGGAGGGAGAATTCTTGGTGGAGATAGAGGAGAGGAAGGGAGGGGAAGAATGGAAGAATAGGGCTTGGAGAAGGAGAGGCTATCACCTTTTGTATTTGCACTTAGTTTGGTAAGGTCTACCTCTTTGTAGATCTTTGTTTAAGATGTAAAGGAATGTTGTCTATGTTTTAATTTTATGTGCAACTTAATGATATATCATTTTGGGGTATTTATTGAAATTATGTGTTTGGGTTTTCCTTGTTGGAGTTCCATCTTGTTTCAATATCTCTTTATGTGAATAGTTATGTAAGGGTTAGGGTGATGAATTATAGTATGTGTGTTGGCATTGTGCATAGAATGTTGTGAAATTTGTTTAAGGAACCCTTGTGGATAGTGGTGAAGTTTGTATAAGGAAAAGCTATGTGATACTTAGAGATTGGGGGTGGATTGAATCTCAATCTTATGATTGGGAGGAGAGATTTTGGCCACATTGTGTTTTTTTTTGTGACTTTTCTTTCAGGTGGATCTATTGAAGTTGGAACTGTTTGGGAGATTCATCAAACTTAGAACCTATCAAGATATTTCAACCCTTTTGGGTGAACTTTTATCAAATATGTTGTATGGAATGTGTAAGCCATGTGATCAAGAAAATAAAAGTGTTTAATACTAGTTATTCACCTTGCAAAGAAAGGCATGTGGGAACATGAAATTATTAATCATTAGTGTTATAATGATAGAGAACCAAAAATAATGCATCTAGACAATAAAGTAGAGAGGAAGTTGTGTTAGTTGCTCAAGGTTGAGTTGATCTTGGGGAAGGATCAAGTGTCCTTGATATATGTGACTTTGTGCATGGGGTTGTGGTGTAGAAGCATGTTTCAAAACTTATTAGATGTGTAAGAGAGATAATGATCTTATTGTCTTCAATATTTGTATAGATTTGAATTGAATCCAAAATAGTAAAAATATTTAATTGTAGGATTGTACTAATCTATAATGATAATTTAAAGGGGGGTTTAACTAAGCTTGAAAGGATTTCCTTTGAATTATGAAACTCAATAAGTCTCAAATTTTGAAAATGTAACTTTTTTCTATAAAAAAAACCAAAATAATTAACAAAATTTAATAATGAATTACATGATAGATAGTATTAATGTATGTATTATATTATATCTAACTATGTAAATAACATATATTTGACACGAGTGGGAAGGGAGCGAGTGGGAAGAGCTCTAGTGTGGGTTTGACTCCTGTTGGGGACAACAATGACTCTGATTCAGTTGAAGGTGGGGATGTTGACTGGTTGTTGGAGTTGTGTTTGGCTTCCTCATGGCCTCCTTTTTTTCGTCATGTGGTTTTGTCATGGATGCTAGGCACAGTTTGTGGGAGGCCTTTGGTAGGGTTTCTGGTGGGGAGATCTTGGTACTTGATAGGCCCCGTCTGGTGTGCAAGGCTGGAAGCTATTTTTCAAAGTTTTTCCCTCTCTCCACTTTCTCCACTAGTGGGTTTCCCTCGTGCCTTGTTGTGTTGCAGTGGAATATTTTTGAAGCCTCTGGCAGGTGGTGTCTCTTCTTCTCCTAGTTATGGTTTCCTTCAACCCTATTGGTGCTCGCTACTGTGTGGAGTACCTGAGTGTTTGTGGGAGCTCTTTACTCTATTCTTTGGTCTCTCATCCTTTGTTTTTGTGGCTAGGGAACATGTTTCTTGCTAGAGTTGGGTTTTTCTAGTGCTTCTGCCTTATGTTTATGGGCTAATTGTTTTGGTTTCTATTTTTGTTCTCTAGGGTGGTGTTTTTCTGTGGGGGAGTTTGATCCCTCTGCTTTGTTTGATGACCCTGGGGTTTGGTGGGTTGGGTATGAACTTATTTTTTGTCCATGTTTTTATTTGGATGCAGTTATGCTTTTGGTCCTCTTTTTAAAGGTCTTTAGTTGTTGGAAGGGGTCCTCTTTGGTTTATTCTTGTGGTGCCTTTTTTTGGCTTACCTTTGTGGTGCAGAGTGGCATTGTTTCTTGAAGGTGTTCTGTCAATTAGATGTTCCTATTCCCAATTTCGTTTCCTTCTGTTTTTGGTTTGTGGCTTTTGGCAGGGCTTTTTTACAAGTTTATCTTGAATCCCCAGTTATTTTTTAGCCTTAGTCTGTGGCTATTTTTTGGTTTTTATTTGTTTGTTCACAACTTTTTCCTGGTTTTGAAGTTCCCAAGGATGCCATGGCTGCTCGTTTGGTTGTTGTGTTGGTTTTCTCCTCAAACCATATGGAGGTGGGTGTCTTTCCTCTAGAGGTGGATTTGTTTGGTGAAGGTCTCTAGTTCCCTCATTTGTTGTTCCTATTGAGGTGGTCACTTCTCCTATGGAGGTGGAGGTTGAGGGGGTTGGAGTTTACAAGCTATGATGGATTAGTTGGTTGTGATATCTTCTTTGGTAGAGAGGAGCTCTCTCCTTTAGAGGTGGAGGTTGAGTTGGGTTCATGGTTCTAGATGAGCTTTTTTTGCATGGCGTTTGAGTTCTTGCGTTTTGTTGCCCTACCTTTCATTGTGGGCGACTGTTGTAAGAGGGTTTTTGGTGCAGGAGCACCCATAGGTTGCCATAGGTTGTTTTGAAGGTCTATCTAGGACAACTAAGCAAACTATTTTAGTTCATATGTATGTGAGCCTTAGTGGAATTTTTGTTGGGTTTTGATTAGATGAAGGTCATGTTGACCATAGAATAGGTGTCATAAGGTTCTAGCTCAAAATGAGGTTTTGGATTTTTAGGATTCTTGCAAAATGTTTGAAAATGTTGCTCAATTGGAGCCACAAGCGGCCAAGAAGAGCCCAAGGGAGAGGATAACTGATTTGGTGACCTATTTATGGGATGCCTCAGCATTGGAGTGAGGTTGGAATCATTTGATATAGTTTGAAGTTTGTTTTTTTTAATTCAAGAAAGAGCAATTGTGATTGAGTGTGAATTTTTTTTGGTTTTTGCATTGAAGTGTTGTTTTGATGGATTGATCATGGCACTGTAATTTGTGTAGGATGTAGAGTAGTTGTTCTTTGAGCATTGTGTGGCATTAGATAGTTTCTATTAGGGTTAGAGATGGCAGATATCTAACAATTAAATGCAAATTTAAATAATAAATAGAGAAACTAAAACCTACACAGAATAAATCATAACACAGAGAATTTAACGTGGTTCACCCAATCTGGGCTACATCCACCAAACCGCAGCCATCCAATACTTTTATTATCTAGTGCAAAACCTATTACAATCTTGCAAATAATCACGTTTTTTTTTCTCATACTGTAACCCCCATCCCAACCCCTTTTAACAAGCTTTTAGAAGCTTCCAGAATTAGGGTTTTACAATGTCGGTTTTCTTTCTTTTTTGGAGATTTTTCCTTTTTCACTGACGACGCGAAAAAAATGGCA